>CM040472.1:5541297-5553628 GCA_022758105.1 Pangasianodon gigas | reverse complement strand
TATATGAAGAATAAGGAATATTCATTTAGAAAAAAAATGCTATAAACTAGTAAAGTAGGAATGGAAATGGAGACAAGATAAACAAATTTGAATGTCACACATTTACCCAAACTTTCTGTAAAGCCACACTTTACCTGCTGCTGTGGTCATAAAGTTACTGATGACAATGTCCATCTTTGTTTTTCATTTTTCAAAATGTGCATATTAACACCACATACTTGTCTTCTGTACGTCGTTAATGGACAGGCTCCCATGGTATGGTTGACTTGAACCAGTTTGTGCAGCTGGGCTTAAGCCCATGCTATAACTGTCTTTCTCCAGCCATAGACACAGACACGCCCAGATCCTATACCTCAGATGACCTTGTTTTTCTACTAAAGAGTTGCAGACAGTAGGTTAAGCCTTATGGGAACTTGTGTAGCTCTCTGTTCACATCAGCAAACTGAACATCTCCAAACCCCTGGGCACTATGTGCCTTGACAGTCTTTAACATGCTTATCACAGTATATCTCTGGTTGGGGAAGCTTCTTTGAGGAAACAGTACATGAGGGGAGGGGAGGAATGAACTGGTGAATGTGACAGGCATTTTTGCTTCCGCAGGTTTATTATACCAAGAGTGGGGGTTGATCCAGTCAAAGAAACCAAATTAATCAAAGCTGAGTCATGTGGGGTCAAGGCCAGATTCACAAAGAGAGGCAAGCACTGACATACATATACACACATAGGCCAGCAGCTTGCAGCCGAGAAACAGAGCAATGATACTAACAAATCATACAGTCGCTGCTTTCCCCCTACCCCCATCCCTCTGTCTGAGGACACAAGGTTGCTGCCGTATAAGGCAATGTAAACTGCAAAAGACACCCTTGTGTTTAACTGGAGAAGGCATCTGAGGACTGGAAAACACACACACATCCACACACACAGTAACTCTATAGAAAAGCATCTCAGAATGCACAACACTGCAAACATTGAGGTGGATGGGCTACAACTGCAGAAGATCACGTCAGGTTCCACTCCTGTCAGACAAGAACAGGAATCTGAAGCTACAGTGGGCACAGACTCACTGAAACTGGATGGTTGAAGATTGGAAAAAATATTGCCTGTTCTTTTTCCAGTCTTCAAAGAGTGGTTATTTGAGTTACTGAGTTCCTGTCAGCTTGAACCATTCTGACTATTCTCCTCTGACCTCTCCCATCAGCAAGGCGTTTCCACCTGCAGAAGTGCAGGAGAAGTGGATGTTCTTTGTTTTTTGCACCATTCTGTGTAAACTCAAGAGACTTTTGTGAGTGCCACATGAGTAACTGATTGGATAATTGCAAGAATAAGTAGGTTTACAGGTGTTCTATATATATATATATATATGTATAGACAGAGAGAGAGATAGAGAGAGAGAGATGTTCTTTAAAGTCAGGGATGGCTGAGGAAGCTAATGTGATTAGTTCATCCTAAATCACCCTGCCACACACACACACACCCACACACACACACCCACACACTTTCTCTGTACTCACTCTAACACATCTACTCATGTGATTAGCTTAGTTTGGTGAGCCAAAAACAACATACTGTACACACATACACACGCATGTTAAGGAAGCAACTGTACTTTGTGACTGATTTCACATCACAGCATGCATTTCCCTCTATTCTTATATGCCTCTTTAATCCAGAGCTATACAGGCTTACTGTACATATAGGTACAGTAAATGTTAAAAAAAAGAGCCCTGCTGTTACATGTAACAAGCGCCTGCTAAACTTAGACTGTCATTCTCTGTGTATTATCATGTCATTATCATACATGCTGTCAATCAGCAATTATATTCCCTACAGAAATGTTGATATTTTATTAGTATTTTGTGTGTGCGCATGTGTGGGAAACCCTTCTTACACACACTCCCATGCACAGGCATCCATTGTGTATGGCTTCCTCTGACTCCTCTCTCCGGCTAGCTTGGAAGTGGCCAAATGAGAAGTGTTTATTTGAGTAATGTTAAAATCCAGGCATGGCCAATGCTCGTTCATATACATAAACACACACACACACACATACACACACACACACTCTCTACACAATGGTGTGCTACGGTCATTCATGTGCTCTCCGCTAACAAATGTTGGCACCAAACTTGTAAACACGACTTCCCTGAATGTGATTGTTTCTTAGCCGATGATGAAAAGAGGTGACTGGCATATGTGAATTGTTCACAGCATACCACTGCATTGGCACTATCGCAATTCCTTAACTTCCTTAACGTCTTCAAGGACATGCTTCCACCATATGAATTTTAAGAGCTGTAACCTCTGTATGTTCACGTCCATTGCAAGCAATGTAACCATATAAGAAAAACAAAAGAAATCCTTGATTATTACACTGGAGCACCACTGCATCAGTCAGTTTGAAACTTTATGTTGTAACTGTCAAAAGCCCCATTTTCCTCCCACGCTGCTGTCTTTCTGTGTTTTTGTGTACTTACACTGACGCTGCTGTACGTCACTCCCTAACAGTCACTGTTGAGCAACTCTAACTGAACATTCCTATCAGCTTAGAGGCCCCTGTTTTCCTCCTCTGTGTTCCTGATGATCCTGCTGTACTGTTAATGTATATTATTAATATACTGCTAATGTATATTAACAGTCCCAAGAAACAGGACATGTTATATATGGGAATATGCCAGTGTATTGATAAGAGTGATTTAATTGGACTTTGTATGAGTGAACTTGTAAGAAAAGCAACAGCCACATACCCCGCCCCTCACCATGACCATCATCACTTTTTACGTCAGTTGACTAAGGTGGTTTCTTACAAATTTACAATCTGCAATTGTGAGTCAATGTGGGAATGAAGAAAACAGATATCGCAAGACCTAAAACAAAAAATAATGTCCTTCCACAGAGCTTGAGAAGGATATTAAACATATCAAAGTGTTTAAGGATACTAATATCAATAATAAAAATTTTACTTCAGAAATTGAGGAAGCAGAGATATTTCCAAACAGTTGAAGTAAAATAACAAGTAAAATAACTCAGGTGAAATAAAAGTCTACATTCAGAAATAACAACATTTTTATGACAAACTTCTTGATCATTCATGTTACTTGTTATAAAGATGGAACATCTGTAAATAAGTAAATAAATAAATAAATCGCACAGTAATCATATTAAATCATATTCATTATTTTAAAGTAAGGGTGTAAAAGCTATTGCATGTAATTGTAGTCATATAATGTTATGAGGTTTATGTTTTGGTTACATGTGCATGTGTTATGGATATACAGTGTGTAACATCCTTTAGAGTGGTAGGTGGAATGCACGTGCAGGTGGAAACACACACACACATGCACGCACGCACGCACGCACACACACACACGCAACCACACGCACACACACGCATATTTATATTTATATCAGCATAAGAGGTCATTAACCTCCACCTGGTTTGCACAACACCAAAATATGGAGTGCAGTTTGTGTTCATCTGTCAAAATATTGCTCAATATAATGAATCACATTCTGCATCTTTAATAGAACAGTCACAAATTGTACACATGGCAATCACAAACAACTTTATCCACTCTTGGGCAACACTGATCCTGCTCTGATACTTGGCTTCAAAGCGAAGCCGCTAACAAAATATTTGTGCTTTGTAAATGTCAGTCATCTTTGTAGGTAAGTGGAAATCATTAGCCACGTCCTGACCTGAGGCCTGACACAACACTCCTAAACACTCCTACGCTCTACTCATCTCCATGTGCACCACACATATACAAACACACACAGACACACTCACGTGGGATGAACAGGAAGCACTTTACAGCTTCCAGTAAAAAAGGCTGGTGAAGAGAGAAAGGAATTGAATGTGAAAGATAAGTGAAAGATAATTGGAGTTCAACTGCACCCTATGGCACATTCACTGCTTACAGTTGCAGTTACATGACGATGGCATGGCTAATCCTTGTCTTGGGATTAGCCATACAGGCCCAGACCTGTCAGTCTTACACAGTCCAAAGGAAATTTCCTTTCAACAGACCCTAGTTTACTGTTTTTTACGTAATGCGTGGCTTGTTTTTTTAGCACTGGCATAATGGATGAAGGTAAACACAGAAAGAAGGGCATGATACCAGGACAAGGAAACATCTAATCATGTAAACCTGTCCAGAGTAGTTGTTAGTGTCATACTGGTATGACCAGGAGACTTGTTACTGTGTGTGTGTGTGTGTGTGTGTGTGTGTGTGTGTGCACTTTTGGATGTGTATTTTTTTCTTTCTTATTTCTCACAGCATCCAAAACAGAATCGGATATTTTGTGAGCATTTCTTTCCTGTGGAAGAATGCAGTGTGCTTACACCAGCCTGATAAGAATCTGTATTCCAGGATCTGGGAAAGCGGGGTTCCGGCCGGAAAGCTGCATGAACGTACAGGAAAAAAGGACTGGGTACACTATTCCGGATCTGCAGCCTTCCAGTGACCTTCCATGTACTCAAATGCCACAAACTTGGACAGGCAATAAAACAGACTCTTACAACTCAAGTACAGTTAATATTTTTCCATTAGCCATTAACATATTTATTCTCATTTTCAAACAGAGGATATTCAGGAACCAAGATATCCAAGTACTTATTAAGATTACAGTTTTTTTAATGTACCACTAATTCTTCATATAATTATTAATATGCACTGTATTACATTTATAAAATAGTTCAAATTTGTATGTGGTTTCTGGATAAATAAAATTCCATGTTTTTTAATGGGCAATTGAGTGTAATATCACTGTAACACCAGGTGTTGCGGCAAGGTTTGGCAAATTACCCACAATCCTCTATCTTATCATGATCTCCACTGCCATGCGGGCCACACCATAACTAAGTATCCATGCAGAGTTTGATTATCTTTCTTGCCCTGGTAGCATGGGAACTGAGCCAAGATATACAAGTAGAGCTAAAAAATAGTGCAAGCCATTGATTGATCAAACAAAGTCGCATAGATGTCCTGATTAATGTTTCTGGCTCAAGTAACTTTTCTGCCAGCACTAAAATCTCCAGTAGTAATGACTGTCTGCCAAAATTTCTTACACATTTTTTTATTCATGATTTTTAAGAAGCAAAATCATTTTAAACAAATAGATAATAAATAAATAGTTAGTAAATAGGAAGCCATTTTGGAGGTTGCCCTAGAAGACAGTGGATTTCAAGGAAGAAATGTAAGCTCAAGTTAAACAGCAGTAAGAAAACTAATGTTTCTTACATTTCTTCCCTGTGATCAGAGTAAAATCCAGGCAAAAGATGTATTTCATTAAAAATGATGTATTTCACTACATGTGTCAATCAACTATCCATCCACTAACTTCCAGACAACTTCTCTTTCACAGATAGAGTTATGTAATGGGAAAGTGACACATGCACTCAGCGCTGGGTTCCTGTTTGTTGCTGAGCTGTGCTGTTTTGTGGAGAAACACTAAGTAAGCAGTTACCTTTATAAGCAAGCTCAAAAGTTTTAATCTCCCTTGACATGCTGTAGTTAATTCATTTGGATTTGCCCTAAGATATCTAGTGCCAGTGGCATTTCTTCAATAAGGATAAGTAGGGCAGAGCCCAACCATATACACTCAATGAGAACTTTATTAGGAACACCTGCACAATTACTCATTCACGCAATTATCTAATCAGCCGATTGTGTGGCAGCAGTGCAATGCATAAAATCATGCAGATATGGGTCAGCAGCTTTGGGTAATGTTCACATCAACCATCAGAATGGGGGGAAAATGTGATCTCAGTGCTTTTGACTGTGCCATGATTGTTGGTGATTGTTGATGTATTTCTATAACTGCTGATCTGCTGTTATTTTTATGCACAGCAGTCTCTAGAGTTTACTCAGAATGGTGCAATAAAGAAAAAAACATCCAGTAAGTGGCAGTTCTGCAGACGGAAAACGTCTTGTTGATGAGAGAGGTCAACGGAGAATGGCCCGCCTGGTTCGAGCTGACAGAAAGGCTACAGTGACTCAGATAACCACTCTGTACAATTATGGTGAACAGAAAAGCATCTCAGAATGCACAACACGTTGAACCTTGAAGCAGATGGGCTACAACAGCAGAAGACCACTTCAGGTTCCACTTCTATCAGCCAAGAACAGAAAGCTGAGGCTGCAGTGGGCACAGGCTCACCAAAACTGGACATTTGAAGACTGGAAAAACGTAGCCTGGTCTGATGAATTTTAATTTCTGTTGAGGCACACAGATGGTAGGGTCAGAATTTAGTGCCAACAGCACGAATCCGTGGATGCAACCTGCCTCAACAGTCCAGGCTGGTGGAGGTGATGTAATGGTGCAGGGAGTGTTTTCTTGGCACACTTTGGGCCCATTAATACCAATCAATCATCGCTTGAATACCACAGCCTATTTGAGTATTGTTGCTGACCGTGTGCATCCCCTCATGGCCACAATTTACCCATCTTCTAAAGGCTACTTCCAGCATGATAATGCACCATGTCACAAAGCAAAATTCATCTCAAACTGGTTTCATGAACACGACAATGAGATCAGTGTTCTTTAGTGGCCTTCCCAGTCACCGGATCTGAATGCAGTAGAACACCTTTGGGATGTGGTAGAACGGGAGATTCACAGCATGAAAGTGCACCTGAAAAATCTGCAGGAATTACATGATGTAATCATGTCAACATGGACCAGAATCTCAATGGAATGTTTCCAACATCATGTGGAATCCATGCAATGATGAATTGAGGCTGTTTTCAGAGCAAAGGAGGCCCTACCCAGTATTAGTATAATGTTCCTAATAAAGTGTTCAGTGAGTATATATCAGCCATTCATATGTTCAAATGTTCAATTCAAATGTTACTCTTCATAATGTACTTATTCACAACTCCGTACATTTTAAATTCCATTTAAAAACTAACCACTTTTGAGAGACAGATATCTTAAATTTTTTTGCTATTTAACAGATATAAAGCTAATGTTCCACCGATTTGCCTGCATTTCTATATGGTGTATTGTGCACTTCCCCACTTAGCTTCCACAGTGTTATTCTTGTACCTAGTGGTCAAAAATATGAACTGCACCAAGCACTAATACTCGTACCATACCACGCTCGCGCTATTAACATTTTCAGTGGAGGCGGAGGAGTGAGCAGTTAATGGCAGAATCGGCTAGTTTAAGATGATGTTTTATAGCAAATAATCAGAATTAAATTTAGTACAGCCAGTGTGCCTTTGATGTACAGAACAATTTATTCTGTAAGATATATTGCAAAGATTAGGATAGGGAAAGGGGGATTATGGAGTGGATAATGTCCGTAAATCAGAAACAAGGAGAATTTGTCACATTCTAAGTAACATCTATAAAAACCCAAAGATTCAAAGTTGAGGGGATGCAAATTTTTGTACTCAACAATAAATTGACAAATACAGTGGCACCTGTCAAGGGGTGGGATATATTAGGCACCAAGTGAACAGTCAGGTTTCAAAGTGGATGTGTTGGAAGCAGGAAAAATGGGCAAGCATACGGATCTGAGTGACTTTGACAAGGGCCAAATTGTGATGGATAGACGACTGGGTCAAAGCATCTCCAAAACAGGAGATCTTGTGGGGTGTTCCCAGTATGCAGAAGTTAGTACCTGCCAAAAGTGGTCCATGGAAGGACAACCGGTGAACCAGAGACAGGGTCATGGGCGCCCAAGGCTCATTGATGCACATGGGAAGCGAAGGCTAGCCCATCTGTTCCGAACCCACAGAAGAGCTACTATAGCACAAATTACTGAAAAAGTTAATGCTGGCTATGATAGAAAGGTGTCAGAACACCCAGTGCATTGCAGCTTGCTGTGTATGGGGCTACGTAGCCGCAGAACGGTTAGATTGCCCATGCTGACCCCTGTCCACCTACAGTGGGCACGTGAGCATCTAACTGGACCATGGAGCAATGGAAGAAGGTGGCCTGGTCTGATGAATCACATTTTCTTTTACATCATGTGGATGGCCGGGTGTGTCGCTTACCTGGGGAAAAGATGGCACCAGGATGCACTATGGGAAGAAGGCAAGCCAGCAGAGGCAGTGTGATACTCTGGGCAATGTTCTGCTGGGAAACCTTGTATTAGCACTGTGTATTGCAAGTGCTGTACCAATGACAATTTAAACTGGTGCAATGATGCTGAGGTATGAGATCAGATCTCCAAAGTACAACCATAAATGGTTTTATGGCTTTTGTGAAAAAAGTGTCATAGAGTCAGGGACATGCGTGATAGAGTCATAAATGACACTTGTTTTGCACAACTTGTTTTCCTGAGGTCCAATGATGACCTTTACAATCACGTACAACTGACTCAAGGACATAGCTATTACCACACAAACAGGGTGCAATGACCCAATGACATATGACATACAAACACCCAAACACTGTGTCAATTCCAGCTCTGTCTCTCATTGTCATTTTATTCCAGAACAGTGCAAACACAAGTATAAAAGATCTCAATATGAAATTTACATTCACATATATCAACATTGCAATCAATATGCAACCCCAAAAAATAGCACATATATTTAAGGTTATAAGTAAAATACTTTCAGTTTATTCTGCAGTAGATTCCATACATGTAATATTTTAAACCCGTATCATATATGAAAATATCTAATTAACATGAAAATCTAGTTTATTTACTGTGAACATTTTAGGCATTATTAAAGTTGTAATATTTAGAATGGCGATATATTAGGCCACTGTAGTTTGTATATAGAAAATAGATCATTTTTCATGTGGCTACATTTGTTTGATCATAAACTCTGATCTAGGCATATTCAGAGATAAAATGAAGAGTTTGGCTTTTATATAATGGTTTTCATATACATTTATCATATAGAAAGATGTAATTTCTCAGTTGTTATATTCCTATAATATAACCTTCACTTTTGGGGTGAACACATGTTGCTGACCATAAGAAGTGCAACAATGCTCAAAGTGTGACGTTGTGTCCAATTACAAGCTTAGAGAGCTTTATTTCATGACACTAAATAGCGAAAAATGTATTACCCAGGACTAATGGATATTCAAGAAAATATACTTCTCCAAAACCCAGGAGAAGACATCCAACATTGAAACATCCAACCCCAAAGTTTTATAGGAAGCCAAAACTGTACCCTTGGTGGATCCAGTGCATATAAAACTCTATATTATTTTAAAAAGTAGAATCAAACACAATATCACAAAATTGTGCTACAATAGAACACTGGAATTGATATGTTGGTAACAAAAATGTGTTGGCACAAAGGAATACACCCAAACCAACAACCCCTGGATAGAAGGCAGTCACCTCAAGAGCCAAAAAAGGCAGCGATGCTACAAAACTCCCAAGCTTTCTCCAACACTTCACAGCACCATGCATGGAGAAAAAAGCAAACAAGCTGCTGATAAAGGTTTGAGACCAAAAACACAGTAAAATGAACAAAAGGCCACTGTTCTACATTCATGCAGTGCAACTAAAAGTCTTTTCTAAATATTACCCATTACACGTTTCACCCTTTTGTTCAGGTTTGTGCATTAGTCATGCATTAGAGTCACATTGCACTTAGCAAAAAGAACAAGACAAGGTAGAACTGTGGCATGCGAAGGGGGACATGCAGAACGGCAAGCTTGAAGCCAACTTCATTCCCTAGGCATATTTGGAGAAATATCAAAGTTACAGTAGCATTTCACCAAGAAATGAAAAGCTATAAAATAAATATGAGAGACAAACTGATCAGATCAAATACACTTTGTGACCACAAAACCAAGCTGTCCAAGGCCCTTTTTATACTCTGAATGCATGAAGAGCCATATATTCTGAGCATGTATGACAGAGACCACCAGCTGACTGTGCCATTTAAACTGAATACAGGTTTTATCCTGTGCTAGCACTCCTTCTCGTGCAAGCACAGGGCTAAATTCCCTTGAAACCAGCACTAGCAAGATCCAGCTGAGTGTTAGCCTACTTAGAAACTCTGAATAGAACAAATATCACAACTGTTTCCACAAATAAGAACAAGCCATGTGAGCTATTTTCAAACTTATAAAAAGCTGCTCATTATCCCCAGTGGACAGTTAAGTTTTTTGCAGCTGATATAGTACATTTCATTCTTCATGAACAGCTGAGCCACTGCTTCACATGTTGATTTCACACGTACTGTTAGTGAATTCTGGGAACACACAGTCACCTTTAATGTGTGTCGTATATTCAAGACAAAAGCTGTTTCTGTATTTGTGTTTGTGTCAGAAAGAACATCTCCATCATAATAAAAGGTCAAAGAGCAGCAGGAAGTGTGCACTGACGTCAAGAATGTTCCTACTCGAAGCACCAGTGTGTAAGCGTTAGCAGCTTTACTTTACTGATGTTTGGAACCCACGGCTTATCCCATTGTTAATGGTAACAGGACTATATTTACAAGATTTTAGCCTCTGGATATACTGTAGCATCTGTACACTCACTCAATTCACTCAAAAAGGCAACAAGAAGAAATACTTTGAAGGATACGAATCAGAAATTCAATTTTCTGTACATCAATACAGGCTGTGAATTGCCCCATGTTTTCATAAACTTCCCACTGACTAAACAGAACCCCAGTAGGATTTTTTTTTTTCCTCGTCATGCCATGGGCACTGACTCGTTTCATAATGGTACTAAATTCTCATAAATACTCTCCCTGCCAGTTATTCACACATTAACTCAAACACACACAAATGTAAAATACAGCGCTGTTTAAATGATAAATGTTTGGTCCCCACTGCATACACATGCTTTGAATGGTTAATGCCGTGGCATTAATTTCCTACTGTTACTTATTATTTTCATAGGCAAATAAACACACACACACACACACACACACACACACACAAACTCACACACAGAGGAGTGTGTGTGGCTCCTTTGTTGGTGTGAAGCTGCCATTACTGTAAAACACATGCTCCTCTTTAGGAGCCCCTGATATCTAGCTGGACTGAGGAAGACTCATTAAAACGAACACTCACACACATACACATGCACATGCACACATACAAACATACACACACAAATAGACAAACCTGCTCATTATGTTTGCATGTGTGTGGGGAGGAGGGTTATTCTCTGCATGGGAGATTGAAATGTCTGTCTCATCTCTCATAAACATCACGGTCACCCTGTGGACAGCGAAGACTTCTTTTTTCTCAGTCATGCGTCTCTCCCATTGCTTTTTGTCAAGCTTTCTCAATGCCAGTGTGTTCCTCTGTGTCCTCCATCATCCCATCACTCCTTCATGTCTCACTCCCCCTTGATTCACTAACAGGTTGGTTGCCATAAAAAGTGCCTCCTCATCAGTCACACCTCCATCTCCATGTCGACAGAGATGGAGGGCAGGTAGAGGATGCTGTTGTTGGAGGAAGTGGGACCAGGGCCAATATTCTGTGCTTTGACCCCATAACTGGTTGCAATGGGGGCGTTGCTCAACTTGGTCTGGATACACGGGCTTCCCCGGCGCTCCAGGCTCTGGGAGCAGGATTGGAGAGGGCCTTCATTAGACCAACTCTCTAGGAAGTAGGTGAGCATCTGACCTTTGCCTTTCACACTGACCTGACCACGGCATAGGAAACGGTAATGGCCAGAGAGGAGGCGGAAGACATCTTCTGTCACCTGCCAAAACAGCATCAGATTGTGGTTTTACGCTTATCTTTTGTATTTTTGCATGTTTGAGTGTGTATGTGTTTTACCTGGATTTTGCCTTGTACTCCAGTGCTGTCCATCCTGCTGGCCACATTCACTGTGTTTCCCCAGATGTCATACTGAGGCCTACGAGCACCAATAACTCCTGCAACCACTGGACCTACATTAATACCTGATCAAACATAATCACACTGAACTAATTAATCCATCCAGTTTATGCATTTTATTTGGTATTACTTTTAAATTTATATTTTTCTTTTGATTACTGAGGTTAAAGTTAGGGTTAGATTTAGGTTTAGGGCTAGCAATGATTAGCTGAGGTGCAGTAAAATTTATGTCAGTGGAAGGTCCTCATAAGGGTGGTAAGACAAATGCATGTGTGTCTGTGTGTGTGTGTGTGTCATGTTGAAGAGTCATAAATGTTTATGGATATTTCTGAGAAGATTTGCAAGATTTGAGCAGAGGAAAAACGTCAGAGAATGAATGTGTGTATTGTTGTGTGTATCCTGCAGATGTTATTAGGATGTCCTGTGCATGGCCACTTTAGTTCTCTGGCTCCACACATACCACAAACACGCTCACACACATTTGTTTTATATATATATATATATATATATATATATATATATATATATATATATATATATATATATATATATA
>CM040472.1:5516476-5541197 GCA_022758105.1 Pangasianodon gigas | reverse complement strand
ACATCTCTATATATATATATATATATATATATATATATATATATATATATATATATATATATATATATATATATGTATAACAGGTTCCACTCCTGTCAGCCAAGGACAAGAATCTGAGCCTATCAGACTCACAAAAACTGAACAGTTGAAGACTGGAAAAAGACCAGGTGATTTTTTTCTAATCTTCAGCTGTCCAGTTTTCGTGAGTCTGTGCCTCAGATACTTGTTCTTGGCTGACAGGAGTGGAACCTGATGTGGTCCTCTGCTGTTGTAGCCCATCCACCTCAAAGTTTGATGTTTGTGCATGCCGAGATGCTTTTCTGCTCACCACAGTTGTAAAGAGTTATTATATGAGTTACTATATCCTTCCTGGCAGCTCAAATCAATCTGGCCATTTTCCTCTGACCTCTCTTATCAACAAGGTATTTCCACCCACAGAACTCACTCACTCAGTGTTTTTTGTTTTTCTGTGTAAACTCTAGGGACTGGTAGCAACATCCATACCACAGTCAAGGTCACTGAGATCACATATTTTCCCCATTCTGTTGAACATTACCCGAAGCTCTTGACCTGTATCTGCATGATTTTTTGCACTGCACTGCTGCCACATTATTGGCTGATCAGATAGCTGCATGAATGTGCAGGTGAACAAATGTTCCTAATAAAGTGGACAGTGAGTGTATATGTTTCACACATACACTCTTATTCACTGATTATTCAAGAGTGTTGGATTACTCACCCACTCGAAGCACAAAGTCATTGTATGACTGGTAGTTTATCGCATCTAGAACTCTGAACATCTCTATGGCGAAGTCGGCCACTGTGCATAAATGTTCAGAAATGGACTTCTTTGCCTTTTAGGAAGAGAACAACAGAGAATAGGCAATATAGACTTAAAGTTACATTAGATACACTTTGATACACTGAAATTTATTCCAGAGTCACTCTTAAAGTGCCATTACATCTTAAAATCATTTAAAGACATAATACATATTCTTATAGTGGTTTGGTTTCCTAAGCAAGAAGAGGTTAAAACTGCAAAGATGTTTGTATTACGAGATACAATATGGTCCTTGGTGTTAAAGCTCATTAACTACTATCAACTATTCAGTATTTACAGTGATAATAGTAGGAAAGTCATGTATGTACAAGAGTGAGGAATGTAAGTCTGGACCTGCCAATGGGTCCTGAATGTGTGATTTTAAAGTATTAAAATCTATAACACGTTTAACATGTTAATGACTAAGAAACTAAGCAAAATGGCCTAGGAAGATATGCACCTTTACTCTCAGTAAAATGCCAAGATATATAAATATACACTATGACCATGAAATTTGGAAACACCACCATTTCCCCCTACCATCCCTAATACATAGATAGCTAATAACTGCTAGTAAACTAGTGTGCATTTGTCACAGGCGGGCACAAATGGGGCTTAAGTAAGTATCTGTATCTTCATTTGTATTTTGCTGTGATTTGTTATATTTTAATGATTTAATGATTAATAGCCAATCCTCTGAAGGACTTGGTAATCACTAACATGATAAAAAAGCTAGCTAAAGGTTCCTAGGTACCACATCATCCTCTAATAATTTGCATTTCTGATGTGATTGGTCCAAAGCTGTGGAGGTGTTTCATGAGGTCATAAATTCAGCTCATATGTATGTAATGCTCCCTGAAACATTTTTATGGAAGTACTATTCAAAATTCATATTTTGAGCGAAGGGTGTCCCCTAAGTTCTACTTCTCAATTTTGCACATACATTCACAGACTTTGCGTACCTTAGATCCAGTGGTAGGAACAAGGCCCACTGCTGCCATGTAAGTGCTGCCTATAGTTTTAATCTTCTCAATGTCCTTATAGCACTCCTTATCCAGCAGCTGCAGAGACAGAGACAGAGAGTGAGAGAAGCAACTAAGCAACTGCAGAAATGACCAAAATAAAATAAAGTCTGTTTGAAGTAAAATTTTTATACATAAATATAGTTTCATACATAAACATTCTGCCAGTTCTGTTAGCCAGCTCTACATGCAAATAGATATATATAAAAGACACCCATTTTTTCTGCATTTTGGCTTCCAGTCCACACTAAATCTACGTTCTTAACCACAGAAAATGCATCTTTTTGAATGGTGCCATTTTCACCTTTGTGTGGAAGGGTAGACCTGAGATATTACAAAACTCTATTGTCCTGTGCTAAGCCCCTGATTATCATGTGACCCATCTCCAAACAATCCAAAGCAGAGGGTGAATTTATTTAACTGTTATTTAACTGTGGGTACTGTTTTGGTTGCTCTTTTACAATTGAACAGAGCTGTGTACAATATTAACACACTTTATATTCACTGTTGTATGACTGACCTCTGTATGGGTGTTACCAATCTTACAAAGAGTCTTTTTTTTGGTCACCTACCTTAACCAGTGTACTTCATATCAAACCACAGTCACAAAGTAAACTGTGTGCCTTTGTCTATTGTCTCTGAGTTGCAAAACACTTTAAAAAAGACACAAACGGGCCAGTGTGGACATGTATCTGTATCTGTAGCTCAAGAGAGATCGAGGGATTCTTACTGCATCAAAGTCTGCGATGATCTCGTTAAGGAGCCGCAAACACTCTACACCCATGTTGTTTCCATCCAGCTCAATGTAGAAGTCATTGAAGTTTGGGATGGAGGCGAACAGGACGCCCACCTGAGAGTAGGACTGATAGTACAGGTCCTGTGACAGAGGGGGAACAGGAAGAATGTCCATCAGAACCTAGTGCTGACTGTACCGTAACAGTAGTCAATATGTGCTCCAGTACATTTACAGGAGCTTTAATCAAGCCTGAGATATGAATAATGATGCAAATGCAAAAATTCACAAACTATGAGCAATTACCCATAATAAGAATTTAAAAAGTTCATAATAAATTACAGTCTTGATCAGGTGTTGATGTTTGGGTCTGTCAAAAGAATAAACTGTCCAACAATCATGTGAATGTGTGTGTGTGCCTAGGGGAAGGGTGCATGTGAGATTGTTGTATGTGTGTGAGTGGTCAAAACATTCCAGGATGTTTGTTGACATCATTTCCTGAGAAAAGGTTTAGATAGGAATAGAAACTTTCAACAATAATATTAACCCTTCAGTTACACCAAAGAGCATATTGATTACTACAGAAGGACACCAGTACAGTACACCTGTAATATTCAGACTTTGGAATGGAACTTAAACTTAGAGACTGTAAAATAACTTTCAAAGCTCAGTTGCAAAGCAACTGCACTAATCCCAAACTTGACTCATTTACACAACCATAATACAGCATCATCAATGAATCTCCATTAACCTTTGACCTAATAATGCCTGCAACACTGCAACACCACAACATAGTGGAGACATGGGGAACTGCAGCAGCCTCCATAAAGGTAAAACCAGCAACTTGAGATCATATTCCATGACCCAGAGAGATTTCACTGCTGCTGCTGCTGTTGTTACAGTCAAATTAATTCGTAGGGAAAACTACACATCATAGCCATAAATTATTTATTTGTAATTTGTCATATGATTTGGCTTGTATGATGTAACAAATTCAGGATTAGCAAAAGTGAGAGAGAAAGTGAGGGGATTTTATGGGAGAGAGGAATCAAGTGAAGTAAAGTGCCTCCACAGAAAGCTGCTTTAATGAGGCCAGCTGACACAGCTCCAACCACTAGACCAGATCTGATGCTCCTTTTTAGTGAGATCTGCGGCTGGTGTGGAATGAGGCCCCAGGAACTGTCTCCTCCTTTTTTGAGCATCAGACAGAAGTATTAATAATTTGTGGACACACATGAACCCATGAACCAAGTGGAAGCCCATATACATCTACCCATCCATACATCAGGACTGCTCTAATGTTACATATGCCACTGCCAGTCATTACTATAGATGATTAAATAGGCAGCAGCAAATGCAGTGTGGTTGTAGAATGCAGTCCATTAGTCAGCGAAACAGCCAGTGTCCCAAACAGCCAGTGACAAGATGGTGTAAACTGAATGGTGTGGATAAAGATGTTTTTCCTTGGACTTTAGAGACCAGGGAATTTGCCAATAGCAAGTCCACTGTCCACTAAAAAATTAGGCACATCCAGACAATCCAAGAGCTCTTCAATACAAGGCATTGGAAAGCCATCAAAATTAGGAATAGTGTTCACCTTGCAGAAGTCCAGTGAACCAACTCATCTGGCTTGGGCACTGCCTGTTCCAGTCACTGTGTGATGTCTCTATTACTCGCATCTCTAGCATTTTCCCCAGTGCCTCCTCAACCACTTTTCCTTTGTGTTCAGGCAATCTCTCTGGGACAGTGAGAAATGGTCTCCAAGTGGGATTTAAGTGTGATCTGATGTGAACACTCTGGTTCCATCTCATTCACCACACAGCAGATTCTGTTGCTCTGGCAACAAGGACCACTTCTTTCCACTGTTTGAGGAGACTGAGGTGGTGAATCTGCTGTGTTTCCCCTGTCTTATCACAATATCACAGACTCAGAGTCAGCAGAGTCAGCAGACTTCCTCAACACGGACTTCCTCAGCCCATCATGTGACTCGAAGGGCCCTTGCTACCTGGAGTGTAGAGATGGAGTGTAAGACAAAAATCTTCCAGTCCATATTCTCTCCACCTACAGAGCCACTTTTCCTTTCTTGGGGCTAAAGCAAATTCTCCCACAGTAGGTGACCCAGTGTCTGGAGTTCTACTTGGAGGCCAAAGATTTTTACTGGGAGTTGGACGGTACTCCCTATTTTCTTTAATCACATCCAACACACCCCTGTATCATAGGGGGAAAACCATGTGGAGAAGTGGAGCAACGCTTGGAATGCAAATAGGACAAACATTTATTGAAATTCCAGATATCATATTGTATGAACTTATTGTATGAATTAATTTTTAAGCATCCGTTAACCTGGGACCAACAAGTTAGTCAGTTTCTCTTGTTTGAGAGTCCCAACTCACTGTGTACAACTTATCATTATTTATAATGATATATCATTAATTATAATAATTAGGAAAGGTTAGTATGGTCCTAGCTCCTTGGTGACATGGTCGAAAGTGTTCTTCAATGTACTGTGGTGCAACTGTTCCAGAGGGAAGTCTGTGAGGGGTGTGAGCAGAGAGGGATGGAATGGAACCACCAAAGGCGTATGTCCTGCTGCAAGCTTCCCCCTGCCAAGGCCACACAAACAGTATATTGCTTTGTTTGTCAGGACACACCAAGTCCTAAATAAGCTGCACAAACCCTGACCAATCAGTTCCCAGGATTACTGGGTGGGAAAAGTGGGGACCAACCGCCACATTTGTTTCATGTATTTGGCCCTCATATTCAAATTTGAGGACCACCAGATATGTGTGCAGGTCCCCATCTAAGAACCTCACCTTCATCTCTCAACACAAAACAATTCATCTTGAATCAGGCTTTGGAGGATCAAAATCTGTGTGCAGCCCCAGGCCTGATGTATACATGACAGGAAATATGAATGCAGGCCCATGCCAAACCACTTTCCCACTTGCTACATCTTGGTTAAGAATGCTTTTTAAGCTTGTAAGACTCTAAAACGTTAAAGTCAGACGTTTCTACATAATTCAACATACTGTAAATTAACATAGGCAGTGATTTATCTCAAGTTATCTCAACTTCCCAATGACAAAAAAGACTACCAAGAGTAGGATTTTTTTTTTCATGAATTCTATACCTGCTATATATACTTACTTTCTTTTCAACTACATTCAACTACATCTTGCATGTTTCTTCTTCTTCAAAAAACAGAAGAATATGACTTTTCTTACCACTGAACCTGCTCAATTGCTTATGTGATCTCTAGTTACTTCTAGACTTGACTACTGCAACTCTCTTCTTACTGGTCTCAGTTTATATGCCAGTTCTCCTCTACAGAGCATTCAGAATGGTGATGCCTGCCTGGGTTACAACAAATTAAAAACGCTTTTCTTTATATTCCACACATTAAGGGGCACTACACCATATTGTCTACGCACCTTGGCTCAGAACTACATAGTTTTGTTTTTTTTAACCACATATTCCACCCTAGCAGTAGAGATAAAACAAAGCAATTGTTTCTTGTTTTTCATGTTATTAATCTTTGTAAATTCGCTAAATGCTCTGTATTGCTTCAACTGTTAAGAGTGTCCACTAAATGACTAAATTCAAATGTAAACCATTACGCAGACATAAACACAACCAAACACACATGAATGTAAATTTCAGCACTGTTTTGACTCTAAATGTCAGTCCATGTTGTATACACAGGCTCTAAGTGGTTGATTAGTGTATATTTGCAATTGAAAGGCTCAAACAACAAAGCTGTGTTTGTCACTTCAAGGTCTGGTGAGTCATAGCACAGTCATAGTGTTTACCCTTTTCTGACTGAAGTGACCAGATGACTGTTTCCTGTCCTGTGTGGAACCAGGGACAATTGAACAGAGAACTACACTAATGTAGAGTATTGAATAAGATCTGAGTCATAAATGGTAGTTGATGATTAAAAAAAATGTTGAGGAAGTCATAGTCATCACAGGACTCCTACTTATTTTAGACAAAAAGTACTTGTTCATAGGCACTTTTCTGTATCTATGATAACTAATAGAAACCCTCAGTTGCAGTGTAGTCGCCTTGAAATACTGAACAATGTTGGCATATATCAGCTGGGTAAAAATAATATTATATATATATATATATATACAGTGATTGGCCTGTAAATTGCTCCAAACTGAGTTGTCACAGCAGGAATGTGATGAGTGGGATAAAGTGTGAAACTGTTCCTGCAGAGAGTGTATTCAGACCATGTTGCGTGGGTTGGACAGGAGAAAGTGCTGGGCCACATGGGCAGGAAGGAGGTTAAACAGAATCCTCTTATTGTCCAGTTTCACCCTCTCCATGTCATCTCTTTCCTCTTCAGCCTGGGAATCACACACACACACACAATGTGTATGTAAAATTGAGTGTGAATGATCTCTACATTTTCACACACAAGCATTCTCACAATTTATGTTGCTTACAATTAAAATCTTTTAACAGAATACTATAGAAATGTGTAAACCTATATGCATCTTGCACTAGCTAACAGTCATTCAAAAAGTAAAACTTAAATTATGGAGAGTATTGAGGCAAAAAGTGGTATGTGTTTGGGAATATAAAAAATTTTGTTGAGCTTTTTCAAGGCGGCACGGTAGTGCAGTGCTGCTGCCTCACATCTTTAGGGTCCTGGTTTAATCCTGAACTCGGGTTTCTGTCTGTCTGGAGTTTTGCATGTTCTCCACGTGTTCCAGTTTCAAAACTGTGCAGGACTGGTGATGTTAAATTGCCTGAAGGTGTGAATGAGTGTGTGAAGGTGTGTGTGCATGGTGTTAGAAAGTGAGTGAGATTTTTCTAAGACCTTTTCAAAATGTAAATTCTCTTGTAATGGTCCACAAGGGGGCACTGTTCAACTGTGAACTTCATGAATCATCAGCAAGTCAAGTCTCACCATGTTTATCCATTTAAGATACTTACATTTATGATATTTATCCAAAAAGCTGGCTCAGGTCTGCATTTGTGCTGGGTAATAATATAACACAAGTAATCTGGTTTACATAATTTGATTACAATAGTACTTGTAATCAGTAGTATATATTGGAAATGACAAATAATCATACAATTGTTACTTTTTCTGATTACTTATGTTTTATGTCAATAAAACATAGTATATTAATGAATAATTTACTGTGTGTCCATACCCAGCATAATAGCTGCCAGTAACGACAACTGTGTGTCATTTCTTGTAGTTGTTCTAGATATCCCAGCTAAGAATTTTCAGTGATGGGTCTGTTAGTTAAATATATAGGTAGCAAGTTGAGGTTAGAGCATTTAAGTTGCAATGCACAATTGATCTTTAAACAGATTAACTCAATATATGTGCAAAAGATGATTATTTTGTTTTTTTCTTAACGTTATGTTCGGATTAGAAGCTCAAATAACGTCCATGTATCTTCCTCATGTCAATGCTAAAGTGACATTGGGTTGCCTACCTTGTTTTGGTCTAATTCTTTTGTCCTTTTTAAACTTTATATTTGGTTGTGTTTTTGGTAATAAATGTCCAAAATATATTTGCCTCTTTCTTTTAGCACTTTTATTTATGCATAATACAAAAATAAATAAATAAATAAATAAATAAATAAATAAATAAAATAAAATAAAATAAAATCATGTCATTTTTAATCAGTATCTGATGACATTTCCTGAGTAATCTACCCAAGACTGTCACCATGTTCTCTATTATTTATGCAACAAATAGCAAGTTGGAGATTTTCCTATGGCTACTAAGTACAGTGGGGATCACATTGGTTTTCTTTACCACTGGCCTAATGACAGCTGCTTCAGTGGGGATTAATGCACAGTTAAAGTGATATATTTATCCAGTTTAAAACATCTGTTGAGAGAGAGCTTAAAACTGGCTTTAAAAAGCAAGGAGCCATGGGGAAGAGAACAGCTGGAGGAATTTAAACTTGAAATGACTTTGGATTCAAGATTAACTGCTGCAAAGTTTCACATAATACACTTTTAATGACTATGTCATTTGGATGGAGAAAAAAAAAACTGGTGGTGACGATAAATTTGAGACTGTCACTGGTGATGGAGAGACACATATGGAGCAGTCTATACACTGATTCTGCAAATTCACACACACACAAACAAACACACACACACATACCTGTGTGGCCCACAGGTAGTCAAGTCTGAGTTTGAGGTCCTGTTGTCTGCAGTGGAGTATCATTGCACCAGAGAAGAGGAGCATTGCTAGAACAGGATCATACCCATGTGTGTGAAAGAACCCTCCTCTACATACACACAAAGCACAAACACCCAAACACACTTATTCATTTGGACACACTTAACACAGTAAACACTTGTTATCATTTCTTTAGGTGTGCGTAAGCACTGGTTTGATGTTATCATTGTGCGCTTGCTGTTGGCCGCTCACCCCACAGCCTGCCGGTAGCCACTGGTCTCCATGACAACGGTATGGAGGACGTTGAGGAGGAGAAGCAGGAGAATCTTGGGTAGTGATGACACGCGGAGGTATAGAGCCACAGACAGCGATGCCATCACACAAGATAAGAACACGTACGGAGTGTATTTACACACACCTGAGCCCACTGTTGTGCTGTTCACTATGACAACTGTCATAATGGAGACGCTGGAGTTGCCCTCCCATGACCATGGCATGCACGCCACCTGTAACGCAGAGAGCAGCATGCCCACACAGCCTGGGTTTTTTATTTTTTATTTCAACAAATAACAAAGGTTTTAATGGTTCCAAAAGTTGAGGTTTGTATAGAAAATGGAGAACATTTCATATTTCCCTATAAAAACGCTCACCACACAGCCCTGGGTTACGGAATACGTCAGAAGGACCAGAAAGCCACACAGAACCGTCCTGATCTGCAGAGTAAGACAGTCCGGAGAGCACTACAGAGAGACGGAGGGGGGTGATGTTATGGAAAAAGGAATTAGGATTAGGAATGCATTTTATCAGATAATTAGAAATTGATTATTTAAGCCACAAATTGCACAGGAGATTAAAAGGCCAAAAGCCACAGGGTCAAGACATTCTGCTTTTTACTGTGTTTTTGTAGTTCAGTAATTGCTGTCTGTGTTAATGTGTCTTACCTGCACGTGAGTGATGTGAAGATACATTACACTCGCCATATGAAAACAGATACAAATAACCAGCAAAATAACAATCACCAGACCTCTATAAAGAAAGAGTGAGAGAGAGACATAGACAGAATTACTGTGTGTATATAGTGCATGTATGTGTGTTATTATAGCTAACAAAGTCTAAAGCTCTCAACAAAACATAAAATCATTCTAATAACAATAATTTTATAACAGAAATAATATTTTAAAAAGGACAACTAAAGGAATACTACCTGAAATTGAATAAATAAAATAAAATTAATTTCCTTTTTTCCAAAAAAAAAAACATTCAGGTTAATAAGTTCTAGTTTAGTGGAGAATAATTGTGTCCGTAAAGAAAAGAAAGAGATGTGGGAATATTTTGAATTGAACTGTCTTACACAAACAGTGGGATATAGAAATTGTACAGCAGTCACTGACTGATCAAAATTACTAAAACTAAAACCACAGCACAGCAGTTTTTTTTAACTAACTAATAAAAGTTACCAAAACCTAAAAACTAACATGATTTTTAAAAACAAAATAAACAATAATATAAAAATTAATATTATAATAACAGCGGAATGTGTAGTTATGAGTGGTGGTGGTGGTGTTGTATGCGTTACATACTGAGGGATAATCAGAAAATAGACGAAAGCGAAGAGTGAAGTGAGGAGGAGAGAGATCGCCACAGCACTGATAAAGCCATCATCATACACCTGCTGATACTGAGAGAGAGAAAGAGGGAGAGAGAGAGAGCGAGCAGTGGGTATTTCAAGATCCAAAAAAGCAATTACACAATTATTGCTTCTGTCCTGAGTATGTTTTTCTGAATATATGACCCATTCTTATGATGGATGATGGCTAAATCCACATGAGAGAGAGAAGCTCACTACAGTCTACCAGCAGCCTGACACCGAGGTGAATATGAGCTCATTGAATGATGTCTTCTCTTCATTAGTGCTGAAAACTAG
Source organism: Pangasianodon gigas (assembly GCA_022758105.1). Classification (NCBI taxonomy): domain Eukaryota; kingdom Metazoa; phylum Chordata; class Actinopteri; order Siluriformes; family Pangasiidae; genus Pangasianodon; species Pangasianodon gigas. The sequence goes on along the minus strand of CM040472.1, from coordinate 5,530,538 downwards.
CATCTGTCTCCCTGCTGCAATACATACGCACTGTCATTACTCTCCCGCTGAGGCTGGGGAAAGCCACAGCTCCCTGTTGCCAGAGAGAGAAAGTGTGCGTGCATATGTGTGGGCAAACTCTTCAGACATCCCAGAACTGTTACTGTTGCCCCCGTTCTTAAGGTGGGTGGGTCCCTTATGCCAGTACAGTAGGTGGTGTGAAGAAGCGATTGAGGAAAAGAGAGGGGGGGAGGGAGAGGGAGAATGAGAGAGGGGAGTAAATGTGGGGGTGAGAGGTGGATGAAAGTGAGAGGAGACACAGAGTCACGAAGCACAAGAGAACAATGTGGGGGATGCAGCGTGTGTGTGTGTGTGTGTGTGTGCATGATTATGTTGTGTGTTTATGTCAGCTGAAAATCTTGTTGTGCCTCTATCCAGGGTTACTGCTTCACTTTTCTTCTACATCCCTCACCATCAGAGTCAGCCCAAGGGTCATTGGGGTCCTAAGCAAAAGAACTGACCTTGAGAATTGATCTCTCTGACATAATTTTAGCTCTAATCATAAAACAAGAAACATAATAAAAGAAACTGTATAAATGACAAATAATTTATTTTTTAGGTTCTTTTTTTAACAAGCCAGGGCTAATGCAGAACCAAAGACTATAAGCCTCTATACAATAATTAATTTAAAAATTCAATCTCATTATGAAAGAAATGCCCTCTGTTAAATAGCACCTATAAACATTATCAACTAACACAACATTAGCAAGCTATCAAGCACCAAAACATCTAGCTCAGCTAGGCCAAATGTTTACATACACCTATGCTAAAGACATTCAAACTCACACACATTTCACGTTACCATACATGCCCTGTGTTGACAATTAGGGTAACTACTATATTTCCATAAGAGGTCATTTCAAAATAATAGCTAAGAGACAGATTTATTTCAGATTTCACTTACCATATCAGATTTCCAGTGGGTAAGAACTATACTGGCACTTTGTTAGTATTTGGTGCCATTGCCTTTTAATTGCTTAACCTGAATCAAACACTTAGTAGTCTTCCACAAGCTTTTCACAATACTTTGCTGGAATTTGTGCTCATTCCTTCTGACAGAACTGGTGTAACTTAGTCAGATATGTGGGCCTCCTTGCTCTGACACACTTTTTCAATTCAGTCCACAAATTTTCTCTGCATTTCAGGTCAGGACTTTGTTATGGCCACTCCAATACTTTCACTTTGTTGTCTTTAAGGCAGGGGTGTCCCATCTTATCCAGAAAGGGCCGGTGTGAGTGCAGGTTTTCATTCCAACCAGGCAGAAGCCACGCCTGATAGTCTATTGAAAGCTGATTAAACAGGTGTGGTACCATTGTCCTGTCCTTCATTTCTCAGTTAAATGAAAACCTGGACCCACACTGGTCCTTTGTGGATAAGATTGGACCCCCCTGCTTTAAGGCATTCTGTTACAATTTTGGAACTATGCTTCGGTATTTCTTGATAATTCTCTTTCCTCATAATGCCATCTATAGTATTTTCTAAAGTGCACCAGTCCCTTTTCCAGTAAAACACCCCCATAACATGATGCTGCCACCTCCATGCTTCACAGTTGGGACGGTATTCTTCAGAGTAAAAGCCTCACCCTTTTTCCTCCATAAATAACGCTGATCATTATGGCCAAACAGTACAATTTAGTTTCATCTGAACTACAAAAAAACTAATAGAATAATTAAACCCCACCAACACTAACTAAAATTAGACTGAATTTCTTTATGAAAACTATAAATGAATAAATAAATTTATTGGTACATGTTATGTGTGTTTAAAAAAATAGATAAATAAAAAAAAAATTAAATAATAATAATAAAAAAAACAGCGCCCTATACAGATTAACGGACAAGACAGGCCAGCTCAGAATAATGCCACAGCCTCTTTTTTTTGTATGTGTGTAAAAGTAATTGTGAAAGTCTGTGGCTATGAGTGTGCCCACCGTTCTCTCTCTTTCTCTGCTCCTGTAGGTCAGAGTGATGTAATTGAGATCTGCTGTTTCCGATTCCGTTTCCCGAGCTTCAATCAGTCTTCCAATGTAGCGGTTCACACGTGTGCCGGGTGAGTTATGCGCTGCTCCCGAGAAGGACGTGCGGCTGCGTAGCTTCTCTGATGCTGTACGTAGAGCTCGCCTCTGTAGTGATTGATGAAGTCAGTCAGTATAGACCCTCTCACATGAAATGAATCAAAATTCTAATTCTTAAGCCATTTTATCAATGAGATAATCAGTGCTGAATTCTAGGAGAGGTCCTGAAAGTCATGACTTAAGGCTATTTATAGGCAGGAAAAATAAATAGTCCACGTACACATATGTACATACAATGCACATTCATACGTATACATATAAAATCCATTTGTGGGCTTCTGTGAACAGACCATTTTCTCAGTTAAGTCTACCACTTCAAGAGGAATGATGGAGGAGATCAGATTAGAGTTACATTAGTGTGTATGTAAGTATGTGTGTATGTACATACAGTATGTGCTACATCTATTGAGACAAAATCCACTCAAGCTCTGCTGCTAATCCAAATAGCCCTCTCACACTCACATGGAAATGCAGTTTTAAAAGTGCACACCCATAAACACGCACCTTATCATCGTCCTCGCAGGTCATGACGTTGGAGAAAGGAATCTCAGCCTTAAACATTTTCCTACAGTGCATGAGCTGCACAAGCAGGTAGCAGACCGTCTTAAACTTCATCTTCTTTGCTGGCTTTATATCAGACAGAATCAAGCCAGGAAAAATCTGGATTAAAAAAGGAAAGAGGGAGCGAAATCTTCTTTTTTCACTTTTATATGAAAGACAAATGTAAATGTGAATAAGGAATACGATAAACATTATCAGTACTTGTTAAAAATAAGAATGACGAGAAAAAAGCGTAAGCTTCTTTTATTATAAAAATAAACCATGACATAGAGGCTTATCAGTAGGACTTCATTTTCAGGAACTGGGGATTGAGGTCATTTGCATGAGCCTCTAACTCTGTCTGTGTGTGGGTGTGTGTGTGGGTGTATCCACATGGATGGATAGGCCTGGGTAATTTCACACCAATTACTTTACATTCTTTACATCTTTTCATGTAATCCACTGAAAAAATAGTGTGCAAGTGACTTCTACCTTGCGTCTGTGAGAGGGCACAATAAAAAAGGTCTCGATGGCGTGTTTGCTGAGGAAGGCATGTCTCTCATGCCCATAGCCTGGCTCTACCTCGTAATCTCCATTCAGACATTCCAGAGTGGCTCTGGTGATATGAACCTTACTGTGGAGGATACACAGAACACTCAAAAAATGTTTTCAGCAAATATATGACTTCACAATTAAACAGGATATATAGATATGTTTCATTTTTACATGAGTATTTCTCAGACAAGACATAAATAACAAGACATTAAAACAAAAATATGTTTATGGTTGTGGACTACTGGACCCCACTATACTGTGGTCCTGCACTGCAAAACCTGATGAGGTAAGTTTACTCAAGTCAGATTAAGTAAATAAGACTTTTAAACATATCTGAGCAGCGATTTTCATTTAGTCGTTTCCACTGATTTTGTTTTACAGTGTGGGTCCTCCTAAATATACAGTGCAAAGTATAGTCATAGACAGAGTGACCAGAATGCTAGCATTGTCTATCTACTATGTAGGACTAGGTTGAGTTTTTTACTCTGTACCACATGCGGCATTTTCCAGTGCTCTACTCCAAAGAAAAAAAAAATAAAAATACTGTCTTGGATTTGCTTTAGATAAGCTGAGTGTCAGTAGGGATGTTCTGTAAAATCCCTGTCTAAACTATTGTGCAGTCTGAAACATTGTTCAACATACTTTGCTGTATGAAACCCAGTCAAAACTAGCTGGTTGCAAGTGCTACCTTAATCTATTTCCTTACATATCAAACAGCGAGTTTAACTTTTATGTCAAAACAATTATAACAAATAATATAACAAAGTCAAATAAACAAAATGAGCAAGATGAGCTATTTTGCTCATATGAAAGATGCAATCTCCACATCTCCACCCTGGTTAGTAAACCATGTTGTTTCTGGATTTTACACACTCAAACCATTAGTAAATCAAGACCTCTTCACTCTTAGAATCAGGGTTGTGTTACCTCTTTTCCACTCACAAGATTATGCAAAGAATCTGACACCAGCTCAAACACCTTGTGGTTGAAAAAAGCTCTATGTGTGTCCAGTGGTCATGAAGTCATGAAGTGGTCATGTAGGAACTGACCCCGGAAGTCCTCCTGCCTCCATCATGTTCGCCAGCGTGACATCATTTGACCAAACATCATACTGCCACTTCCTCAATCCCAGAACCCCACACAGCACACGACCTGTGTGCAATCCCACACGCATGTTCAGATCCACCTCCGTCGCCTCTGCAACAGACCTGCAATTAAATACACACACACACACAAACACATGGCATGTACACTCTTAGAAAAATGTTTCTTCAAGTGTTCTTTTATAAAGGCAAAGAATAAAGAACTGTGCTGTAATTCTTTATGTGTGCTATTCAAATAATGTGACAGTTGCCTCCACAAGGTCAGTTAAGCAGTTCTTGCATCTACACTGTTTAAAAATTAATCATCTTATTTAAAAAAGACAGTTAATATTTTTTGTCAAAATTGAATAGCTATGTCAAATGATTGGTATTTATATTGATAATCTTTGCTAAAACGCACACATGAAGCAGAAGTGCAGGTGAAACAGTGAGAGTGATTGCGCTGTGAGTGAGGTGGGGGATGAACGTATGGAAAGTAGGGATGGCCGATACGACTTATTACCTTTTTTCAATCCGAAGTAATAGCAAGATTAGTATACTTTGAAAAAAATATTCTTATGTATTAAAAAAGGCTCAATCTATTTCTACAATGAAAACATGGATATCAAGTATTATATGTGATATAAATCATTCTATACTGATGTTGGGGTTCTGTATAGGTTTGCTTTTTTCACACAGACCTGGAGCAGCCAACCTCATATACAAATGCAAGCAAAAGGAAAATTACATTTAATATTACTGTCTATTCATGGTTTCAGTTTAATATTTAACTTTAGGATGGCAGGTTACAATGATGCCTTTTGTCTCAGTTTGCTCTTATCATCACAATATGATTAGATTTTTATATTCAATACCAGTATAGAATTTAGGATTTAGGCTATTGCAGTACAAATGTGCCAGTAAGTCAGTAAATCAAACTGCAGATGAGCCATTACTCAGAAACATCAGCTAGGACAATGAAGCTATAATGGTCTGCTATATGAGTTTAATAAGCATCGATATCGTTCCTTAAAAAGTGGTCGAAGAATTCTGAGTGAGGATCGTGATCTAAATTCTAAGCAAAACTTTGTTCTTCTTATTTCACCCAGAATGATGGAGCCCTACTTTAAAGCATGCAAAGAAATCTCCTCTCACCTCACTACCTACATAACACCACACACCAAAGAAAGAGAGAGCCGGTAAGAGAGCACGAAAAGGGTTTGCTGGGTTTATTTTTAACAACACAACCTGAATGAGGGAAGAAAACTTGAGAGCCGGAGATGGGGGAATGTCAGAGTGAGCAAAAAAAAAAAAGAGCTTTTATTGTGTGTGTGTGTGTGTGTGTGTGTGTGTGTGTGTCCACCTGTATTAAGTGATAAGAGATTCCAGCCACAAGAGCCAACTTAGGAACCAGAGAAACAACCATTGACATAACAGTCAGCTCACACATACACACACACACGCACACATTCTTACAAAGTGCTAAATAACATAGCTAACATATGGCTGCCATTTACCATTGCCAATGTTTCCATTGCAATTGCAATTTGCCTTGCAATCAGCAGGGACCCAAAATATTACAAACTGCTCCTTTAAAGAATGGCATAAACACTATTAGCATTGTGCCACTTAATTAGAAACAACTGTACACCAGTCATGTCATGCCAATCATGTCGCAGCACCACAATGCATAAAATCATGCAGATACAGGTCAAGAGCTTCATGTTCACATCAAACATCAGAACGGGGAAAATTAACGTGCCACAGCCTTCCATGGCCAGGAGTGACACTAGCCAGTCAGGGGTGTCTGTGAGCTCATGTATGCAGAACAAGGAGGGTAGTGCTTTCCTCCAAGTGTGTTACATGGCAAAGTGACACACAGCATGAGCAGCAGTTTGAAAAGATGCGGTGGCTGACTTCATGTGTCTGAGAATGTGAACTGACAAGATCAAATTTGCTTTGACTATAAGGGGGGAAAATAAAGAAAGTGATGATTTCATGGGATTTTCACACACAATAGCTAAGTAACTCAACTAACCTCTCGTTATAACTCAAATCACACTCCACAATTGTGGTGAGCCAAAAAGCATGTCAGAATGCACAACACATCAAACCTGCTATAACAGAAAAAAAAACATTGCGTACATGTCTGTACTTTTTTCAGACAAAAAGTTTGGAAACAAAAAGACCTGATTAGCCTGGCAACCTGACGCTACTGGTTTATCCTTTCTAATTGCCTGTAATTGCAACTGTCTTCTGTTGGCTTTGAAAGGTACCTGATTCAAAAAACAAATATGTTCATGAACCCATTACCGATTGTGGCACCCAACATGCGACATTTTAGAACACAAATTCTGGCTTGCTGTTACTGTCTTTGCAAGCACTGCTTGCTTTTCCTGTTTTTGAAAAGTCAGAGTGACGTGTCAGAGTGACGTGTCTCACTCAGAGGTCCAGATTGGTTGATCACAGTAGGGATTACTGATGGATGAATTACGTATTTGCACAATGCATGCTGGGTATTGCAGTTTCACTATATCAAAGTGTGGAAACAGAAAACCTATAGAAAATCATGAATTCTGTTAAAGCACTGACACTAAGGGATACAATACTGCGCAACAGAATAATACATACCACTACAAAAATATATATGAAATTCTAGTTTTATGAAGGAATGCTTCATTAACTTTTAAATGCTCAGTTGTATCCTGCCTTAATTGTAAGCTGCTTTGAATAAAAGCAGCAGCCAAATGGGCAAACATAGTGGATTATATTTTAAATTTATGGTATATTTCTGGACATACTTACTGTACATATAGTAATATACTATAAAAAGGACAGTAATTAAAAAGTACAGTAAATATATTACAGTACTTTACTGTAAATAAAGTGTATGTTTTACAATTATTTACTGTAAATATAGAGTACTTTACTGGTACCTCTGCTGACAGTAAACTACTGTAAATTTTACAGTAAATTTTTTTACAGGGCCTGTATGGGTCTGAAGAAATGACTGCCTTTAAATTCTGTACTTTTTCAGATTTACCAGACATGCAGAAGAACACAATTATTTTATGATTATGCATGTCAGTAAAGAAGACTGTCAAATTAATGTAAAATGTATTTCATTACAGCAAAAGCACCTACTCTCTGAACTTAGTAATTATTAAAGCATACCATAGCACTAGAGTGATACAAGAAGTAATACTTGTTCTAAGTACAGTAATACAATTTGAGAATTAGTCTTTCTCAGTTACTGAAATATCATCTCATTTTCCAAATTCCCCTGTTACAGTGTAAGCAATAAAAAGTCTACATTCTTTTTGCATACAAACAAAACTGTCTCAGGAGAATTTAGCGGAAATCATTCAGTGCAATCGTTCTGCAATTACCCATGTGGGTCCTAGTAAAGCTGGTCATGCTTTGTTGTGTTTCAAAGCTGGAAGGGTTTTTGGAATCTCTTGCATTTAGAAAGGCAAAAGAGTTATCTGTTTTAATAAACTCTGGTTCAGAAATTACAACTGAGGAAAATGCATGAATAAAAGAAAAACGTTCACATCCAAATGAGCCATCTGCAAAAAAAGATGCTTCAAGGATAAAGTATGTCATGAGCAGTGTGTATTTTAGCAGAAATGTGTGTGTTAAAGGTGGGTACACACTCACGTGATGGTGTCAATCATGTCAAGTCCCATTTCCACACAGCAGTGGGCATGGTCAGCTTTGGGTTGGGTAAGACCGGACACACAGTAATAACAGTCTCCCAGGATCTTTATCCTCCTGCAGTGGTTCTCCTTTTAGTCACACACAAACACACACACACACACACACACACAGACACACACACACACACAAGAGATGAATACAGAAGAGGAAAAATAGTGTTTTCGTCAAAAGTGTGATGGCTTGTCATCATTTTATTCTGTTAAATCAGCATGTTTTCAATATTTATTATTAAACATTAAACTCCATCCACACATCCTCACAGTCTGAACTATGTACATACCTTTCCTGTTAGTAGTAGTGACTGAATAATTCGCTTTAGGGAGTCAGTTAAGCAGTTACATTTGTACATTAACAATGCCCTCTAATCAGCCTGAAATAGATTTTTATTGTTATAATAAATAAGAGAACCTGTGCATGCGTGTGTGCGTGTGTGTGCATGTGTGCGTGCACTCTTGCATGCGTTGCTCAGTGAATATGCCAAACAGGGGCATTGCTACAATTCCTATGATAAACTATTGAAGTAGATTTCCTCCCACTCAGGCTTAGGAAAGCAAGACAGAGAGGAAGAGAGAAGGAGAACACAGATTCAGACCTATTATACTGTAGATCCTAATACAGATACTTTGCATTTTGTTTCATTCCATCACTCAGTATGAAACTTAAAGCCTGACATTTTGCACATTTGTTCATTTAATTAAATGTTTTTAATTAATTATTTTATTCCACTATCCTATGTCAGCTACCAACCGGGCAGGGAGAAGACTAGCATGTGCATGATGGAAAATATTGACTGTGGCATCGATGGGATTCAAACTCACAATCTCCGGACACTGGCCTGAGGGAAAATCTGCCAACTGAACAACAATTTTACTAATTTATGAATGAAGTTATGAATGATGTTTACCTTCAATGCATATGTTCTAACAGCAACTAACTTCCTGCACTAAACAATATTCATTTGAAATGGATTATGGACATAGATAATAATATCATTTCACTTTTAATTAAGCTCTTGAGTGTTTCAGTAGTTTAGATTTTTGTGGCCTGTCAAGGAGAAATGGAGGAAAAAAGAAAATCTTTTGAAATGAAGATGGATGTGTGTGTGTGTGTGAGTGGGCTTGTGTCTGCTACCTCAGTAAGAAAGGAAACCCCTTGTCACATCAAACATATACCCACCCACACACACTCACACACACACATACACACACACACACACACCATCTGTGCTAGAAATATTTTCCAGCTGCTGCCAGGATTTCAGACTAAAGAAAAAGCTGTTGTTTATGACAATATTAATGTGTAAAACACTTTATAAAATCTCTTCGTAAAACAACAGAATTTAGCAAAGGATCTAGTAATGTGATGTATGAGGCATACAAAATGAAAAGTGACTGATCCCAAGAAAGAGAGAGAGCAGTAGCAAAAAGATAAGAACAGCAGAGTAACAAATAAAATAAGAGATGGCACGAATGAGCAGATTCTAAATTGAGGTGTTAAATGTAAGGATATTGTTCACCAGGAATAAATAATAAATGAGTGTATCCCAAAGTGTAGTGTTTGACCAAACACTTAATCAATTAAGATCAGTCTTTGGGTAAATGTATAGTACTGTACAAAAGTGTTGACATTTGGACAAAGCATATGCACTATATGGCCAAAAGTATGTAAACATCTGACCATGACACCCATATGTGGGCCTTCCCCAAACTGTTGCCACAAAGTTGAAAGCACACGATTGTATAGGATGTCTTTGTATGTTGTAGCTTTACAATTTCCCTTCACTGGAACTAAGAGGCCCAAATCTGCTCCAGCATGACAATGCCCCTGTGCACAAAGCGAGCTCCATGAAGACATGGCTTGCCAAAGGTTGGAGTGGAAGAACTCGAGTGTCCTGCACAGAGCCCTGACCTCAACCCCACTGAACACCTTTGGGATGAACTGGAACACCGACTGAACCCCAGACCTCCTCACCAACATCAGTGCCTGAGCTCTCTAAAGCTCTTGTGGCTGAATGAGCACAAATCTCCACAGCCACGCTCCAAAATCTAGTGGAAAGCCTTCCCAGAAGAGTGGAGGTTATTATAACAGCAACTAAAGAGGAACTAAATCTAGAATGGGAAAAAGCACATATAAGTGTTCTGGTCAGTTGTCCACAAACTTTTGGCAATATATTAAAATTCAAACCCTCACACCAGGATAAAGATGCAAATCTAATATAAAAATTGAATTAAAAAGAAAACTGGAGAACACTAGTCTGGGACTGATTCCTGTATTGGTGACCTGTGAGTATCTGAAATGTATCATTACAGTCTGCTATGTGAACCACAGCTGGTGCTTCAGCACCATGGACAGTGCATGTGTAGCACCACGTATCTGTAGCACCTTTTATTGGTTGAATATCAACATCCTGGCACAAGCATTAGATTGCATAGCAAAGTACCAAACTTTCACTCAAATGCTCTGTATGCCACATTCTGCACCAACATAATTTAACCAAGCTAACCTCCATCACTACGCTGTAAATACCTCAGGATACAGAGAATACAGGGACTTTCCATGTTTTGAAAATACCCACATTGCCGTACTGTGTTACCATGTGACTTGCAAGCCTGCTTACAAGCCTGAAGTTAGGCTTATTTCATGAGCATGGTAATTCTAATAATATGTCATGAAAACGCTCAATACCCAAAAAAAGAGGTACATTTATTTATTAGAGAGTAGTGGTAAATAGAGTAATGGTAGAAGTGAGCTTGGTTAAATTACATTGGTGCAGAACATGACATGCAGAACATTCAAGTGAAATGTTCTCCATGTCACGTTGCATTGCATATGCAACATATGCTTGTGCCAGAATGCGACATTCAGTGTATAGAAGGTGCTGCAAATAAGTTGCATGCGGATGTTTTTTCCTCTGAGACTTGGTTGAGAAAAATATATGTAACCAATAAAAAGCAAAATACCTAAAACTATCAAAAAAAGTGCTGTGTTTCAAGGTAGCCAAGAGTAATTCGCACATAAAATCCCTGTATAAAACTACCCATAACTGTGCACACAATAACAATATGTGTTGTGTTTTATTGTAAACCTATCTACCTCAGATTATAAATCTTTTATGTGAAGTTTATATGCTGATATACAGATATCATTATCATAATGTGTGTAACTGTATTAATATAAATGCACATGGGTGTCTCTATAGATAAGAGAACATCTGTCTTTCTTTTACACACACAGGCACATGAGGACTTACTGTAGCGAGCTCGTCAAACTTCCCGAAGAGTTCGTTCAACAATTTGACCAGCTCCTGAGCTGTGCATTGAGAAGCCAAACTGGTGAACCCAACAATGTCTGCAAAAAGGATACTAAAGGGAAGGAAAATAAAGAGTGTTGGTTATCTAAATTCACACCAGTAATACAGATTTGTGACAAATTAGTGGACAGAAACAGGGGAAGGTAGCCCTACAGTGGCCCAAGATTTTGCAACATCAAGAAAGGTGAGCAAATCAATGGAACTAATAGCAACATTTTTTTAATCATTGGTCACTCAAAAAAGGTAATTAGTATTTCAACACAATTTTAAATTTTGCTTTCACAGGTATATTCAAAAGCATAATGTATTTGTCTTTATTGCTGATAATTGTATTACTGTAACACACTGTCAAAAAATGGGGGGATAAAAGAATTGTTTGTCAACAGTAAAAATCTAATTTTTTACCATACATAAACACATATAAACATGGTAAGACTATCATCATAGAGCATTATGATTATTTTTGATAAATAACAACATTTAACATCAGAAACTTCTAAGTAGTTTGGTCATGAGTTACCTTAACTTTTAGTAGAAAGTGGTCCTAACTTTTACTTAAATATGACTATTGAATATAACACTGCTTAAGTGTCTTGATTATACATACAGAAATAATCCACAAATGGAAAATTCAGTTCAGAGCCCTATGAAAATAGGTCAGGCCATCATTGCTTATGCAAACCCTGGGATCAACTCAGAAACCCTCCAGCTGCTCGGCACTGGGCTTCCTAATGTATTCTAAAATACTACATCACTGCCGCTCACACATTCTTTAAAGGCAATGTCTATATACATGATCTTACAAATGACTGGCAGTGTGAGATCTGTCTCTGTGATACATGTGCGTGTGATTAATGTGCTTTCTGTGCTATGACTCCCCCAGTCCTCCCCCTCGTTCTCTCTCTGTCTCTTTCTGAATGTGTGTGGGCAGTGAGAGCTAATTGAGCAGCTCTCGAGTTGATAGGGATAGCTTTGGGAGCTATGCAGACTTTGGCTGTGAGCCACACTCAGGAGCTTGCGTGAGTGAGTGGAGAGCAGTTGACTCCTGCTGACTCACTGAGCATTCTCATTCCCCATTTAAGTGCAACAGAAGTGACACCTATAGTCAATGAACTGTCAATTCTCTCCCATTGACTCTTTCACCCATCCTCTAGCTCTTTCCCTCTTTCTCGCTCTCTCTCTCTCTCTCTCTGTACCTCACATTGTCATGACGCTGGATGTAGATCTTGTGGAAGATTCTTTCTGGTGGTTTGAGGAAGTCCTCCTTCATCTCCATGGCAACGTTTCTGGGTAGCAGACTCATTAGGAGGCGTTCCTGTAAGAAGAAGAATAAACACTGATTTGCATAAATAGGCCCCTCCCAATAATTGACCTCCCCAATCTGTTTATAAGGGATATATTCTTTGAAAGGGGTTCCAGAGAGGTTCTTTGGATAGGTAATTGTTCTACATTTCATACGGTTCTGCAAACTATAGAACCTTGATCCCCAGATGAACAATCAATTTACTGTAGTTATAACATTGTCTATTAATCTATCTTATTCTCTCTGTTGTTGTTAAAACACTTCTGTTCTTCAGTTTGTCCCTCTGGTAGAACTCTTAAAGGTTCTACGCATAATACAATAACTAAGGTTTCTCTTTCAGAAGAGAATGAGAAGAGTTGCATGTAGAACTTTAGAGAGCCATTAAATCATCGAAAAAGCCCTTCTCTAACAATGGATAGTATGTAGAAATTATGGCAATTTAATTAGCAAAGTGTAGCTCAAAAGTATATCCAAATTGAGTGTTTGTGTTGGTAATTGAGGAATAAAACCTACAAAAGTAGATTGTGCTTCTGAACTGTACAGGTTTTGTACTAAGCCTAAAAATTACCTTTGGTTTTGAAGTTCTAAAAATAGGTTGATATGGCTGCAGTTGTTTTTCCCGTCATTTTGCAGTAGTGTCTTATGCTGCATTCGACTTATTTCCCAATCACAGACCAGGAAAAAAAAACAAAGAAAACAGCCCCTTAACTTGGAATTCCTACTCGGGAATTCAGGATGTTCTCCTCAAGTTGGAGTTCCTCCGAGTTCAGCAACTGCAATCAAATCAACATGGCTGCTCACAGCGTCAGCGTAAACAAAGTAGCACTGCTTACCTTTAAATGAGTTATACTTTATATACAAGTATTTGCTTCAGATCAATCAGCATACAGATCAATCAGACATATTCGCTTGTTAAATCTATAACATTGACTATACAGTTCGCTGTTTTGAGGAAGAAAATACACGACTCATCACAGTTAGCTGGCTAGATTGTTGCTAACAAAAGACGAACATGGAGGCATCTGTGATTTTTTTCCCCACTTTGTAGCTCAAATGCATGGAAGTCGAAAATTACGTCATTCCGAGCTGTGACTTCCCACTTCTTTTTTTTGTGATCAACTTTTTATTGTCTTTTACATAAGCTGTGACTTCCCACTTCTGAGGTAAGTCGAATGCAGCATTAAACCTCGTTATGAATTTTGATCTCTCATATACTATATGGCCAAATGTATGTGGACACTTGATCATCACACCAATATGTGGTTCTGCCCCAAACTGTTGCTACAAAGTTGAAAGCACACAATTCTCTTTAATTTCTTTTGCATGCTGTAGTTTTAAGATTTCATTGGAACTTAGGAGCCCAAATCTGTTCCAGCATGACAGTGCCCCCCCGTACAAAGCGAGCTCCATGATGACCTTTGTCAAGGTTAGAGTATAAG
>CM040472.1:5382684-5513772 GCA_022758105.1 Pangasianodon gigas | reverse complement strand
GAACCCAAAGTAAAGACTGGAATAACAATAGTGTTGTGGAAAGAGTCAGGAAGACCAATGGCCTCACCTGGTCCCTCCACGCCGAGAGTGTAATAATGTCTGCCTGCCTGAAACTTTATTTCATTTAGAAGCTCAAGAAGTTTGGACTGGACCCTAACACCCTCACCATCTTCTACAGATGTATCGTAGAGAGCATCCTAACTAGCATCACTGTATGGTATGGCAGTTGCTCCGCCCACAACCACAAGGCTCTCATGAGTGTGGTGAGAGACTCTCAGCCATAGCACACAGCACCTGAAGAAAACTCACAAAATTACCTTAGACTTAAGTCATCTAGTACACAAACTGTGTTCCAGATCTGACAAATGCTTTGGGAGCATCCAATCAAGAACAAACAGACTAAAGAACAGCTTTTACCTGCTGTCTATCAGGTTCCTAAATACACTGTAGGCCAGTTCATTTACATTCCCAGGGTCACCAAGTCACTTTACATACTTTTTTCCATTGCCACTTTACAATTTACTTTGGCACAATGCAATACTCTCTTATGTACTGCTAATTATTTTTTTCTCTCTCTCTCTCTCTTTCCTCTCTTATTATATATTGTATATTGGATTTTGTTGTATCTCTTGTATTAAGCTAGGTTTAAGTTGAGATAAGTTTAAGCGCTTTTGTGTGTGCGTTGTTTATTCTGTAAACAATATACCTGAGCTTCACCATAAGAATTTCAATGTACATATGTCTCGACTACCCATGCAAATGATAAATAAAATTGACTTGACTTGCTGACTGACTCTACTGACAATTTATATTTATATTAATGTTGTGGAGTTGAGTATGTACTACCATATAACCATAAAGATGTGTGTATGTGTGTGTGTGTTAATGTACAGAGTGGGTGGTGTTGCCTTCTATTTGGGGAGTTTGTTAGGTAGGAGGTGGATGAGTCATTTGCAAACAATTATAACCAATTTCAGTCGCTAAGGAACAAGGAGAAAGTGTTATCTCTAGTGTATCTGAGAAGAACATGTATACCATCTCTTCATTTCTTGCCTCATTCTAGTTAATTAACAAATCAGTCGGTGATAATTTACTTCTGTACCCAACAAGGCACTGATGAACTGGCATGTTAGGTCACTATGTTTTATGAAAATCCTCTAGTTAAATGTCTGAGCTGTTCACTCTGTATTCACAATGGTATTGTTAAAAAATATCGCATGTGCAGATATTTATATATTCTGAAGAATTTATGTTTGTTGTCCTGTAGCTCTGCAAGCTGTTTAAATTTTATATGCACCATGTCTATGTATTGGTCAATTTCCCCATTAGGCCTTTGGTCTGCATATGATCTGAATTCTAATTCAGTGAGCCCACTACACTTCTACCCAAGATCCCAATCACTGTGTGTGTATGTGTGTGTGTGTTTATGCATGCGTGTATGTGCATGTGTGTGAGTATGTGTGTGTGTGTGTGTTTGCAGATAAAAGTTGACCTTTAACGTAGTCAGGGAGGAATGAAAGCAATCTGGCAAGGTAATTACCTGTCAAATTTGTGACTTTTTAACTTGAGAGAGAAAATGAGATACATGATTATTTGATTTCAAGCATGTGTGTGTGTATGTGTGTGTGTGTGTTTCATTTTGTTGGGGACCAAATGTCCCCACAAGTACTGGAATATCTGACAATTTTGACCATTTTAGCTGGTCTCCATGATGAAAACAGCTTTTATTTTTAAATAAATAAATAAATAAATAAATAAATAAATAGATAAGAGCCAAAATGTTTCATTTCAGTTACTATGATTAAGGTTATGGTTAGATTTAGGTGCAACACAGCATTAATTATGTCATAATATAATTATGTCAGTGAATGGTCTTCACAAACTAGTAAAACAACCTAAACATAAACTGCTATGAATTCACAGGTGTGACACCATGTTGGTATCTCTGTGTGTGGTGTGTTTGAGACCTGTTTTTCATTTTCGTCTTCCAGCTGCAGGCGTTCCTGGATGCAGCTCCTAGCTTGCAGAAAGGCCTTCCTCTGGGCACGCTCAGTAAGGACTCGAACAAATACACCCGACAGGTTCACACCAATCAGCAACACTGCATTTGCCACCAGCTACAAACACACAAAGTGTAATGGGAAATGGGAATCACTTTGTTTGTGTTTCTGTGTGTATACACAGTGTACATATTTTACATTTAATCAGCATTCAGCACTAGCATACCACCTTCAAGAAAAAGAGTTTGGTGTTAAAAGAAGGGGTTGTGGAGAGGATGAAAGAGGGAATGATGGAAAGAGACAAAGGAATTAAATATAAAAATGGGCTAAAAGGACAGGAAGACAGAACCCAAGAGACAGAAAACAGCAGAATGTGCATACTTCCAGAGAGGGATTATTCATTCATTCATTCATTCATTCATCTTCAGTAACCGTCAGGGTGGCGGTGGATCCAGTGTCTATCCCAGGAACACTGGACACAAGGCCAATCCATCACAGGGCCCCATGCACACACACGTGCAGACACATTCACTCCCGGAATGTTTTGGGGAAGTGGAAGGAAACCAGAAATTCCAGAGGAAACCCACACAGACACAGGAAGAGCATGAGAAACTACCCACAGACATTAACCTGAGCTCATACTATAACACATACCATAACATAAACTCACATACTCAATAGCTTCATGGGGCATTGCTTAGATTTACCTTAGTGACATTAAAAGGGTAAGGAGTTTAGCACACTTTATTAAAGAAAAGAAAAGAAAATGTATATATTCCTGTGTTTTCCAACTTAATCTTACCTACCTATCTATGGAATTGCCTAAAAGAAAAAAGTAATTAATTATCTGGCGACTCAAAAATATGACCGAATACAAAAAGAGATTATATGGTAAGTTAAATAATTGTGCTTTTAAAAAGTTTCAAACAGTCAATAAACTACAGGGTGTCCCAAAGGTCTCCATACATAGGGGAAATTAACACTTTTTAACAAAATGTAACTTTATTTTCAAAACATTCTCTACATGATATAAACTAAAATATAATATAAACTAAAAAGTGTTAATTTCCCCTATGTATGGAGACTTTTGGGACACCCTGTATATTAAAAATAAATGTACTTTATTCCTCCCCTGCCCTTTTTTCCCATATTTACTGCCCTTTTTTTTTATTTTAAACTTTACCTGGAATGTGTTTTTTAATTTATCTACTTCCTGTTTTTACTCACGCAACATCTCCTAATCCCCTCGCTGTTTATATGATAATGAGTGGGGTGTGTCCAAACTTATCCCGGGATTAGACTTGTCCAGGGGGTTTGAGTCTGATACTGATGGTTAATGCAGACTAGAGCAATCGAAAGTGTCAGTGTCGACCATCCTGCTGATTAAGCCAGAATTTCACAGGGTCTAGATTACTCAATGCTCTCATTAACGTCAACATCATTTTAAGATGACACCTTAAATATTTTTAGAAATGTTTACAAAAACAGATTACAAATGTCATAACATGATAAACTCTCGTTTGTAGCAGTAAAGTGAAGGGCTGGCATTATTATATGAAATACATTGCAATACATTGACGGTCCCTCATAATAGTTTTCATTTTGCAGTTTTGTGGATTTTCAGGACAGAATTGTAAAATGTAGTCTTGTGGGTCAAATAATTGTTTGCGTATATCTGTAGAATAATTTTATAATAATCTTTAATAATGCCATTATTAGCAACAAGCTCTACTTCATATATGTGTGGCGGCCTGGGAATGCCCACCAGATGCTGTTACCAAATATACTTTGAAAAATCTACTTTTACTTAACAACCAAAACAAGGTAGAAATGTTTTTTATTTCCTTACTAACCTTGCCTCGGCTTTCTGCAGAGATCACTTTCAGGAAATAAGGAGCCAGTTTAACAAATGAGGCTGTATAAATGGTCAGTCTGAGAGTAAAAACTAATCAGTCAAGTTAAATGCCATGACTGACATTTACATCAGGTAATAAGACGAGAGCGAGGGATGTGGATGATGGTGACGATTACTTAGCTGGTGTAGTGATTACTCATTTTACATCATAAACTTTGTTTCCTTGATGTAGCCTGTCAGCTCAGAGTAATCAGTTTAAGATCATTCCAGCTGAAATAATATAGAGATGACAACAGCAACTAAGGACTCCACATCTAGTTTATAATGTAAATATAATGAATTCTAATAATCTGTAATGGTTGCCTTTTCTAAAATAAAATAAAGGATATTATTGAACATGGAATGACTGCTCAATATTTGGGATTTCTGAATAGCATGTCAATATGTAGTAGTTCTATGAAATTTTGATATTTTATTTATGACATTAAATTAAATCAATAAACAGCAGTTGTTTTTAGACAATCAGTGTGGTGCTGCCTGTCAGTAGACTTGGAAATGTAATTGTTAAATGCGATTTTCTCCCTTTTCACTTTTGGGGGTAACCAAACTTACTGTAACTTGCTATAATGCTATACTTTACTTGTGGTTCTGCAAATTACATGAAATGACACACCAACTGTGTTTCAGGAAAACCAGTAATTTTTAAAATTTATGTAGTAGGAAATGTCAACATTTCATCATGTGAAGGGTTTTCGCAGGCCAACATACGTGTGGGTAGTTGGTGCAAATTTGGTAACTTTACGCATGTGCATAACTAAAATATTACATGGCATTATTAATCACTGCTTAGTAATCCCACAGCATTAATAAATCAATAAAAGTGCATTTACCTTGACTGTGCACAAGGTGCCAAGTCACAGTTTAAGCCAAATCTTTCTGAACCGGAATAGATTCACCACTGCCATTATCAGTCTTTATCCATATAAAGTCTAGTGCTGTGTTTAATGCTTTGGTATTTTAATAAAGCCCTATAATACTTCATACTTGCTCTGGTTTTAGATTCCTCTCCAATTCCTTGATTTTGAATAAATGATTATCTCTATCTATTATCTATCTATCTATCTATCTATCTATCTATCACCCTCACTATTTATAATATATATATATATATATATATATATATATATATATATATATATATATATATATATATATATATATATATGTGTGTGTGTAGCTTGTTGCTAGTACTTCCCTGACATATGACATTAACAGAGCACTATACTTTATACGAATTCAGACACAGATGTTAAACTCTATTTTCGTTTGTTTTATTCTCCCATATTTTTAAGTGTTTATGTTCTTGAACAATGAAAGGTCTCACAGACCAACCAAAAATACATGCATACTGTATAATGGGTTAATTATTGAGTGAGTATATTATTATACATTATAATGTACACTAACGTTGCATGAGTACACGTGGTGATAAAACAGGAAAAGTGAAAAGTTTAAAAATAAACAGGAACTCACTCTGTAATCACTTTTTGCATTCTATATCCTCAATATTTTGAAGGGCAGGGACAGACTTTCATAAATACATACCCTTTATTTTCCCAGTAGTTACTGAATAATAGGCTTTAATATATTTTTATTTTTTTTACATTTTGATTTAGGTGCAGGATATAAGAAGGGTTTAGCTCATTATCAGGCAGTGTATCCAGTTTTCAACTGACACTTGGTTATAATTTGTTTTTATTTATATTTTAGTAGTCTCCTACCAGGTCTCCTGCACTGCTTCACCCGTGATTTTAATTTGCTGCACTTACCTTGCTTTGCAGATATTATTAAAGCTATGCTGATTTATCGAATGTTAGGGGGAAAAGGGACGACTGAAAAAACTCTGAGTTAATGACACTATATGTTGTAGTGTGTTATTACAATATAGTAACCTCAGTAGCTATACAGAAAGTTCCTTTGATACAGAAAAGTACTATAAATAATTTTGCAGAATATCATGCAGGTTAAAACATATTGCAGTGACTTGAACACAGTATTCACTGTAGAAATTACATCAATCCTTTAAAGCCTCTGCTTGTGTTTTGTTCAAAAAACCCTGAACATCTCTTGAACAATCAGATATTACAATTTTCCATTACCATCCAAAGACCATCGTAAAAGGCCATAAGGCCATGTGACATGGCCTGAGAGAGTAGAGAGACATAAAAACAGAAGACATTCATTATCACAAGTACTCAGAATGGACTGACAAGTCAGATTAAACGGTGTCTTTGATTGCATGAAAGGCATTAGTTATTGAACTGTTTATTGATTAGGCAGCATCTTATTGACATCCAACAAAGAGACAGAAAGGTGACTTTCAATTTCACTTTGAATGACTGAGTGTCTGGTGGTCCTAGTGGAATAGAGTCCTTTACAAGTAACATTAACAGGAATCAAACTGTCCTTGGCTAGAATATTTCAAATCGAATCTTTCATATGGTTGATATATGTAATCTGATTTAATGTCATAGTACAAGAAATGTGAATCTAGCACACTATATGTATATACATGTTTTATATATATATATATATATATAAAACATGTTATTAATGTTGAACTGATTGTATCCTAAAAATCATAAATCAGAAATATTCTGAAAATGCAACTGAACTTATACTATAGCAGAACTTTTAGCAGGCGCTAATGGAAAGGTTAGAACAGCACTAAATGTTTCACAAGTTTAAAGCAAACCTAGTAATTATAATCACAGATTCAAATATCTGATATATCAGCACAGTGGTTCTGAATCATTTGCCGCTTACCAAACACCAGTATCTTCATGGCACACAACTAAGAGAGATACTATATAAAAAGTGTAATTTTATTATTAAATAAATTGTGGTACCGTAAGAAATTTTTTTTTTTTTTGAAAATTCTCATATCAATTGTAAATGCTTAAGAACAATAGGATCCATTACATTACCTCATTATATTAACTATATTATTTTCAATATTGAAATATTAATTTGTGCATAAACATCAACATGTTTTTCTTTGATACTGGCTGTTATATTGTAGATGTTTCACCTTTAAATGCATAGTTTAAGTGGGTAGCGAACCTTCACCTCTTTTACCACCTCTGCCTTTTTTTTTCAAGTTAGGCCCCCACTTTCCTTGTATTCTTTGTTTTCTATTCTTCTATTCTTTTCAACATTGTACCAGCACTGAAATGTCCAAATTGTCCCCCAAAAAAGGAGAGATTTAAGTGATAAAGCCTGAAGACGTCTGACAAAAAAAGGTAATAAACGATGTGTGTGTGTGTGTGTGTGTGTGTGTGTGTGTGTATATATATATATATATATATATATATATATATATATTATGTATTAGTACTGGATCATTAAAGTAGTTGCATTTATGGGTTAAGACTGTAATATATTTTTATTTTTAAATTATCTCAGAAAGAGTAGGAGTGGAATTGTGCTCATTTTGCTCAATTTGTCCCTGAGTCTACATCCTTTAATAGTGCAGAAGTGTGAAATAAAGAGTTTAGAGCTTATGAAACTTTGTTCACGTGGAGCCGGAGAAACGGGGGTGGCTTTAGATTTTAAGACCTATGGTCTTGTTATTACAGTGACAACATTTATACATAAACACAACATACACAACACAAATATCACAGTGCTGAATTAACTGTCACTAGGACCTCACAATTAATCATATGTTGAGTGTGATTTTGATTTTTGGCTTCTGCAAATAATTAAACACAAGTCACTGAGATACGGTGTTTATTGACTTAGAGGCTTTAAAGCTGAAAATGCATATCTGTTCTGATGTATACTATAGTGGCGTATTTACATACTTTCTTACTTAATTCTTTAATTATTTACTTATAATAATTGCTCCTAATTGTGTTTATATTTATTATTTTAAGATTAACACTCAGTTATTGTGACTAGAAAGCAATGTAATTCTGATTCAGAGATATTTACAAAAAAATATACACTCACCGTCCATTTTAATAGAAACATCTGTACACCTGCTCATTCATGCAATTAGCCAATCAGCCAATCCAGTGGCAACAGTGCAATGCATAAAATCATGCAGAGAAAAGGTCAAGAGCTGCAGTTAATGTTCCCATCAAATATCAGAATGGGGAAAAAAACTAAGTTTCACTAAGATTCATCATTATTGGGTGGGTTTCACGATAATGATGAATTTTAGTGAATAACAAACTACTTAAAGCAGGATACATGCTACTATCAGTTGTAACCTGTTTTTTTTTTTTTTGCGAGTCTGGAGAAAAGCCGCACGTGTCAATATTCAAACAATCAAGTCACAGTCAGGAGGTAAATTTATTAGATGAATCAGAGACTTAAACAGCAAAAATAGATGCAGATAGACAATATTTAAAAACAGTAGATGATAGATGCAAGCATATTCAGACATTTACTACAGAACTTATATTCGTCTGGAAAAGCTACAGTGAAAAATGGGAATATGTGTTCGGTCAGATTTAAGAGAAACTATAATGTATAGCTTACAAAACTATACTAACTATAGTTACTCCTCAAAACGTCATTTCATTGCTTACACTACATTTAATTCAAACAAAAATCTAATTTACTAGCTTGAATTAAGAGTGACTGTGATCCACTGGTCTATCCAGTAACATTATCAAATCTCACAGAGATTTTGGCACTGACTAGTATTAAATTAATTTGATTAAACAATATGTGGCTTTATAGTGCCGTGGGTAATGTAGTGGCCTTGCACTTCCAGGATCCCTGACTGCGTGGAGTTTGCTGTTTTCCAGGGCTTTGAATATACATGATCAAATCATGTTATCTGTACAAAAACTAGCTGTGTTAATGCAAATCAATTTATTCACGTGGAGCCAGTATACACATTTAAATTAAGTAAATTCAATCAACTTTTTTTCAGTGTACAGAACCACAACCAAAGGGAGTACAAATGCCACAATTAAAATTTTCATTAAATTTACTTGATTTAAATGTGTACATCAGCTCCACACAATTGGAATATTTTACTTCAGCATAAATTCATCTCTTACACTTAACTTGTTGGTATTATGTAAATTGATTTACATGCGCACAGTTTTTAATGCAGTTTGCTTCACTTGTTTTGTACAGCTAACATGATTAATAAATACGATATGTAACCCCACACAGACAGTCACCTGAGCAACTCAAACCTAACACGCTGTCCTCATGAGGTATGTAAGCTACCCACTACGCCTCCGAGCCACAGACAAGGTGGTTAATCAGATATAGGGCAATGGTTCACACTCACACTATGCAACTCTGCACGTTTCTTTATAGAAATTAGTGGCCTCTGTCTAACTGCACACCAGCGCCGAATAGTGAAGTACTTAGTGAATAACGAATGGGTCAGGTTACTCATTAATTTACAAATAACTTGTATATGTATTATATTAGTTACAAAGCGTTTTGGGAAACTCTCGTTTATTAAAGAACCTTCTTACGAATGATAAAGACCAGGTGACATTTTTGAAATCTTCATCTGTCCAGTTTCAGTGAACCTGTGCCAACTGTAGCGTCAGATTCCTGTTCATGGCTGACAGAAATGGACCCTGATGTAGTTTTCTGCTTTTTTAGCCTATTTGCTGCAAGGTTCGATGTGTTGTGCATTCTGAGATGCTTTTCTGCTCACCCCGGCTGTAAAGAGTGATCAGTTGAGTTCCTGTAGCCTTCCTGTCATCTCAAATCAGTCTGGCCATTTTCCCCTGACCTCTCACATCAACGAGGTGTTTGAACCTGCAGAACTGCCTCTTTTCCGGTTGTTTTTTTTTTTTTTGTGTGTGTGTGTGTGTGTTTCACTCCATTCTGTGTAAGCTCTACAGACTGTTGTGCATGAATACTCATATACTCAAACCAACCGTCTGGCACCAGCAACAACGCCAAGGTCAAAGAGATCACACTGTTCCCCATTCTGATGTTCAATGTGAACATTACCTGAAGCTCTTGACCTGTCTCTGCATGATTTTATGCATTGCACTGCTGCCACGTGATTGGCTGATTAGATAAATGCATGAATGTGCAGGTGTTAATCAAGTGGACAGAGAGCGTGGGCTTATAATGTATAGTGTAAAATGATGGGTTTTTTTATTCATTTAAATTGACAAAATACTGAAAAAGAATTCTCAGCTATCTGAATCATCGTGATTCGTAGCTTAATCCTGATTTTGGTGGTGACCAAAACATTTTTGAATATCATTTCAGTCGGTATCGTGCACCACTAATTCGTACAGTGTTCAGTTATGACCTACAGTGTTAAATAAACGCTTACAGTTCTGAATGAACACTTGCAGTGTACAGTAGAATGATCTTTAGCGTTTCTGCAAGTTCACTTGTGTTCACTCCTGGCGCGTGACTCGTTCCTCCTGCCTGCGTTTGTCATTATGCACGTGCAGCGCAGACACGCGATGTAAACAACCTCGAGGTTTACGCAACGTGGACTGCGCAGGTTAGAGCAACCCAATACGCACAGTCTGGTGACTTCCAAACACCTACCGAACCTGGTCATTAAATAATGGTCTAATTCAGGTATGTTTAGGCAGGAAACTGTGCTGAAAATACAGGACCAGAGTTGAGCAAATTTCCTAAGAACAAACAAAACATGAAATGTCTTACCGGAGTCCAGACGCGCGGTCTGAGGGCAGTTAGAGACGTGGCAGTCACGATAAAATGGGACGCGGCGACCAGCACGCCGAACACGACGGCTAAGAGGGTTCGCACCGGCAGCAGGGAGTAAGCGACGAATGTGACGAGCATGAGCTGCCACACACCTTGCTCAGGTGCGGCAGCGGCCGCGTCGGGTCCGTGTGCGCCGTGCGCGCCGTGCTGCGTGCCAGGCCCGAGAGCGAGCGGAAACGGGCAGCAGAGCAGCGCGAACGTGAAGCTGAAGAGCAGCGCGAGCCGGGCGATCTGTTGCAGCTGCGTCACCTGCAGGTACTTGACGTTGGTGACGATGAAGAGCGAGGTGAAGATGACGCAGTGCACCGGGTGCGAGCCCTTGGAGACGGTGAAGCGCGAGCCAGCGGACAGCAGCTCGACCAGCGCGAGCGCGGACGCAGCGAGGATGAGCACGGCCAGCGCTTTAAGCGTTGCGGTCTGCTCGAGTTTCAGATTGTACTTCTGAAAAAGGCTCTCTAGCTCCTTGCAGTCGAACTCGTCCTCGCAAGGAATCCCCGCAAGCGGCGTCCTGGCCAGGCGCCTCTTTCTGCGCCGCGCGTGGACTCGAGAAACCGGCACTTCCTCCATAACGGGGCCATTCATCCGACCTCCCTCCTCACCAGATGTGTGCGTGTAAGTAAAGCGAGGCTCTGCACAGACCGGCCCGGAATGGTCTCACCCCGACGCAGCTCGAGGACGTCTGCGAGCGTAAAGCCCAGCTCTGACGTGCCACGCGCGCTGCCGCTGTCTGCCTGCAAGCCGGCGACTGCCGTCTGCCGTGCGGCGAGAAAATAACGAGCCCGGAGCGCGCGCACGAGCCCGGCAGCAGCCCGCCTCCGCTTTTCTTCTCGCTCCCGCCCTTGTCGAGCCGGTCTTCCGGGGAAACAGGGCGCTCGGAGCGCGTGCTGCGTGCTCGGGCCCTAAACGAGGTGAGTGTTGACGGCGCGTTGCCGGGACTCCCCCTCTCTACGTTGCCAAGGCTACATGTCGGCCCCGCGCTCTGCGCAAAGTGCGCATGCGCGACTTCGGCTTGAGACGCGAGGCACGTCTCCTGATCCAAAACCGCCACACACACACACACACACAAAACAGGGACGTCAGTTTTGACAGCTGCATGTGCTAGAGCTATAAACATGAAAAACGTTCCCACATAAAGCCTTAATAAAAAATAATCATAAATTGAGATGAAAAATGGGGCACATGAAGTGCTGTTTTGATGTTTTGATGTGAGACACGAGATGAAACAGACAGAAATAACCGGGGAGATTTTCCCCGCCGCGCGGACGGGATGCAGCCCGGTGTTATAAATAGAAACGGGCGCTGATGATGAGAGGTGGCCTTTTAATGAAGCGCTTTAATTCCAGCTTTTGTTTGGAGCGCCGTGTGAGCCCGAGCCGCGCTCCGCCACCGAGCCGGTGAAGGAGCAGGTGGTTTGGATCACGCATCGCATTCATCTTTTATTCGTGCACATCTGTCTCCACATTGATTATCATCGACGAGCGACTGAGTGGATTTTTATTTTTAATTTGGGATGTTGAGATTGAAGAGGCGCATGCGCCGCACTGCTGATGCTGAGCGTTCACTGGGCTCGCCTTAACTGGTCCACCAAAGGGGGCGATTCAAATCCTATTACTCATCCAGAAAAGAGCTTTTAAGTGGCAGAAAAAAGAATCCCTGAATCAAGAGTCATCCAGTCCTTTATGGCAAGTTCCAAGTCTCAAAAACTATATTCAAATATCATCAGACTAAAGAGTTCTGAATCTTTGTAAGTTTTTCTGTTAACTTGTCAGCAAAAAACTTTCCTGTACATCTCAGTTTCAAAGATCATAAGTGGACTTTTTATGGTCAGATGTAATTGCATGTTTACTGTGGGAAAAGCATAAAGAGTCACAGCAGAGATTGCTTGCAAAACTGGCTTGGAGTCCACGTCACAATATACACTTTATGGCCAAAAGTATGTGGACGCCTGACCATCACACCCATATGTGGTTCTTCCCCAAACTGTTGCCACAAAGGTGGAAGCACACAATTGTATAGGATGTCTCTGTATGGAGTAGCATTACAATTTCCCTTCACTGTTCCAGCATGACAATGCCCCTGTGCACAAAGCGAGCTCCATTAAGACACGGTTTGTCAAGATTGGTGTGAAAAAACTCGAGTGACCTGCACAGAGCCCTGACCTCAACCCCACTAAACACCTCTGGGATGAATAGGAACGCTGATTCTTATCTATCTAAAGAATAGACAGATATGAGGGAATTGTGAAAGAAGTGTGAGAATGGACAGATTTACTGAATGTACAAAGTAATGTATATTATTTTAAATAGTGTAAACATTTGTAGCCTTAAAAAGGTTGCTGTCATCAACCATGTTTCCTGTTATTGAAACATACAGGTATTATATTATATCATAAAAACACAAAACAGGATGAAATAAATAGATTAGAGGAATATTAGATCAATTGAAGTGAAGCAATATTTTAATCCTCCTATTATGTTACGGGTCAATTTATGCATTTTCAGTTTTGATCTAGTCTGAAATACTGGTTACCTTCTCTTTTTCTTCCTGAAATTGTTTGACTTTTCCTCATTTAAGGTCATAAACTTACATGCAAAGTCTGATCACACTGATGTGTTGTGGAGGGTCTGTACAATATTTGTACACAAAGATCATGTTCAGAGATGGTTTCACAGACCTAAAATAAAAAGTCTTTGTATACAGTTGTTATGACTGGTTCTGATTGCCCTGAAAGGGTAAAAAAAAGAGGTTCCCTACATTTCTTGTCAATGCTGCAACAGACTTTGTCAGACATAGATGCTAAAAAATGAGCTCCAAAAGACTGACAGTCCAAGAAGTCTTATCACAGATTTTGCAATGTGATACTGAAATAGAGGAAGAGGTTTCAGAGACAGAGGATGCTTCAGATCTAGAGGACAATACAGTTGAAGATGTTGAATTTTCTTCAGGTGAAGAAGATTCAGAGGATGAGTGTACCATATATTCCCCTTCATTAGATAAAAAACAATGGAACACAGCCATCATCAAGAGGAGTTGGACCATGGAAATCTGAAGATGGTAATAAAGAATGGTCACCTTCACCACAACAAAGCCAAGGCAGACTGTCAGCTTCCAATGTAATCAAAATGGTTCCAGGGCCTACACAATTTGCTGTCACCAAATATATGACATACAATCAGCTTTTGAGGTCTTCATACTGCAACCAGTTGAGAAATTTATACTGGACATGGCCAAGTTGGAGGGAAGCCGTGTGTTTGCGAGAACTGGAAGCCACTGGATCGTGTTGACTTGAATGCATACATTGGATTGCCAGTCAATATTTTGGGCAACAATGTCTCTAAAAGCATTTCATATAATTTCCCGTGTGATTCGCTTTGATAAGACATTAGAGAGAGAAGTTAGCTGCAATCAGGGAGGTGTGGAACAAATGGGTGGACATTCTACCTCTTCTGTACAGTCCTGGTCCTCATGTTACAGTGGATGAATGTCTTGTTCAGAAGACGATGTCCTTTCAGACACTACATGCCAAATAAGCCTGCAAAATATAGCATCAAAATATGGGCAGCCCGTGATGCCAAATCAAGCTATGCATGCTACAAGGTCATAACATAACATGTGACAATTTCTTCACATCATACCACCTTGGTGTTGAACTACAGAAGATACAGCTGACCATGTTAGAAACAATTAGAAAAAAACAAGCCAGAACTTCCTAGTGAGCTTGTAAAGATGCAGGGAAGAACGCTGCATTCCTCAAAATTTGCTTTCTCTGAAAATGCAACTGTAGTTTCATACTGCCCAAAAAAAAAAAAAAAGAATGTTCTTGTAATGAGCACAATGCACAAAGATGCAAATCTGAGTTCAAGAGGGGACATGAAGCCACAAATCACTCTGGACTATAAGTCCACCAAAGGAGGAGTTGACAACCCGGACAAAGTCACAGCTACACATAGCTGTCAGCGCATGACTGTCTGTTGACCTTTGGTGATTTTCTACAACATTGTAGATGTATATGCTTACAACCGTATATCCTGTGGACTGAAATCAACCAATAATGGAATGAGGGCAAACTACACTGATGTCAGATTTTCATGGAGGAACTTGGCAAAGCACTCATCACTCCCAAGATCCAAAGGCGAACCCTTTGTTACATGGTGCATTATCATGCTGGAAGTAGCCTTTAGAAGATGGGTAAATTGTGGCCATGAAGGGATGCACACAGTTAGCAACAATACTCAAATAGTCTGTGGCATTCAAGCGATGATTAATTGGTATTAACAGGCCCAAAGTGTGCCAAAAACACATTCCCCACACCATTAAACCGCCTCCACCAGCCTGGACTGTTGACAGGCAGGTTGGATCCATGGATTCATGCTGTTGGCACCAAATTCTGATGCTAACATCTGTGTGCCTCAGCAGAAATCGAGATTCATCAGACCAGGCTACGTTTTTCCAGTCTTCAACTGTCCAGTTTTGGTAAACCTCAAGGTTCAACATGTTGTGCATTCTGAGATGCTCTTCTGCTCACCACAATTGTACAGAGTGGTTATCTGAGTTGCTGTAGCCTTTCTGTCAGCTTGAACCAGTCTGGCCATTCTCAATTGACCTCTCTCATCAACAAGGTGTTTCTGTCCACAGAACTGCTGCTAACTGGATGTTTTTTTCTTTATTGCACCATTCTGAGTAAACTCTAGAGGCTGTTGTGCATGAAATTCCCAGGAGATCAGCAGTTATAGAAATACTCAAACCAGCCCGTGTGGCACCAACAATCATGTCACGGTCAAAATCACTGAGAACACATTTTTTTCACCCATTCTGTTGGTTGATGTGAACAATACCAGAAGCTACTGGCCCATCTGCATGATTTAATGCATTGCACTGCTGCTGCACGATTGGTTGATTAGATAATTGCATGAATGAGTAGGGGTATAGGTGTTCCTAATAAAGTGCTCAGTGAGTGTATATTTCTTTCTAGATATCCATGAATCAGAATTACTGTAGTTGCCTATTTGAATGAAAAGTAAAAATATATATAGAATTTTGCATTTAAATGCAATTTACTAGGTCAAAATGGCACCCATTCAGGATTATGACACTATTTAACTAGCTTTTATTACCAACAGGCAGGAAGTCACTCACGTCACTGGCACTAATATACACATTACATGACGAAAGAGAGGGGTTAGCTTTTGACTCTAGAGTCTGACTCACTGTGCAGCAGCAAAAAATTCAGCAAAAGGCTGCCTAGGGTGCTCTGTGCCTATGTAAGCTGCTTAGGACTGCCTAGAGCAGTCTAGGGAGCTCTATGCCTGTGAGAGCTGCCTAGGGCTGCTGAGGGCACATTCAAATGTATCTTTTTTCTTAAAGTTAAAACATAAATCTGACACTGGTTTTGACATAAAAATTAAATTTGACAAAAAAAATTAATTAAATTATTTCTTGAGTTATTAATTTGAAATCTTCTGATACTCTGTTAGAATAAAATATATAAAATAGCAAAAGCTATATTAGCCCACCTAGGGCCCAGGTAGAACCCTGATAGCAGCCCATTTAATGCCCGCCTGGGCCCCAGTCATAGCCCAATAAATACTAAATCTTAGTTTACACATATGTGAACATGTATATATGCAGTACTTGTGGATCATAAAGGAAGATTTTTTAAATGTCACTTATTCATTATCAATCTGAATTTTAGGAGGTAGAAAATAAAATTATAAAAAATTACTCCAATTTATGGTAATAAATGCAACATTTTTAACATTAAAATCAGTTTTAATCTGCTTCGTAAATACTGCAGGGAATAAATGAATTCTGAAAAATTAATTTACAATTAATGTGGGCCCCATATGTACAGGCTTTCTGGTTTGCCCACTTGTAGCCCATATATATGTTTTCTGGGCAGCCCAACTGGGCCCCAGTGACAGTCCATGTATGAGCCCAGTCAGAGCCCATGCCCCTGTGGACCCCATGGCCATGTTCAACCCATGTGGGCCCCACCAAGCTATGCTGACAGGGAAAGGCTGTCAAGGCGGTCAAGGGCTGTCAAGGTCATTCAAGGACTGTCCAGACTGTCAAGGGCTGTTATAGGCTGTCAAGGGTGGCCAAGGGCTGTCTAGGGTTGTCAGTGGCGGTCAAGGGCTGTCTAGGGCTGTCAAGGGTGGTGAAGGGCAGTCAAGGTCTGCCTAGGGCTGTCTAGGGGTTCCTAGGGCTATCAAGGGCAGTCAAGGGCTGTCTAGGGCTGTCAAGGGTGGTGAAGGGCAGTCAAGGTCTGCCTAGGGCTGTCTAGGGGTTCCTAGGGCTGTCAAGGGTGGTCAAGGGCTGTCTAGGGCTTTCAAGGGGCTGTCAAGAGCAGTCAAGAGCTGTCAAGGGTGGTCTAGGGTTGCCTAGGGCTGTCAAGGGGGTGGCCAAGGGCTGTCAGGAGTGGGCAAAAGCGGTCAAGAGCTGTCAAGGGTATTCAAGGGCTATCTAGGGCTGTTAAGAGCTGTCAATCTATCAAATGCCAGCTTCAGTCAGGGGGTAGCTATGGCTGCTGACCAATTCTCAAATCTACCCCCAACACAAGCCTGGTTTAGGTTGATTTTTGGTAATTATTGCCTGGGTTGTTTCTTGCTACGAGTGGCATAAGAGCTGACCTTGGGCCCCTGAGGCAATATGGGGCCATGCATGGTTTTATTTTTAAAATTTTTGGGATATTGGGATTTTGGTGGGGTCTGAAAAGAAGGTATCCAAGTGATTGTACCTAAGTTAGAGATTTGCCACAGGTAGTAGGTCATGATTAATCTTAAATCAAGGTGGAGAAGGAACAGAGAATAAAAGCCCCAAACACATGTAAGGAATGAAGGCAAACTAGTTAATAAACTCTGTAATGTATACTACTTCTTTCTTCAATTAATAACCTATCCAACTAGCACCTACAGAGAAACACCGGAAGGGTTGGGGGCATGGGGGAACAGAGACAGAGACAGAGAGGGAATGAGAGGGGTCCCTTGTGTCTACAGTAGCCTGTTTTCACAGATTAGCTCTTTATTGATCTATCTCTCACCTGCTCCCCAATCTCATACTCTTTTATCACTAGTGCACACATTCTTGCATGGTTTCACACACACACAGACACACACGCACACACACTAACCCAATCTCAGTAACCCAATCACACCACAGTTCATAGGCTTCAGAAACTGACATCACTGTGGCATCATTATGATGTCACTGTAACATCAATATGGTGTCACTGTAGTATTATTGTGGCATCATTCTGGCATTGTGTCATCATTACGACATCACTGTGTGTGTGTGTGTGTGTGTGTGTGTGCATGTTTTAATATTTTATAGCTTGGCTCAACTGCAAAATCCCTAAAACTAGGAGGTTTCAGTCTAGCATTGCAATAATTAGCTGCATAAATAATTATGTCAGTGGAAGGTCCTCACAAAGATAATAAAGACAAATGTGTGTGTCAGCAGTGCAAGAGAAAAACAACAGAGAAATGGGAACAGACAGCCTTACATACACCAGTCTACTTGCATTATAATTGGATGGTAACAATGGACAAAGAGACACATGCTCATACACTCATGCTCACACACATGTCCACGCACACACACACACACTCACAAACAAAATCCAACAAACACAAGATGACAGCTTGCATTTTGGAGGCACTGTCCCTCCTTCTGGATGGCTGATGGGGTGTTTCCATAGTAACACAAAGAGAAAGCTCCCCTCACCGGATTTATTACAGATCGTGTACTGGGGTCCTGCAGTCATTCACAGACTCACTCACTCTCTCACTCACTTTATCTCTCTCTCTCTCTCTCTCTTTCACTCACACACACACACACAAACACACACATACACACAGGTAGCTAAAATGTCAGTAGGATTTAAGATCAGCCATATAAAAGAGCCAGCTGACCCAGAAACTTTCTTTTTTATTCTTTCAATTTCCTTGGGTCACTTGCTGTTTTGAAGCTGGATGAGACTGTCCACTCCTGGAATGAGTCATACAGCTCCTGCCCTTTACAACATGGTGGACACATACACACGCAAACACACACACATTCCAATCTATAGCCTAATGATATTTTAGGTTAGATCTAACCTTCAGGTATGTTTTTCACACTGTGCTCAGGTGAGTGTTTCTGTTAGTTGTGTCAGAAGGACATAGAGCCCTAGTGAGAATTTCATTAAAGAAGAACCAAGCATATTTCAACATAATCTCTATCTACTGTTTAAGTAGCATATGTGTGATTACCACAGACAGGAATTTTGAGATGTTTCTGTGTAATGAGAAAATAACAGAGACTGTTTACTCACAACTTAATATGGAATTATTTTTAAGTTTAAGGACACTTAATCTGACCAGGTTAAGCAATTACTGAAACTGAATTTATGAATGAACGAACAAACGAACAACAGGTGCTGAAAAGACATTTTCTCAAGACTTCTATTCTTAGTGTAATGGTTGTCATTTTAATTCACACTATATACAGTAATCCTAACTGTGACCCTGACCAGGATAAAGCCGTTACCTAAGATGAATAAATGAAAATGAATGAATATATAGTCTTTGTAGTACATTTATATTCACAGAATTAAACAACTGCTCATAGACTTCCATTATAAGTGAGTTTTAGTGGGCTAGCTAGTTTTTCTGCTCTTTTCCCAGCTGGGAATCATCAAAATTATTCTCCACGGTAATTTCACATATACTGTACATATGCACATAAACTGATGATGTATATTTTTAAAAACTGTACGTGTAACTGAAACAGTTGCATCTCATAACATACGTAATGAAAGTAATAAATGTTCCAAACTGAGAGAGGTTTACCAGGGATAGAAGGGAACAGTGGGGAAGTACCCAAATACACTGCTTTAACAGCACTACCATCACCACAACCATTATTATCCTTATCAAAACCTAGTGAAAGCTAAATTTAGCTCCACTACACATCCCCAAATCATCATTTTTATTAACTGTAAGATGACAGTTTTCTCGTAGTTATGATAATCTTACCTCTTGTTTTGGGAAATGGTTTCCTGATTAAATCATGTGTGTGTGTGTGTGTAGCTTGCTGCACTTGAGAGGCACTTTAGACCTTGAGTATTGATTTTTATTATAACACAATTGTAGCTTAGTCCAATTATTCCCTACTGTAAACATCAGGCTTATAATTCTGCACTTTAGCCATGTTAATACACAGTAATAAACACTCACACACACACACACACACACACACACACACACACTCACATTGCTCTCCTCCAAATGGGACTCAATGGAGCAGCTTAAGATGAGCAAAAGGATGAAGCAACTAGCCTTAGGTTTTTATTTTAGTTCCCTTTGGACTTTGTATGCTCTTAAACACAAGGCATTAGCTTCATCATTCAAGTAGAACACACACCAGAATATCCAGGGAAACACAAACACAGAGACAAACACACACACATGCATACAAAGAGAGAGAGAGAGAGATGGAGAATGTATAATGAAACATAAATAGAGGATAAAAATCATAAGTAGATATCAGTAACACTTTCTAGCAGCAGCATTATTTTATACGTTAAACTAAATTTGTGGGGAGTGCCTTGGTTGGCATGAAGAAACTAGCCTTAGGGTTTTATTTTAGTTCCTTTTGACTTTTTATGCTCTTAAACACAAGGCATCAGCTTCAAGTAGAACAAGGCATCAAATTGAAGTAGAACACAAACCAAAATCCAGGGAAACACACACATTTGCAGCATTGTTTGCTCCATGTGTTGAAGTGGAGTATAGGGTGCATTAGCATGCAGTGCTGGCCTGGGGCTTATCTCTGACCTGTCCTCCACTCCAAACAGCTGAAGGCAACAGCATTTGCAACACACGTTAGAGAGAAATGTTGCCAAGAGCCAAGCGAGTCCATCTGTTCAAAAAACGTTCTCTCATCTTATTCAGGTGTCTCAGATTACAATATTTATTAGCCGTAGCCAGTAGAATCAATTTACCAAAACCCAAGATGTGGCTGAGTGAGACAACATAGACATCATGTGACAATAGTCCCAATGACCCAAAATCATGCAGCAGCTAGCAAAAGCTAGCTAGTTGGGTTAAGATGGGAAAAAAAAAAAAAAAACTTCAGTCAAATCTGGAATGATTGACAGTCCTGTCTCCTTCCCCCATCTCACTTTGTTAATCTTTCGGGACATGTTCTGTATTATTCTACTTATTATGACTTCATGTGGTTGTATTTCACTTAATTTTATTTGGTAGTTAATAATAAGCAGTAAAAACCCTGGGCATATAGGCTTTTATTGCCTTTAGCACAGTAGCATTGCAGCTTCACAGTTCCAGGGTCCCTGGTTCGATTCTGAGCTTGGGCTACTGTCTGTGTGGAGTTTCTGTGCATGTTCACCCAATGGCCCCCTATGGGTTTCATCCTGTTTCCTCATTCAATACAAGAAATTATGAAATTCAGTACAAGAAATTATGCTGCTGGAGTCCTTCTGTCACAAGTATAGGCAATGGTGAGGGGGGAAAGAGAGTGTAATCCCTTAAGAACAGGAAATTAATTTGATTCCAGGATCCAATACGCTTCTAACAGGCAAGTAAAAACTTGTCTGCCCCGGGATTTGGGATTAAAACTGCCACTCTGGGTTTTGTTGTGAGGCTACCTAACCCTTATTTGTGTTTCCGTCTTCTGACACAACAGACAGATAATTATTAAGCTATATTAAGTTAAAAAAAAGTACACATGGATTCTCAGTGCTGAGTTTGAGAACCTTTCAATTTGACATTTGGTCAAAACAGTTAAAAGGACCACAATCAAATAAACACTTGCATTTGACAGCCATTACACACAGCCCTTTAGTGGCATTGCATGCTAACTCCTGTGGATAGATTTCCTGCAGGCCAAGCGGAACTGATGAGGGGTATTAGCATAATTGGCTAAATGTTAGCTGCTAACCTAAATGAGGGTCTGTCGGCCTGGCAGAAAAACCGGACCTGCGGGCCACAGCACCACTTTAAACCAGAACAGAATGTATACACACACACACACACACAGAGAGAGAGAGAGAGAGAAGCTTAAGAATCTACTGAGTATATTATGCATAGACAAATTGCAGACTTGAAAGTATGAACCAAGAGGCTTCTGTTCTGTTCTGTTTGTGCAGAGTTTGAGCCATGTGTGTGTGTGTGTGAGAGAGAGAGATTGGGTTTTGGCTTGAAATCACAAATGGATGAAATAATCCCTGCATGGCTCTGAGATTGAGTCTCTAAGCAAAGCTTTTTTTATTTTCAAATCTGTTAATCTGCACAGAAGGCTTGAGAAGACAGATAAATACACACACTCACATATGTGAGACACAAAGCTATAGGCACTCACTGGTCACTTTATTAGGAACACTGATACATCTGCTCATTTATGCAGTTCTCCAAACAGCCAATCATGTGGCAGCAGCACAATGCATAAAATCATGCAGATACAGGACAGGAGCTTCAGTGAATGTTCACATCAAACATTAGAATGGGGAAAAAGTGTGATCTCTGTGACTTTAAATATGGTATGGATGTTTGTACCGGAAGGGCTGGCCTGAATATTTCAGAAATTGCTGATCTCCTGGGAGTTTCACACACAACAGTCTCTAGAGTTTACACAGAATTGTGCAAAAGACAAAAAAAAAAAAAACATCCCGTGAGCAGAAGATCTGCCTGCTGAAACACCTTGTTGATGAGAGAGATCAGAGGAGAATGACCAGACTGGTAACTCAAATAAGCACTCTTTACAACCATGGTGAGCAGAAAAGCATTTCAGAATGCACATCAAACCTTGAGGTGGATGGGCTACAACAGCAGAAGACCACATCAGGTTCCACTCCTGTCAGCCAAGAACAGGAGTCTGAGGCTAACATGGGCACAGACTCACTGAAAATGGACAGCTGCAGACTGGAAAAAGACCAAGTGATTTTTTTCTAATCTTTAACTGTCCAGTTTGGGTGAGCATTGCGCTGATGCCACATGATTGGTTAATTAGATAGCGGCATTAATGTGCAGGTGTACAGGTGTTCCTAATAAAGTGGACGGTGAGTTTAGTAACTCATATAATCACTCTTTACAACTGTGGTGAGCAGAAAAGCATCTCAGAATGCACAAAACCTCGACCTTGAGGTGGATGGGCTACAACAGCAGAAGACCACATTGGGTTTCACTCCTGTCAGCCAAGAACAAGAATCTGGGCACAGGCTCACAGAAACTGGAGAGCTGAAGAGTAGAAAAAAAATCACCTGGTCTTTTTCCAGTATTCAGCTGTCCAGACTGTGCCCATGATAGCCTCAGGTGTGGCTGAAGGTCTTGACCCATATCAGCATGATTTTTTTTGCATTGCTCTGCTGCCATATGATTGGCTGATTAGATAACTGCATGAACTGCATGAACATACAGTATACATATATGTAATATTTACGTAATGTCATTTAGGCCTATATGAAATGACGGGTCTAAAAAATATTTAATTTGTGTGTATTTGAAATAAATAAGCACTTTGAACTTCTTGACAGGGTAATCTATATATATAAATGCAGTTACTCATCACAAATTAAAAGGTTCAAAGCCAATTAATCGAGGGTTACATTAGTTAGTCTTTTTATGCCTAAATTTACACACACTCAGGATCAGTAGATGACAGTTTTCCTGAATTTATGGGATTTTCATTAATACCTAACTTTTTTGTGTAAATGCTCATACAAATGATTTACGCATAAATTTACGCATAAATTCACCCTGAATATGATACCAGTCCATCCGAGGGCAACAAGCACACACGCATCCATACACTCATTCACCAATTTAGCTTAACCAATCTGCCTACCTGCATGTTCTTGTATGGACACTGGTGATCCCAGAGGAAACCCATGCAGACACAGACAGTAATCTGAGCTCAGTATCAAATCAGGGACCCTGGAGCTGTAAAGCATTCAGTGTTATCTTGTATAAATGGTTTTGCAAGACTAGAAATCGGAAAAAGCCAACTGGCCTTTAGACCTGGCCAGATCTTTGTCCCTGTGGGTCAGAACGGTAAAAAAGGCACATGTAAAATTTATGAATTCAGCATTCTTGTCTGAGATAGTGAGAGAGAGAAAAGGCGAGAGAAGAAGTGAGACATCCTGTTCTACCATTCAGTGATAACATTTGCACAGGCCTTTGCAAAAAATTAAAGGAGAATAGAGTAAGTTTTCATCCATGTACAACAACATTCACATAGAAAGTGACTACTGAACTAGATTCATTCATTCTGAAGGGACGGACTTTCATGAAACACATCTGGAAGGAGAAGAGGTGGCTCGTGTTGCTACTCTTCCTCGATGTGCCATGTACACACACGGTGGGGGTCATTTCTGAATATTCGCATCAGGAGGAAAGCATCGTTCAGGAAACAGTCTGATTCCAATCAGCATCATGTGCTCCTCCCCCTCCTGCCTCTCTGTTTCTCTCCCCCAGCAAGCCCAGGCTGACGTGGTGCTCAGATTGGTGTGAAATCGACATTTAATGGAAGAGTGTGTGTGTAAGACTGGTGTTGTGGGCCACAATGGATTTGAGTCTTTGTGTGTCATTAGAGATTCACATTGTGTGCGTGTGTGTGCCATTAAGCTCAGATTGGTGTGAAATCACGGTTTAATGGACAGGAAATGGTGTTATTTTTGGAGCAGCGAGAGTCTTCTCTGCAAACACCTTGCTCATCGCCACAGAAGCTAATGAGCCACGGTGTCACCAGGAGACCAGACACACACACACACACATGCACGCGCACACCAGAAATCAGTTATATTGGCCAGGTTAGTTAGATGTATGGAGAATTTGACTATGTTTTACAAAGAAAAAATTGGGGGAAAAAACAGCATATGGAGTGCATTCGGTACCCAGTGCAGATACATTTTTGCAGATGCTAAATACAACAAAAGTCATTTTAATAATTTAAAGCACTAAACACTTATACACACATTGAAATGTGTCATAACCCAGTCAGTTTGCTTGTACGCTAGTGAGAGCTCCAGTCACAGCAACTCCACTCAGTGTCAAACACAATAGTGCCTTTCACCTGCGTCTCTCTATAAACTGTGACAGTTCACCATGGAGAGAGGAGG
The DNA here is from genome assembly GCA_022758105.1 of Pangasianodon gigas. Classification (NCBI taxonomy): domain Eukaryota; kingdom Metazoa; phylum Chordata; class Actinopteri; order Siluriformes; family Pangasiidae; genus Pangasianodon; species Pangasianodon gigas. The sequence goes on along the minus strand of CM040472.1, from coordinate 5,489,060 downwards.
AGGGGGGGATTTCACCTAGATCATGGAATTCAGATGAGACAAAAACAAAGTTAACCCCATGCTCTCTCAGACACACATTCTATTTCCAAACTATGCTATACAGTGGCTTGCAAAAGTACTTAACCCCCGCCTAACCCCAGAATTTGTCAGATTTGTCTGAATAACAAATGATAAATTGGCCTTCACCTGTTATATAAATATTAAATCAGCTCTCATTTTCTGAACCACCAGTTGAACTGTCATTGAAGAGCATGTCAGTCTGAAAGAAAGGAGTAAAAATGAAGGCTAAGGAACATTCTAAGGAAGTTAAAGATAAGGTCATAGAATTTCATAACTTAAGAATAGGGTGTAAAATTATATCTAATAGGTTGGATATCCCAGTAAGCACTGCAGGATCTACACTGAGGAAGTGAAATATGGTGTTGGCAGCATCATGCTCAGGGGACATTTGTGATCCATTTGTGGGCTTCTTGTTAAAATTGAAGGAAGAATATAGATGGAGCAAAATACAGGGGGATATTACTAAACGACCTGCTTCAGTCTACTAACAAAATAAATAAAGCTTGGGAGAAACTTCACCTTTCAGCAGGAGAATGGTCCCAAACACAAAAAATGAATTTTGACTGACATTGGACTGAAATAAAAATATTGGCTATGTAAGAACAATCTAAGTGTCATTTGTAATCCAGATGAATGACTTTGAATACTTTTGCAAGGCACTGTAAGTCTCAGGTATGGAGATTAAGCTCTTCACATTATTGAGCTTTGACACATTATTGTCTTATTATTAAGACAAACATACAACTATAACAACTCGGTAAATTCATTTGTTAAAAAAAAAAGAAAAAAGAAAAAGAAAAAAGAAAGGAAAGATATGTCCTTTTCATCAAACAGATCTCTCTCAGAAATTGTGTTTTACCCAGTGTGAAAGATTGTCCATGTCAGTTCAATCATTACATAATATAGTTAGGTGATAGCAGCATAACAGTTACATGCAATGCAATACCTTGTTTTAACAAATTGTAAAGAAACCACCTTATTATATTAGACTGTTCAGTGACTGCTCAGAAATAAGTGGTAGCTTGGGATTCGTTTGTGCAAGAAACTAATTAGTACTGACATTATTCAAAAGATTCTGTTGTAGAGAAATAATACCCAATATTGTCTCATTTATCTGCAAGTCGTATAGTTCCATTAGACTAGTTTTAACTGCACAAATACAGATGCATAAGTGAGAGATGGGACATACACTTTGCCACTGGTTAAAATCAAGAAAAAAAACGGATGCAAATATTACTACTATAAGACATTTCAGTAAAATAAACTTAAAATAAATTTACATGACAGTAAATAAGGTCCATGTGCACAAGCATAAGTTGTTAATGGTGACAGCTAATGATTTAGTAGCCTAATTCAAGTGGGCAATTTAGACCAATGTTATTTCCATCAGCCAAGATCTTTATATTTTTTTATTTCCTGAACTAAAACCATGCTACCTGAAAAGCCGGCACTGACGTGCAGTTTTATTATATTAAAGAAGCAGTTTGCCGTTTTTAGAGACCCTCTGCTGCCAGCAGCACAAATGGCAACTGCAATGAAAACACTGACAAGCCTTTCTGCTTCTGCCATCTCCTCTGTGAGATGGGATGAGATGTCTTTTAGGGAAAAGAGACAGAGCTAAACAGTTTACCCGACAGAGTTGGAGCTAATTTCCACTCACCCACCCACCCACTCGTTTTCAGTAACCGATTTATCCTGGTCAGGTTCGTGGTGGATCCACAATGTTAGTCCATCACACAGCAAGCTATTTTCCAGCCCACAAAAATGGAAATAGAATCCTGAAACTAAATAACTAGACAGATCCATTGGATGGGCATTTTGTGATTCAGTGTTTCTAAGGTTTCTTTGAAATGAAATTATTATTTGTCTAGAAACACAATGTTTTACACATTTAGCAGGTTTTACCTCTTGTACTGTGTATGTGATCAATTTCTCAAGTCTGGTAATCACAGGTTTTCTATGCCTCCCATGCAAACTGTGGTTTGAATTTACCAATTATATCATATACAAGTATGTCATGCACACAATTGTTGCCAAATAGGGGACATTCTTATAAATGTTATTGTCACAAGATGTGTGTGAGTGTATTGTGCGTTTTTAGTGAGTGTTTTGTGCGATGCTGTCAGTGCAAGCTTGCACAACAAAGGTGAGGTGATAGTAGGAACCCAGTGACATGTTAAACCAATTGCTATTAAATACTGGAAGTTGCACTTTCATACAAGAGCTCACACAGAATTTGGTATTCTCGGTTTGAAAACCGGTTTCACACTTGACCGTAAATACTAAACTGTTCACAATTTCCACCATCTGTGCTCTCAATTAAGCGATGGAACTGAGGGGTGCAAGCGTTTTCAAGCCAACTAATTAATAACAAGATTTTTTGGACAAAAATTAGGAGTGTTTTCAATAGCTTGCTGTAGCAGTAATAGAAATAATAAAAAAAAGGCAGTATAAAATGCACAGATGAATTTATTAATTTTTTTTTTGTCAGTTTTTTCTTCACATCAAGCAGAACACAAGTACAGGGACAGGATGTAAAAGAACACGATCAACAACACAAAGGAGACGTGTTGTTTGTTATAAAGTGCTGGACCAGGTGCTTTGGGCTGGTGGATTCCTCAGACACCCTCGCTCTCATGGGGTGCCAGGGCAGGAGGCAGAGTGCTACCACACGGGCCATCAAAATGATACCTGATAGAGAGAAGGTGGAAATATTGCAACACCTCTATTGGATCACAGCTGCTTTTAATAGTGCATCATGGAACACTTCAAAACAGGAAGTTCCTCAAAACAGGATGCGCTCACCTCACAGACATTCAGTTTGAACAGTTTCTAAATGTCTAGCAGAAATGTAAATGCGCTACTCAGTTTAAAAAAAAAACTCAGGGGTGTATTTCAGACCGTACACAATTGTGTGTACAAGAGAGACTGAATAATGTGCAGGAAAACAGAGCTCTCTCTGTCTGTGTGTGTGTGTGTGTGTGTGTGTGTGTGTTTATATGACTCACATAAAGCACGTGGTGGCAGGTGTGCATTCCATGTTAAATTCAGCCACAGGCACTCCTCTAGCTGCCACCTGAGGAGCAAACATGGCTGCTGGGTAGACTATCGAGGACGTACCCACCTAGAGACAAGAGAACAGAGAACACACACAGACAGTTTAAGTTGCAGAATGCTTGTTTTGCAATTATTCATAAGCCCGTAGAGTTGACATCATTTAAAAAAATACACAACAAAATTTAAAACCTTGGGTATAGTGCTGACCGTTTTACACAATCACTTCCTGCCTATATTAAGTCTCCCTGCTTATAGATTGTGCTCATGATAATGAAAGCTTGTGTTTTTCATTGCCTCTTACAGGGCTGGAAAAAAACAAGAAAAAAAAAAAAAACAAGCTGGATGGCTTTGGCGCATTCAACGACTTGCAATTAATTAGCATCAAAGCATGTTGCAGTCTATGAAATACAGTTAATCATGAGTAGCATAATACAATACACAGAAGTGATGACACAGAAGTGATGACAGACTGGGTACTCGTTATAGTACACAATACAGCTCTTTAATCAAAGGATTGCTTGATAATGATTAGGTAATGAGAAATGCTTAGGTCAAACACACACACACACACACACACACACAAAAAGAAGAGTATAACACTAGCAACACTAGCAGAAGCGTCTAACATGACATCAGCAAAGCCTCATTACTCATGGAGAGTCAACTAAGCTGGCAGGATTAATTATATAATAATTTCCATTGAGTACCGGTAAATCTCCCAAAGATCCAAAACAATTAAACTCCAACTTAGTTAAGGATATGAATCACAGAACGTCATATCCAGTAGAATAAGGTATTCTCTGTTATGTAATGTCCACTGTGTATTTTTGGCTTTGACCTACATTACTAAAGTATATCTTCTGGCCTCTTATTGAGAATTAAACAGCTTAAATATCTGATGCAAAACCAAGAAGGTTCAACTGATCCCTGTGTGACCCAGTGTAACTGGGATTGTGTGGTGCTGAAATGCTCCAAAATGAGAAAAGGAGGAAATCAAATTAACACATTAGCTTATTTGCCACAAATTCTTATACCACAGCAATTTGCCAATGATTAGAACGTTTTGTTAATTAAAGAATGGCATGTCATACTTTGTATTTGATTATAGCTTCATTTAAGCGCCTCATTTATCAAACTGGATATGAATGACTTTATTCATAAATCAGGCGCAGGAGCATTTACTCATCCAACGTGAAATCCAGTTAGTTCAGAAAAAAACATTTGTATCCTGAAATTTACATCTAAGGAGACACTAATGTGCTTCCAGTAGTATAACTGACATGAGTTACTGCAAATTTATTCACAGATTACACTGACAAGTTTCAATCTCTTACTGCACAAATTTAATGAAAATATTGTGAAACTCGGTTGCATAATATTAATGACTTGAAAGAACACAATCCAGAACGAATCCATAAATCAAGACAAATAAGACTAGCTATTTGATTAGTACAAAAGAAATGGCACCCTATAACAGGAGGAGTTCATCTGTGTCTGTGCTAGCCAACATTCTGCGATGCCTGAGCTGCATTACTGAAAGGTTTAGCAAGGTTACGCTGTGCTCAGTAGGCACTCTTTCAACGTTTAGTTGTCATTTTGCTGTTTTCAGCTCTGTGAATTTTGCCTTTTATGACGTTTTGTAGGGGGTCATTGAATGTAAATCAGCTGTGCCATTAATGTGCTTGATAATTTACAAGTCATTGGCATTTATCAACACACACGGTAGTATGAAAAAAAAATCAATCTAAAGTTTTTTTGTAAATCTGAAAGAAATTTAGTTCTGTTTGGTCTATGAAAACATGTACATCTACTATGTAGTTCCTGTTCATACATTATAACAGTCTCTCCTTTTTCTCTACTCTGCTGATGATAAGACAAAAAAAAAAGAAAGATGACTTTCCCATGTCAGAAAAGTCCTTTCAAAAATACAAAAAAATTTTTTTTTATTATCTTCACCATATCAGCAATTTACACATTTTTTTTAACATGGAGCGTCTTTCGTACAAGTCACTGTGTAAGGTGATAGAAATGATAATGTATTAGAAAGAGCACACTAATATAATCCTTGAAGCAGGAACTATTGTCAGAGCCGTGCTGTTATATAAAATTAATCATCTTTTGATCAGTCAGAATCAAGCATTCAACAGTGCTGTGGTATAATTTATTGTATTTATTAATACAATAAAAAAAGAGCTAGTTGATATTCCAGTAATCCTATTCCATCTATTGTGTTTAAATTGTCTGTTGCTGAGTTGTTTGAGGTTGTTTAAATGTAGCCTATGTTTTAGATATTTATGATATAATAAAAATATAATATGTTTAAATCTGTAAATGCATAAATAGATTAATTCTTGCATGTAAGAAATTCTTGTATGTGTAAAAATTGTACATTTAGTATGGCTAACATTGTGAAACTATGTGAAACTAAACATTAAATAAAGCTGCTTTATCACTTTTAGTTTTAATTTTAATACCAACGTGAAACAACTTACAGGAACACTTAAAACTTACTGTGCTCTCTTCACTGGTTGAATTTATGGTACTTGTAAATAACTTTGAGTATAGCCATATTGGAAGTTTTTTTTTTTTTTTTTGTGATATTTCATTGTATATTATGTAATTTTCAATTTCTGTTCCATTTATTTGTTTATTTTCACTAATTCTGGGGGGAGTTTTTCTTAATGTGTTAACTGTTGTTGTTCTTTAATTGTTGTCGTGTTTTTTTCTGCCTTCTTGCCCAGGTCACCTTTGTAAAAGAGATTTTATCTCAATGAGTTTTTTATCCTGGTTAAATAAAGGTTATATACATAATTACATACACACACACACCTACCACATAGTCTTTTCCAAAGCTCTTTCTTCATACACTCACCACTAAGCAGAGATCACATCTATTCAGCTCTTGATCCGCTCTGGTCAGAATATCAGGATCCAGCGACTCTCCAAACCACACCACATGAGGCCTCAGAAGACCACGACAGCCCCGCGCCTCACATCTACACACAAAGACACACTTTCACATTACGTACTTCCAGCACATATCATGAATATGTAATGCATTGTTGAAAAAAATCTCGTGACTCTTTAGAGTGCCACCTGATTTTAACGGTATGATCTTCTGGGACACAAATTAGTTAGGGACTTAACCGGGTGCTGAGTAGAACCAATAGTTTTAGACACTCCTGCAGTGGATTTAGTTAGACAGCTTGACAGCTGTCATTTGATTCCGTACATGTTGACATATCTCCTTTTGAAACTGCAAGTCAGAGTGATGGCGTGTAAAGTGCTTAACTGATTTACACAACAACCAACAGTGTTTGATATACGCTATACTGTACCTCTGCTGAATCTAAACAAATGTGACAGTAGATTAGCAAATTAGCTAAATACGGAGAACAGCGAAGAGTTTAGCAAGAGCCTTTTTTCAACTAAGAGGGTTTTCTAGCTGCCGCCTTCGCCTTTAATAGGGATGATATCCTAGATAACAAGATGCCATGTGTTTTGGGAGTCAAGCCATACATGTTTGAGCTAAGGCTGACCATCAGCAGGGGCAATAGTGACACCGCTAGGCATCTGACGTGTCTGAATGGTAGGCTTATAATTAATTTTAAATATTACACTATTTGACAAAATGATATGATAATGAGAAGCCCTGACAGTATATAGAGACATAATCACGTTCTTGATCACTTTGAGGTAACAAGACATTCCGGCATTGAAGAGCCTTAGAAGAGCCGCTCAGGCTCCTGATTGGAGCAACAGAAAAGTGTTCGCCCTATCGTCTGGAGATCCAATCCCGACAATGCCACAGTCATCTGTGGCTGGGAGTTCAAGAGAGCAAGTTTGGTCATGCTCTCAGGGTGGCACGGGTGGCACGCTCTCTCTCCCCATCAATCACAGCGACACTAGCTAATCATGGGCATCTGTGTAGCTCATGCATGCAGAAGGCAGCGGATAGCGCTTTCCTCTGAGTGTGTTGCGCTTGACACAGCAAGAGCAGCAGATTGAAAAGACGCGGCTGGCCATGTCTCGAAGGAAGCACATGACAGCCTTCACCCTCCTGGATTTGTAGCTGTCGTATGATAGGGGAGACCTAACTGGTGGGTGGGAATAGGCCAAGACTAAAATAATGGAGAAAAGAGCCGGTCACACAACTGCAAACTTCATATTCCACCCTCTTCAAAATGAATAAATGCCGACGTTCCTTTTTAACCAAGGGATAGTTGGAAAAGGGAATAGTGTGTGGGTTGACACACAGCCAAAAACGCACTAACAAAACATGTTTGCTGCTAACAAGCTGCTACTGTACAAAAAGTATATAGGTTCTAGAGAGCGTTTAATTATACGAAGACTAGAATAGTACAGCTTGCATCATCAAAAAATTTTAATTGTTTTCCCAGAAGTGATGAAGCATAAACTTAAAACAAGACTCTCTCACAACTATTTTTTGTAATTTTTCTAGATGTGCTATTATGTCACAACACTAAGGAACTGGCACAAAAAGCTCTAAAACACCAATTTTGATTTCAGGGGCACTTTAAGTACAGTACTTTCAGTGCAGACTCATCACATTTACAAGTATATGCTGCCCTCTAGTGGAGCAGAACCCATACCTGGTCTACTATCTTATAAATCAGGGGTCTTCAATCTTATCTACAAAGGGCCCATGTGGCTGCAGGCTTTCACTCCAGTCAAATAGGAGGCACACTTGTTAGCTGATTGGAAATCTACATGAACTGATTTAACAAGTGGAATCAGGTGTGGCTCCTGATTGGTTGGAATGAAAGCCTGCAGCCACAGCGGCTCTAAATCATTTTTGTTGTCACTCTGTTCCACAGATGCATGTAAGCCAGCGTAGGGTAGAGTTACATGCTGCAACATACTTCATTTCTCTTTATAGCTCTGGTACTTTCTTTCACACACACACCTCGGCAGATCTTCTTTTGGTATTCTGGCATCTTTGGCTTTGGGATCAGGTGCTCTAAGGAAGCGTATAAAAAAACATAGGTGTAAATAAGTAGTATTTGTGTGTGCACGTTTGTGTGTGTATGTATTTACCCTTTCCCCTCCAAAGCTGGGCATATAGGGCTCTTGTAGTTCTCCTTGACTTCACCACAGCTCATACAGCGAGTTTTAAACAGACTACCTACACGGAGAGTAGCAGGTGATTCAGGTGATAATAATTCACTATTAATATTAAACAGAATGCAGCATTCCTCTGTACAAAATACAATGGAAAACTCAACTGCATTAATATTTTACTTTAGCCAGCTGTAAAACTCCTTCTGCAGGTTATATGTGTGTTTTCTCTGCACAATGTTTCATATCATCAGCAGGCTAATCGCAGTGAAATTGGATGTACTATGTGTCCATCAGGTGGGCTGTACTCACCATGGATCTCCAGCACATTTCTGGAACCTGCTCGGCGATGCAGCTCATCAATATTCTGCGTAATGACAACCACAGAGCGCCCCTGTTGGCTGAGGCGGGCCTCGCACTCGGCTATAGCCAGGTGGGCTGGATTCGGCTGCTTACTGCACATAACCTGCACCAAAATAAATAAATAAATAAATAAATAAATAAATAAAATTTTTAAAAAGTCATTACTGTTAATGAAAATAGAAATACTGTTTATGAAAATAATCAGGATAATGGAGTCTGTAATAGTCAGTATAGTCCAGGATTATCATAATGATATTTGTAATTATACTACTGTCTACAGGTATAGGCATAAATAGAATATAAAGTACTTGGGGATGAAAAAATACCAACTGTAATTTGTGAAAAAAACACAACTATAATAGGAAGTATAAAGAGAATAATTAAATTAAAAAATCACATTGCATTTTCCTATACTGTTAAGCATAGAGATGAATTTTCTGAATTGGATAGCTGTTCTGAAACTCAGACCTAAAGCCACACAACCAAAATATATGCATGCATATATACAATTACTGACTGTTATCTCTTTCAGCCCTCCTACTCAATCCATCAGTAGAAAGAGGGCTGGCTATTTGGGTCATGAATATCATCACAGCAGTGACACTGACATTATACTTACAAAGTAGTGTGCTGTACTGGTATGAGTGTATCAGGCAGTGGTGTCTTTTTTTAACCAGCTCAGTGTCACTACTGGGTTGAGAAACAGTCCTCCAACCAAAAATACACTATATGGCCAAATGTATGTGGACACCTGACCATCACACCCATATGTGGTTCTTCCCCAAACTGCTGCCACAAAGTTGGAAGGACACAATTGTCTAGAAAGTCTTTGCATGCTGTAGCATTACAATTTTCCTTCACTGTAACTAACAGGCGCAAACCTGTTCCAGCATAACAATGCCACTATTCACAAAGCAAGTTTTATAAAGACATGGTTCGCCAAAATTGGAGTGGAAGAACTTGAGTGTCCTGCACAGAGCCCTGACCTCAACCCCACTATAGGACGAACTGGAACGCTGACTGCACCCCAGGCCTCCTCACCCAACATCAGTGCCTGATCTCACTAATGCTCTTGTGGCTGAATGATCACAAATCTCCATAGCCATGCTCCGATATCTAGTGGAAAGCCTTCCCAGAAGAGTGGAGGTTATTATAACAGCAACGGGGGAATAAACCTGGAATGGGATGTCCAACAAGCACATATAGGTGTAATGGACAGGTGGCCACAAACTTTTGGCCACACAGTGTATCTCATAGTGACTGCAAAAGCAGTCCTGTGGTCAGAAGCTGAGAATAGCACAACATCCAGATAAGTTCTGGTCAGCGGGGGTCCTATGGTGGTGCCTATCCACTGATGCATATTAGAGAGGGCAACAGATCAGCTACACTCAGTAACTGTATAAGTGCAGTTTCAAAAACTGACCAAAAAGAAGTGATCTAGAAAATTGTGCACTCTAACAAATATTAGTGACACGACAAATAAGCAAATGCAATCACTAATATGCATCATATGATGAAAGGTTCTTATGATTACAAGATAAACATGCACTGATATTAGGATACCTCACGTCTATAGTGATAAAACTCCCAAACCAGGGATGGATCTCGGGAGAATGCTTGTGGGGTGGCCAAATCCTGCAAGAAAAAAAAAAATACTTATACTTATAGCTAGCGTATATTCAATACAATACACTACAGCGTGTCTGAAAAGTCAGGAACCAATGGGAATATCTTGAGCAAATATGTCGATCTGCATATGATACAGCGGCTGAGAAAATGTGTAGCACGTAAGGGTGAATATGTCCGGAATATGTTGTAAAGAACAAACACAAAATTAAGTATATGTACTTTTACTGCCAGTGGTTCCTGGCTTTTCTGGACACCCTGTACAATACAATACAAAAAAACAAGCAAATACACACACACACACACACCAAGCACTTTATTAGGATCACCTGTACACCTACTCATTCATGCAATTTTCTAATCAGCCAGTTGTGTGGCAGCAGTGCAGTGCATAAAATCATGCAGATTCGGGCCAGTAGCTTCGGGTAATGTTCACATCAACCATCAGAATGGGGAAAAAAAAAAGTGAACTCAGTGATTCTGACTGTGGCATGATCATTGGTGCCAGACGGGCTGGTCTGAGTATTTCTATAACTGCTGATCTACTGGGATTTTCATACACAACAGTCTCTAGAATTTACTCAGAATGGTGCAATAAAGAAAAAAACATCCAGTAAGTGGCAGTTCTGCAGAAGGAAAACTCCTTGCTGATAAGAGAGGTCAACGGAGAAGGGCCAGCCTAGTTCGAGCTGACAGAAAGGCTAGAGTAACTCAGATAACCACTCTGTACAATTATGGTGAGCAGAAAAGCATCTCAGAATGCACAACACGTCGAACCTTGAGGTGGATGAGCTACAACAGCAGAAGACCACTTCAGGTTCCACTTCTATCAGCCAAGAACAGAAGGCTGAGGCTGCAGTGGGCACAGGCTCACCAAAACTGGACAGTTGAAGACTGGAAAAACGTAGCCTGGTCTAATGAATCTTAATTTCTCCTGAGGCACACAGATGACAGGGTCAGAATTTGGTGCCAACAGCACGAATCCATGGACCCAACCTGCCTTGTGTCAACAGTCCAGGGTGGTGGAGGTGGTGTAGTGGTGTGGGGAATGTTTTCTTTGCACACTTTGGGCCTGTTAATACCAATCGATCATAGCTTGAATGCCACAGACTATTTGAGTATTGTTGCTGACCGTGTGCATCCCTTCATACCCATCTTCTAATGGCTACTTCCAGCATGATAATGCACCATGTCACAAAGCAAAAGTCATCTCAAACTGGTTTCATGAACATGACAATGAGATCACTGTTCTTCAGTGGCCTTCCCAGTCACCGGATCTGAATGCAGTAGAACACCTTTGGGATGTGGTAGAACGGGAGATTCACAGCATGAAAGTGCAACTGAAAAATCTGCAGGAATTACATGATGCAATCATGTCAACATGGACTAGAATCTCAAATGAATGTTTCCAACATCTTGTGAAATCCATGCCATGAAGAAATGAGGATGTTTTCAGAGCAAAGGGAGGGCCTACTGAGTATTAGTATAGTGTTCCTAATAAAGTGCTCAGTGAGTGTATATATGTACAATATATATAGTCACAGCCACTTCAATGTATCCCGGCTCAGTCATGCAATTATCCAATCAGCCACTGTATGGCAGCACTGCAGTGCATAAAATCATGATAGAGGTCAACAGCTGTTCTGAAAGTGGAGGTCCTACCCAGTATTAGTATGGTGTTCCTAATAAAGTGGCCACTGTGTGTATATTGTGTCAAAAAGAAAAATTTTATGTTACCTGAGCCTGCCACTTTCTCCAGTAGCCACCAGCTCCTCTGAATGTTGGCACTCCACTCTCTGCACTGACTCCAGCTCCAGTGATTATCGCTATGTGCTTGGCCTTAGCGAAGTCTTTACGAAAAGCTGCTAAATCTGCATACACACACATACACCACTACAAGATCAGGTATATATCTGGAAATATGAAATAGCCATTTACCTTCTGACAGTAATACTGCATCATCACTGCACCTTGGTAAAGCGGGCACTGTGGTTGTCTGTTAATGTGATGATTAACATCCTTGTTCTCTTAAGAAAGAAATATGTTGTCTTGTTGGCTGTGCCAGGAGGTGTTGTACCAGCATTTTCCTTTATATTTGCTAGGATCTGCCATCCAGTTTAAGTCTGGTGGGTTTTGTTACTCCCATTGTTTTTACATACGATCCTTTCTAGTCAAGCTTCTTCCTTGCCAGTGCCACAATATATGGCAGTTAATTATTGTGTTCTTGTGTGTGTGTACACAGTGTTGTCAACCTTAGTGAGTGTCACTAGATTTATTGACTATTTCAAAAAAGAGTCTAGTGACAAATCTGGCCGAGTTTTTGTGCAGATGTTAACAACTGTCCTGAAGTTGGTACAGCTCTCCAGCTTACATTACAGCTGCTGGTTATACGATTTAAGAGAGTAAATTTGACTGACTCACCACCAACGTGTAAAGCCTGACTGAGTTGCGTTTGCATGTCCCCAATGACAAAATCACTTATCACCATTGTCTGTCTCACTCATGCACTTCCTTGTCATTTTAAACTCACTTCTTGGCTTAATTTAGTAATAAAAGTGAGTTATTCCATCCTTGACCATTTCTTTTGTGTTTATTTCCCAACTACTCACTAATGCTTCTTTTTAGAAATCCTAGTAGAAACTCTTAACTTATTGGTTTTACTCTATTTTGTAAATACGCAAATAGTTAGTCTGTTGTGCAAGGATGAATTCTTTCCATAATAAATATGTTAGAATTTATTATAGTACAGCGCTGATGAATTCCCAAATCTGATTGGTTAGGTTTTGACAACAGTGTCATCTGTAATTCAAATGATAAGCTTGATATCAATGTGCTTGTTCTAATAAATCATTGTTTCGATAGTAAAAACCTATTCACAGGGACTTGTATGATGGAAGCTCCACAGTGTTTCCATTTAAAAAAGTGCTGTATTTAGCATAGCAAAGTGTCTAATTATTTATATGTTGAAGCTCTCTGTAAGAAGGTGATTATTTAAGATTTATGGAAGAAGTCTGGGTTATGCCCTACCTGAGCTTGGTCTGGCCATCTTAGATGCACACCAGGTGAATTTGACTCTGGAACATAGACGAAGGGTCACAGCCTTGTAGACTAACGCCTGCACAATCATCAGGGTTCCAAAATCACACCCAGCTCTAAAATAAACACAGATATCCCGGAACTGTGTGTTAAAATGAGCCACCTGCACGAATGCACACACACACACACACTGTACATGCGCAGTCAGAAAGAATGCAACCTTACAGGAAGGGAAGAACTTAAATACACACACCTCACATACACTATACGGCCAAAAGTTTGTGGACATCTGACCCTCACAGCCATGTGTGGGCCTTCCATAGACTGTTACCACAAAGTTGGAAGCGCACAATTGCATAGGATGTCTGTGTATGTTGTAATACACTGGAACTAAGAGGCCCAAACCTGTTCCAGCATGACAATGCCCCTGGGCACAAAGTGAGCTCCACGAAGACATGGTTTGCCAAAATTGGAGTGGAAGAACTCGAGTGTCCTGCACACAGCCCTGACCTCAACCCCACTGAACATCTTTGGGATGAACTTGAACTCCGACTGCACCCCAGACCTCCTCACCCAACATCAGTGCCTGATCTCACTAATGCTCCTGTGGCTGAATGATCACAAATCCCCACAGCCACGCTCCAAAATCTAGTGTAAAGCCTTCCCAGAAGAGTGGAGGTTATTATAACAGCGAAGGAGGACTAAGTCTGGAATGGGATGTTTAACAAGCACATATGGGTGTGATGGTCAGGAGTTCACAAACTTTCAGCCATATAGTATAATTAATTCAATTTCATGTCCACTGTTTTAGAGCTCATACCCAAATACATCCGGGTTAAAAACGCTGACATTTGTTTACTTGGACTTACATCGGACTTACATTCTAATGGTTTCCAGTACAAATACCATTACAAACCATCAGCTAACCATTAAAACCATTACTGGTCCTTAATGGTATCCACTAGACATAACATGCCAACAACAGAAGGCAACAAATTACCAGCAGAGACCCACAGGGACCATTACAGTTTCCATTAAAACCAATACAATTCCCATTATAACCATTAAAACCATAATTCTGTGAAGGTTTGTATTTATTTTTTCTCAGCAGGGATATAAATCTTGTATGGTCTGGTAAGCTCTGATTCAGATCAGCTCTGATTCAGTACATCACACAGTGTTCCTCCGAGTTAAATGTCATGGTTGTAAACACTAGCACATATATCCGATTACAAATATACCCAGTGTTTCCGTGTTAGTGTTTCCGTGTTAGTCTTTCCCCCATTTTTCCCCATTCTAGCCTACCACAGCTATTTAGCGTTTAGCTGTCATCTGGCTTAGGCATGAATAAAACTAAAATTCATGTGATTTAAATGAGCTAAGAACACGTACCCTGGTAAACAAAAGTTCCTGCGGTAATTGGACCATGACAAACCAAACCGCAGATTCGACATCAACACAAATGACTCAGAGCTAGCAAAGTGACAGCATGAAATACCTAATGTTATTACAGTCGGCTAATATTACCAATATTATCGTTGCTGAATTATACAGCCCATTGTGCGCAGTATACATATTAAGCAGTCAAGCTCACCTGGAAACGGCTTCCCCATAAACATGGTTCAGAAGGTGAGAAGGGAGAAAGCTGTCTGCCTGCCCAACACTGAGACGCCATTTTACTATTTCCATGCGTCAGCGCGTCCGCCATATTAGCTGGGGCAAGTTACTGGGAATATGCAGCTCTACCCTGATAAAAATGAGCTGTAAACGTTTGCTTAGTTAGACACAACTTTCTGCTTGAGATTTCTGGAGTTATTATTTTCATGTAAAATTTTCACTACAACATAGTATTCATTATAAATTGATCAAGTAACATAGCATAGCAAGCTAAACCTAACGTTAAGCTAAAGCTAAGACACCACAAGGTAGCTTAGTTACCTCATAATAAACAGCCTACATGGCAGTCAGCAGCACTCAACTCTAAAACTACAAACCCAGTCACAGCTTTTAACAAATTTTAAGAACATTAGTTAAGAATTGGCATTGTGGTAAGAGAAGCTAAACGGTAATAAACGGTAATTAAACAGTAATAAACAGTAACTCACTTCCCCAGCCTGCATTAATACCTGCATTAAGTCCCTCATTAAATGAAAACACAGTCTTCAAGCTTTGTCCTGTTTAAATTAATTGTTACATCCATATGCTGCACAGTGTTTGTCAATAATCTTCATGGATGCTTTGAAGGAGTTCATTTCAACTCATTAATTAATATTATATTAATATCTATTAATATTATAACTCGTTTTTGCTGCTTGTGCTGCTACATCACACAATAGTTTACAGTTTACAGCCTGTGTTCTGTGCATTTATTTTCCTGTGTATTTATTGTCCTGTTCTGTGTATTTATTGTCTTGCACTCGTCTGACACTGTTGTGTATTTGCACTTTATGTTGTCTTGCGTACTGTTCTGTGTTACACCATGGTCCTGAAGAAACAACATTTTGTTCCAATGTATACAAGCTATATAGAGGAATGACAATAAAAACTCATGTGACTTGACTTGACAATTTGGAAACTTGCCCCCACCAAGAGGGCAATGCTGCAGATGTCAATCAAAACAACCTGAATGTTTCAAGGCCTACCTACGCTGACCACAGACATAGGACATAAATGACAGAGTCTCACGTGGAGAGGACACGTATATACCTGGTGTCCTGAGAACTGTATTTAAAAATGATTAGGCAACATGCATCTGAATGTAGCGCCTTGTCTGGTGTACTCCACCTAGGAGGCAATGCAGGCATCAAGTTATTTCCAGTAAGACCTTGCAGAGAAAAAAGTGCTGATGCAGGAAGATGGAGAGTAACCCAGTCTGACCCGTATATGCGAGATAATGGAACTACACAGGCTTAGCAATGTGAGTGTGGTATAACAAGGCCAATCCACTCAACATTTAGACTTCTGCTGACTTTTTCAAAGAGTCACTAAAAATATATATGTTAAAATGTTCAACCCTTTCATGTGGTATTTTGTAAATTCAGCAGAAAATTAATTCAATAATGATTTCTGCCTGCAAACCGCATCAAGTCCAAGACTCATAGCAGCATTCAAGTGCCTAATCCAATGCTTGCTCTGAGGATTACTGACCACTGGCCATTAGTAACGCTTTGAATTGCATAGCATGGTGGCCAATCACAATGCTTGATATGCTAAGTCAGTTTTGTACCAGAACTACAGTGGGAACACCCACATACCTCATTCACTATTTTTTTTTTGTTTGTTTGTTTGTTTGTTTGTTTTGTTTTGTTTGTTTGTTTTTAAGATTATGGAAAGCATCTGCTAAATCTGGAAATCTGGAATATAAAGTTGCATGGCCTCAGTTTGAAGATCCTAGTTGAAGATCAAATTTCATCACAGAGTAGACTGGCACTTTATGCTCTAAACAACATTTTCAGTTAAGCAGGATGTAGGCTGGATTTATTTGTTTGTATTACTGGAGAAATAAAACTGACTTCTGTCAGACTTAGTCTCTCTATGACACTGCACTCTTTTAATCTGGTTGCTGTTTATTTGGTTTACTAAAATGGCAGAAGCTAGTATTTTAATAAGTGAAGATGATTTCTGCTGTTCAATCTGTTTGGATTTACTGAAGGATCCAGTGATTTTAGCTTGTGGACACAGTTTCTGCATGTCCTGCATTACTAGTAGCCGGGATCGGCAGCTAGGGATCTACAGTTGTCCTCAGTGCAGAGAGACCTTTGATACAAGGCATGGTCTATGCAGGAACATGCTGGCTTGTGTAGTGGACAAATTAAGAAAAACTGGACTACAAAGCTCTGATCCCTGTTATGCTAAATCTGGAGATGTGGAGTGTGATATCTGTACTGGAATTAAATGCAAAGCAGTCAAGTCCTGCCTGTTATGTCTGGCATCTTGCTGTGAAGTTCATTTTCGACCTCACAAGGAATCTTTTGCCCTGATGAAGCATACTGTGATAGAAGCCTCTGTAAAACTACATGAAAAATTTGTCCACAGCATGGGAAACTTCTGGAGGTATACTGTTGTACAGATCAGAAATTCATTTGCTATCTATGCATCTTGGATGAGCACTCCAATCATAATACGGTTTCAGATGTAGCTGAGAGGGCAGAGAAAGAGGCAAGTGAAGATGAATCAATGGCATACACATATAATTTATTGACATGCAAGCTGATACACACAGAACCCTTTCACATTCACATTTCTTAGCTGTAGTGTTGAAAAAGTACATATCTATAAAGCTCTTCTAAGAACAGAGTTTGATTAATTTCAGTAACATTAAAGACCCATTAACTCCAAAGAACTGAAGCAAACTGCGCTGTTGTTCTGGATTCAGTTATTGTATTTACATGTTGCAGTCATTGGTACATGAAGAAAAAGAGAAATATGTTTAGCATATTTCCCACAGAAACAGGTAGTAGAGACCCAGAGCAACTACACACAGATAATTATGGGGAGAAAGGGGGACTACTCACACAAGGTGAGAGCATTGAAGAGATAAACTAATAGATTCACTTTGAAGCTTTAATAAAAGCTAAACAAAATTTTTGCCCATCCCGCTAGCATTCTGCACAAGTAGCAGTAGAGGACACTGAGAGGATGTTTCATGAGCTTATTCATTTCATTGAGAAAAATTTTTCTGAGGTGACAGAGCAGATCAGAGCTCAGGATAAAGTTAAACTGAATCACACCAAAGATGACATCAATCACTCACAGACACAGACACAAGATGACATCCTATGTAGTTACAATGTAGTTACATCCAACATTGTGTTGTCTCTGTTTCAATTTTATGTTATTTTTGTCTTTTTTATTGTAGATTTTCCAGTCTTTCCATGACCGCAGTCTAGTCTTAATCTAGTAAAGATTAATATGCCACACTCATATGAGGATGTAAAGACATTTGTCTATAAACTTAAAGAGAAGATTGAAAGTACCAAATTGTATCCCAATTTTTCTTCTCAAATGAACAGTCAGTAAATGACTTCTCACAACTCTCAGAATACCTGGCATCCTGAACAGAGCACCATATTCAGTTCCAACTCTGTGCCTAGGTTCCATAAGTATGCCTCAGAATCCCATTCACATCTGACTTTGGGACCTCTTACAACCCTGCTATTGAATCACAAAACCCATTCATCTTTGCCACCCATGCCAAGACTCCTGCTAAATCCCAAACCACATTTGCATTTTGATCAACACCTATCACTCAGTCCCAATCCATCTTTGGTCTCACATTAAAACCTACTACTCAACCCCAATCCATTTTGGTCTCACGTTAAAGCCTGCCACTCAATCTCAATCTGTATTTGGGTTCCCTTCAACAACTGCTACTCAGTCCCAATCTATATTTGGGTTCAGATCAACACCTGCCACTCAATCCCAATCTGTATTTGGATTTTCATCAACACCTGCCACTCCATCCTAATCTGTATTTGGGTCCCCATGAACACCTGCTACTCAATCCCAATCTGTATTTGGGTTCTCCTTAACATCTGCCACTCAATCCCAAAACCTGCCACTTAATTCTAGTCAGTATTCGATTCTCATCAACACCTGCCACTCAATCCCTTTCTGCATTTGGGTTCTGATCAACACCTGGCACTCAATCCCAATCTGCATTTGGGTTTTGATCAACACCTGCTACTCAATCCCAATCTGTATTTGGGTTCTCTTCAACACCTGCCACTCAATCCCAATGTATATTTGGGTTTTCATCAACACCTGCCACTCAATCCCAATCTGTATTTGGGTTCTCCTCAAAACCTACCACTCAGTCCCAATCTGTATTTGGATTTTCATCAACACCTGCCACTCCATCCTAATCTGTATTTGGGTTCCCATGAACACCTGCTACTCAATCCCAATCTGTATTTGGGTTCTCCTTAACATCTGCCACTCAATCCCAATCTGTATTTGGGTTCTCCTTAACATCTGCCACTCAATCCCAATCTGTATTTGGGTTCTCTTCAACACCCGCTGCTCCATTCCAATCTGTATTTGGGTTCTCCTCAAAAACTCCATTCCCAATCCAAATCCAAATTTCAAGCATTTATATTATATCCCATGCCTGCTGCTGAATCCTGGTGTGCCCCATCCAAAACTTCTGAACCAACCATAAAAGAACTGTAAGAATACAGCTGATTTTAAAAGCTGAAGTAAGCTTACATTGCTTTTTTGGCTGGCATCTAGACTTGTGTGAGTCCTGTCCACACCCTCAACTAAATGACATGGAGAGTCTAGAACTGAAAATAGTGCTGAGAACTCTGAGAGTTTGGGCTGGAGTTCTAGAGAGCTTCTGCTTTGCATTAGATAGCTGGACCCACCACTACAGATTCATGGGTAGGAGTTTTTGGATAGTAAGGAGGAGACAGGGAGGTGATGGGTGTTGAAACTTCACTACTGAAAAATAGAGAGTGATGAAAGTGCATAGGAAGAAGGTGTAGCTTCTGGTGTGGGTGTTTTAACACAATTTTTATCAGCTACTCTCAATTACTTATTCTAAATAATCTCAGGTGACAACTGTGGCTGCGAAACAAGCCCAAATCAAGCACTTGTGTTTTTCTTTATATTAGATTAGATTCAACTTTATTGTCAGTGTGCAGAGTACAAGTACAGAGCCAATGAAATGCAGTTTTTTCCCCCTTGCATATCCCAGCTAGCTAGGAAGCTGGGGTCAGCCATGATACAGCACCCCTGGAGCAGATGTGGTTAAGGACCTTGCCCAAACAGCAGCAGCTTGACAGTACTAAGGCTTGAACCCCCAACCTTCTGATCAGTAACCCTGAGCCTTAACCATTCAGCCACCACTACCCATCTCTGGCCATTAAACTGTCTGACCTCGGACTGAATTTGCTGGGATGCCCACTCCTGGGAAGATTGGCAACTGTCTTGAAGGATCTCCATTTGTAAACAATCCTCACTGTAGAATGGTGAATTTCAAATTGCTTGGAGATGGCCTTATAACTTTTCCAGATTGATGAGCAGCAACAATTCCTTCTCTGAGGCCATGGTTGATGACACACACCTGAGTGCTCCAGAACACCAAACTGCCAAAAGTTCGGCTTTTATAGATGTAGTCACACTTTTGGATGATTAACTAATCTTAAGCATTTCATTAGTAACACCTGGCTGCTAATTACTCTTAATAATTGTGGAAGTAGGAAGAGTGTACTTATTTTTCCCCACCTGGTTTCTGAATGTTGGATTAAAAAACAAGCTTCTTTTCTTGATTCTGATGTTCCAAGTAAGAGCTTTAATCAGAGTTAATTGTTTAGCCTTTTATTTAAAAAAACGTAACAAAGTAACATGTCAATAATACAGTATAATTCATAAATACCTGAAGAGTATATTGACCTTTTTTAAATAAATAAAAAAGGAATCATCATTCACCTTTTAACATTTCATAATAATCCAGCACCATTAAACACACACCAGCACCACTGCAAACACATGCCAGTATTATGACCCACTCTACTGAACACAACTCATAAGGACAGATAAGAATGAATTCTGGGCTTCATCACTGTAAGTGAATCCTTTCTATCCACAGATACTGCATGAAATATAGCATCAATTAACAAAAAAAGATTTTAAATTTGGTGCTGGCTCATTTGCATTTATTAATCAGAAACCCCTTAGCTGCAGGGATAGATTTAAAGCATCACCAGCATAATTACTGTAGTACTTTTTTAATTGCACAATCTAGTCTAAATACCTCTTAAAGGCTAGTTGAGGCACAGCTACATTGACACTGCCCTGACACAAATACTAGATTAAGATACTAGAGGGAGACAGAGAGAGAAAGAAGTTGGACAAACAAGATTTTCAGCCTATGCTACATTCCATATGGAGCATGTAACTGTATAATATTGCATGTGCATGACCACATGGCACAAAATTCAATCCAGACCTCTCCATTTGCATTTTTGAAACAAACTGACCCCAAAATGTACAACAGAATAACAGGTTACCATTTTATATATATATATATATATATATATATATATATATATATATATATATATATATATATATATATATATATATATAAACACTCTTTGATAAAGCTATCCAACTGGACCGCAAAATACATAGCCAATGCCATAGCTGTGTTGAATTGCACAGTGGCACTGCTGCTTCAGGTGTGCACAGAGCAGCTAATAGTTGTGAAGTAGTGTAGCCTGCACAACCTGTATGACAAGATTGAGAAAGAGGCAGAGCTGGGAAAGGCAAAGCATTTCAATTTGTCCATTTCAGGAGACAGGCTGCAATTTTTCAATGTGAGAAAAGAAATCATAAATTCAGCTTCACACTACAGGCAAGTTAGTACTGTCTGCAACCCTGGGATACCAGCTCCAGGGTAAAATTACTGTTATGATGTAACATAACACAGAATGTATAGCAGTACAATGTATAAGGTCACATAAAACTAGCAACTATATGCTGCCACCAATAGAACATACAAAAACAAGATTATTAGAAATTATTGCTATGTCAGCCCATAGGAGATTGTAATGCCCTGGATTCTCCTTTTTCATTAGATTGGACTACATTTATCATCAAAATGAATGATGAAGTGTCTACATGATCCTGAAATTCCTAAATACACTGCAAAAAAATGACAATAAAAATATGAAAATATCTTGAATATAGTCAAATTTATCTACTATTTCCTATTATAAGAGTACAGTAAACCAAATATAAATGTATTAAGCCTATTTCTAGATTTTTTTTTTTTTTTTTACTTTTTACTATTTTTAAGTGTTAAATGTACTTATTCTATTGGAGGATAATTTTGCTTCTTTCTAGAAATAAATGCTTGAATTGAGAAAAATTATCTGCCAATAGAACAAAAAAAAATGTCTAGAAATAGGTTTAATAATCTTATATTTGGTTTCTTGTAATATTCTGATAGGAAATGCTAGATCTAAGATGTCTTTTTTTTTTTTTTTTTTTGCAGTGTATGCCTCCCGAAAAGGAATTGGGGATATGACAATGCAATATATCTTTATAAATTACATCACAATATAATTTTCTGAGATACTGTGAATATTGTCAGTACTTTCAGGGGTGGACAAATGATAAATTTAGTAGCTAGCCCATCAGGCAAGTAGAAGTTCTTGTGCTTTCCCAGTCCAATGTAAAGGTTGCCTGCCTTTTCTGCGGAGTAAAAAAAAAAAAAAAAACAAACAAAAAAAAAAAAACTAAGACTGTACATAAGATATTCTTGTCCCAAGCCACCAGGCACCAGGCTAGTGATTTGTCCAACCCTGACTTTTATAACCCTGACCTACTTAATTAATAATCACAATAACAAGTAGCTGATTTGATCTTTAAAAATGTTTCATTTATTCTTTTATGTTTCTGTGTTAAATAATATATTTTTGTGGATACTAATTATTGAAATCATAGATGTAGCTCTGTGGTGGCAGTACATTTTTGTTGATATCTAAACCCAAATATTGTGATATCCAGCACTAATCGTGAGTTAACGAATTTTGGCTACCCCTATGTCCAAACTGTCACCATAAATCTTATGCATAAAATATGTGCAAGTGCTCTAATAACTATTACACTAGATACTACGATTCCATGACAAATAGTACAAAGAGGTAAAGAAAGAGCAAGAAATTCTAAAGACTTCATTATCAGTTGTTAGACAGCATATAGACATATTAAGTGTGTGAATGTGGCACACACTGCATTGTGGGGTATATAATCCCAAAAATGATCTGTCTGAAAATCAAAGCGTATTAAGGTTCTCTGCCAGGTAATAAAGGCTGTAGCCATTGCACACAATACAGCAGATGTTACAGAAAGATGAGAGGAGGTGGTAAAGCCACAGACGGTTGCTCAGCTGCTTGTACTTGGGGTCTTTGTCGCACAGTTTGGAGTAGGCTTCGCGGTTGGATGAGAGCCCAATGTCCTGGCCCAGCCCGCAAGCCTGCTCAATCACGTGCATGTCCGCCATGATTTCGGAGGTTAACTGGCCAAACCACTGGGCATTCACGGCTGCCACAGTCACACACACAAAGAAAACAAAGATCTGTCCAGCGATGGAGCATGACACAGACAGAGAAATGGGAAGAGGAAATGTTAAACCAAATTGTACAAACATGTCAATAAACACAATATTGCAGCTACAGACAGGTGACAAACTCAGGAGAAAAAAAAAAATAATTAAAAAAAAATGGTGGCTTGACTATGGGGCACTTTGCTGGCATGGTTTAGGGTCCACTTGTTCCCTTAGCGGGAAAGGTCACTGCAAATCAATACAAAGTTACCACCTTTGACTGATCTCCTTTATCCTATGATAAAACATGATGGGAGTGGTCTCTTCCAGGATGACTCCGCCCACATCCACAGGGCCTCCCTGATTACTTTGATGAGTATGAAAATGATGCAAATCACATGCTATGGCCTTCACAGTCACCAGACCTCAACCCAACTGAACACCCATGGAAGACAGCACTCTCCACCACCATCATCAAAACAGCAATTGAGGGAATATCTTTAGGAAGAATGGTGTTCACCATTCTCGTACAGATTTAGAGATGGGTAGAATCATTACCTTAGTGAGACAGTGTATGTTAGTTATTCCTTTACTTTGTCACCCTTCTGTATAATATCAGAAAGCTCAAACCTCTGACCTTTGATACAACACTGAAATAAAATATCAGCTATATTAAGGCATAGCTTCCCAACTCTGGTGCACCTGGAGTACCTGTCCTGCACATTTTTGTGTTTTGTGCCCTAACACACTCACTTCAACTCAGGAAGGACAGTTAAATAGCTGATTAGTTGAATCAGGTGCGTTGGGAACAGGGAAAACTAGAGATGGCACTGATCCAATACCAAATATCTGTATCAGGCCAATACCAGCAAAAAATAATGGATTGGATATCGGAGAAAACATATCCGATATTGATTCCTGTATAAGTGGCAAAGATTTGATTTGAACCGTAATGTTTACATATAATGAGACTTGACTTAGGATTTACACTTTATTATGTTTAAAATGCATGTGATTTTTGTGTGCAAAAGTCTAACTGTGAAGTGCTTCAGCTAAAAAAAAAAAAAATTATAGCTTTGTTAGTTTTTAAAGAAAACAATATCAGATGGGTTTCAGTTTCGGCTGATACTCAAGGTTCAGGACCAATCTCACAAAACAAAAAGTGGTATCATGGCATTTCTAGGGAAAACACTAAAATGTGTAAGACGGGGGGTACTCCAAGACCAGGTTTGGTAACCTGTAGTTTACGGTAAGGTTCAAAAACAACATGGAGACATTGTGTTATACAGATTATGTACACTAGATTTGGTCAATCAGTCCTCTTAATTAGACCAGTCACTATATACAATGTTCTTTCTTCCTTTTCAATACTGTACAACCAATGTTCAAATTAAATGATAAAAAAAATACTTCTCTTAAAAATCACTGTACATCTGCGTTGATTGTAAATATTATATATTAATATTGTATATTCTGCTAACTTGTTGGAAGAAACTTATTCTCTGACGCTACATTTGTTTGCCACTCAAAGTCGGGCCAAATAATAAACCAGCCACGGGCCTTGTCACAAACATGAAATTAATAAAATGCATAGTCACAAAGATTATCATAATGATATAGTATTATCATAATGATATGATTATAATGCCTAAGTATTAAAAATAATGATAAAATACAGCATAAAATCAAATTCCAGGAAATGCTTTGTGCTTGAGCAAGATTTCTGTGTAACCTGTGTTACATACCTGAAAGGCCTCTTTATCATCCAGCAGGTCACTGGGATGGTACATGGCAAAAATAGTGAGGTTGAAGAACGCACAGGCCGAGCCGATGTGCAGATAGAAAGGGAAGAGTCGACTCTGAATAAAGCCGTAGGTGTGTCTGTTTAGATGGCTGTCCATGACAAATCCTTAAACACAATCATTTAAAATAACAATTTAACAACCAGTTACACAATTACAGTTACAATTACTGACCAGACTTATTGGATGTTCCTCAAACAAACTTACAGATACTGTGGAATGTGCATTATATCTGATCTGAGGCAGGTTTACAGAAGCAGACTCTCACCAGAGATGAAGGTGACCCATATCTGCATGCCCCAAAAGGTGGAGAGGAAGATAAGGTGAAAAAGCTTTGCACTGACAGGCGGCTCCTGGTCCGTGGTCATGATCAGTGGACACCATCCAATCTCGTACGTGCTGTATCCTCTGATCCCGTTCCCTTTCCCGGTGACTACATCAGCAACAAGAAAGTTAGCACAAAAAAACCCCCCACAAAGTATGGAACATTTCTTTGGCACGTAGAAGGTGTGATGTATGGTTTCTTCAGTGTCATTAAATAAAAATCATGCTATCAGCTCATATAACATTATAACATGCAGATGTACTTCAAAAGTCCCCATAAAAAGGCTTGAGAGCCGTGACTTGATTGCGTATGTTGACATATTTACTTTTGAAACAAGAAGTCAGAGTGATGGCTTGTTGAAATTCTTGGCTGATTTACACATCGGGAGTAGTGTTTGAGATACACCACACCCCTGCCCATGCCTGAAAGGTTTTATTTTCTTGTAAATGTACTTAGTAAGAGCATTAAATTCCAATAATAATAATAATCAAGTAAAGTATAAAACACGTCAAAAGTAATATTAAAGAATTAAAGCATTTGTATTGGTAGTAAGGGATTTTCCATGCCTTCCCTGCAGAAGGTAGATGAATTCACCTTTCACCTAGATGTGGTTATGGCAGCAGATCAAACCTGTGAGAAATCAGATTTTAATATGCCATTAAGGCATTATTTATCACTATTATAAAGTGCTGCAGTCCGATCTGTTTAAGATTAGCTGACGTCCAGGACAAGGAAGTAAAGCCTATAAAGAAAGTTAGCCAAGTTAGCTGTGTGTATCATGAACTACCTGCAAGTTATCTGGAGTTATTTAGGCAGGTGCACTAACTCACCTGGCTCAGGTCCTCGTGCCAGATAACTTACATAACTTCATATTATATTTGTATGACAAGTCTACAAACTATTATCTAAATCTGAACATCCTAAACTCTGACTAAAGTCTGCACATGCCTAACAACACAGCCTGTACACATCAGTAAGGAAAGGAAGGTGACATGGCAGACTTTCAAGGCGTTTAGTAGTCATTACACACTGCTGAGCTAGCACACAACTTGTTCTGCTAGTTACACAGCAGTCCTAACTAGCCAACATTAGCTAGCAACTTCCCTTTGGTCATGCAACTTGGCGTTCTAAATACATTTTGCACAACACTGTAGCTGTGTCTTAAACTCATTAACACCAGAATACTGGCGTCTATTTATACAACATTCGTATTTAAAGCATGGACCAACCTGAAACTCCTGTGACCCGGTTTTTGCCACTCCGTAACAGAAATCCCGACTCTCCTCCAATCACAGCCGCCCCTGGCAGTGACGCTGTAGTGTTGATGACAGGGCGTGGCAAAGAGTGACGACATGCTTCGAAGGACAAATAGCGTTACGCCTATTTTGCATAAATCTACATGTTAATACGTAATACAATTATAACTGAAGTGGCATAACTGGCCTGAGAGGAAATTATCTACAGTCAGAAAATAACATCAATAGGAAGGATAAAATTGAGGTTTGCTGCTTTATTAGTGACAAACCATTTTGAAAAATGATATAGAATTACTAAAAAGTTGTTTTCATACTTCACATTTTTTGGCTGAAAGAGAGGAAGCATGGTGTGAGGTCATGACTCGCTTTGTTGCTAGGAAGTAACGCATTAATTTTGTATCACGTAACGTTGCCATAGTGACAGTCTTCTCAAATACACAGTGGGTCCCATTGTTAGCACTAGAAAGTGTGCAAGATCCAAAAAAAAGAAAAGAAAAAAAAAATGGAGGAAATAAGGTTTCAAGAGGCCCCTTTCAGAACCCAATCAGCCAGGTAAAATCTTTTTTATTATATATATTATTACTAAAATTACATATTAGTAAGTTTTATATATATATATATATATATATATATATATATATATATATATATATATATATGTACACACATAAATGTTGTATTAAATATTAATAGTAAAATATTATCCATATTTTTATTTTCTTATTAGACTTTTTTCAGTTCATAGACAATGCATTTTTCAAAATTCCAGGTGTGATGTTCCTGGAGTCCATCCTGCAAACAGGAGAGTGGGAACCTACACTCAGATCCCCCGCTGCAAGAGAATGATAAGTGACTTGGTGAAGACCAAACACACAGTTGCTTATTCTAACAGTTAACTGGCAATTTATTTTGTTAGCACGAAATGCTCAGACTCTGTAACCTAATCAGTAGGCCATTACATAATTGCCTCATTTAGCTGCTCATACAAGGTCAAGCACCTGCAGGTTGCTGTGTTTATGCCCCTGCATGGCACTCCATCCTACTCTGAAGGATGGCTGATGTAAAGCATGACATTGAAAGATTACTTCTATTGTGTACAACTCAAGGAGTTAGTGCTTCCAGGGCAAAACATACAGGTTTGTGTACAAGTTAAGCTTGCATATATGTTCCATGTCTAATCAGTGGTCCTACTGTATTTTATGCCATGTTCAGAAAACCAGGATTGGTCCCGGCACATACAAGATCACCAGTTTCACTGAGGAACTGGAAAAGAAACCTGGCAGCTTGAGAGGAATCTGTGAGACTAGAGAGAAGCGTTTTAAAGACTGCCAGGTACACAACTCAGCCACTAGAGGGGTTTGCCGTCTGAGTCAGAAAGCCTCAAAAGGCTCTTCATCCTCTCACACTGTATCCAAGAATAACAAACTCTTGACTATATCTCTACCTGGTGGTGATTTTAAAAAGAGTTTTTGAACTTCGTTAGGGTTTTTTTTAGGTTAGGCTTTATTTTCTTCTGAATATTGAGTTACCTATATAAAGTGTTCTCACAACCGAAAAGTTTTCACACAAATTTTATGTGCTTAAACATGAATAAACGTATGAAAGTACAAATATGGTTTATTTGGTATGGCTTCCAGAGCTCTACCCCAGGACCAGGTACTTACGGTAAAGGGGGAATCCCTTCAGCAGCTCTGGAGGAGAAGGAGAGAATGTCTGTGGGGATCTGTCCCTCCATGGGCCATGCCAATCAGCATCGCTTTGATACAAACACTATGGTAAATATTCAAATTATTTGTTATTGTCATCCATTTTAGATAGATAGATAGATAGATAGACAGATGTACTTTATTGATCCCAAGGGGAATCTGGGGTGCTACAGAAGCAAATGACATCAGTGATAAGGAGCAAAAATAAAGAAAAGTTGCAGAATACCAGAAGCAGACATTCACAACAACCAAGTTTTTTGCACCAAATATACAATTACAATTACAATTATGCCCAAAAGGTTTTTACCTTGGTCTCATCAGACCATGGGGCCAAGACTGCGGGGCCAAGTCCGCCATGTTCCCGCTTGTGGCCCAGTTAAGGAAGGTGTTTCATTCAACCAAACTAAAGCAGTCAATCAAGTCAATTTCCAACTAAGAGAATTGTGACTCACTGCATAGATCCCAGTACTTTGCCACCAAAGCTTGTAGCCTTGCCTCCTCCCACCAGTTACATTCTTTGTAACGTCACTAGGGAGTCCCATTTTCTCCACTTGTTGATGATGGCCTTCACAGCATTCTATGGTACATCTAATGTTTTGAAAATTCTTTTCTACCCTTTTCCTGATCGATACCTTTTAACAATGAGATCCCATACATGCTTTATAAGCTCCTTGTGGACCATGGCTTCAGCAGTTGGAGGAAAAAAAAGATGTCAAGAAAATCCTACAGAAACACCTGATCTGTATTTGGGGTTAATCAGAATCACTTCATTGATGACAGGTGTATGATAATTATTTGGAACATGAGTTTAAATGTGATTGGTTAATTCCGAGCATAGTCACCTGCCCCATTACACAGCTTACTGTATGTTTTTTCCTTTTTCCCTACAATGTTTCTATCTTTCTATTTTTCACTTGAATTTTGTTGGTAGCTATATCACATTAAAGTTGGGAAAAGATCTGACATGATTTATCTTAGTTTCATTTTTTACTTAACAAACACCTGCCATTTTAACAGGGTTGTGTAGAATTTTTATATCTTTTATATATACTGTCCTATAATTCATTCATTCTCTGAGGCTGGAGGCACATCCAATTGGAAGGATGCATCATGGAGTCTGTTGGCAGCTGGCAGAAAAGACTACCAATGGCACTTCCTAGAGCACTGTGGTGGACTGAGCCAAGAGCTAAAGCTGGCACTAGGATGGACAGAACTGTTCATGATGATCTTCAATTTAGCTGCCATCCCCTTCTCTGTAATTGTTTCCAGTGAGACCAGAGCTAGTTCTGTGATGGAGTGGTCTTGATCAGCTTATTGAGGTGCTTGGCATCTCCTGCAGTGATGCTGCTTCCCCAGCAGATTGCAACATAGAAAGAAAGCTGGCTACATTCGACTGCTAGAAC
Organism: Pangasianodon gigas; assembly: GCA_022758105.1. Lineage (NCBI taxonomy): Eukaryota > Metazoa > Chordata > Actinopteri > Siluriformes > Pangasiidae > Pangasianodon > Pangasianodon gigas. The sequence continues at coordinate 5,459,293 of CM040472.1, read as the reverse complement.
AACCCTAGTAGTCTGCTGTACACATTGAAGAACCTGAACCTTCATAGGGAGAACAGCCTGCTTTAGCATTTCCTGTTGCAGTTCAGAGAGACCCCAAGGTACCTGTAGGACTGCACCATTTCCACCTCCATTGCCTGTCTTAGATGCTCCATGTTAAGAAAAAGCAGCCTTTCTTTGTCACATATACATTACAGCACAATGAAATCCTTTTCTTTGCATATCCTTAGTTTGTTAGGTAGCTGGGGACAGAGCACAGGGTCAGCCATGATACGGCACCCCTGGAGCAGAGAGGGTTAAGCGCCTTGCTCAAGGGCCCAACAGTGGCAGCTTGGCGGTGCTGGGGCTTTAACCCCCAACCTTCTGATCAGTAACCCAGAGCCAAAAGGTTGTTTTCCCTGTGTCAAGAGAAAAAATCCTCCACCATTCCACCATTGCATACCGCAGTGGACGAGTCATCAGAGAATTTCTGCAGGTGGCATGAGCTGGTGTTATACTCAAAGTCCAAGGCAATTCCCTGAGCTGGTGTTATACTCGGAAGTCCAAGGCGATTCCCTGAGGTGCTTCAGTGTTGCTCACCACTGTCTCCAACACACAGTTCTGGAGCATCACAAACTATGGCCTGTTGGTCAGCTGTAGGGACATCCACGTTCATTGCCCACGTTAAGTTTGTTTCCTGGTGAGACAGAAAGGATGGTATTAAAAGCACTGGAGAAATTGTAGAAAATTATCCTCACTGTAGCTCCAGGTTTGTCCAGGTGTGTTTGGGCTCAGTGTAGCATGCAGATCAGAGCATCATCCATGCCTAAAATTGCCTAGTAGGCAAACTGTATGATGTGTTTCATGGCATAGCCTCTTAAAGGTCTTCATGATTGTTATACCTGTGTACAATGGGTCTGTAGCCCTTAAGAGTACTGAGGTGTTTTGTGTTTGGGACTTGAACTATACAGGAAGTCTTCCAGCACTGGGGCACTTTCTGTAGACGTATGGAAAGCGAGAACAGGTGCTGCAGCACACCACATAGCTGGCTGGCACAGGACTTCAGCACCTGGGGCTGATTCCTTTTTCCTCATTTGGTCAACTATAATAGTCAGGCTTGGAGAAATGGCAGAAAGTCCAAGGGTGGCAGAGATGGTGCCTTCATTCATTAATGGATGGCTAGGCTGGTGTCTGGGAGTCAAATCTGTTAAAATAAATTCCACCATGTTTGTAGCCAGTGATGGTCCTAATTCCATTCCACTCCAACCCCCTTCACATTGTTCTGCTGCAGCTCGCACTCCTGCTTGTCCATGTAACTGTCTTTCCTCTTCTGAAGCTATTTTTTAAGCTCTGACTGAACTCACTTAATCTCCTCCTTATCACCCGCACTGAAAGCCCCCTTTTTGCACAGTTTGTTACTGGGGAAACAGCACTCTGTCATTGTGGTAATCAGATTTTCCACACAGAAGTTGATGTAGTCTGTAATACAGGGGCTAAGTCCCTCAGTGTCCTCCCAATATGATTCACAAAGCATATCCCAGTCTGTCTCCTCAAGTCCATCCTGCAGCGCTTGTTCAGACTCCTTCATCTGTTTCTTCACTCTCCTCATGTTATCCAAAGATTGCTATGAATGCATTGAGATGACCTGTCATTAGTTTACTAACCACAGAATGTATCTGCTCTGCTCAACATTCGGATTACAAACCTGTGCTTTGCTGTAAGGTGTCTGCGGTTGCACCATCTATCATTCACATAAACAGCAAGTTCACCTCCTCTGCTCTTACTGCTGTCCTTCATGTGACTGTGTGCACAACGTGAAAGCTGTTCAGTGAAATCACATAATCTTGAGTTTACAGACTACAGATATTGTATGTATGCATTAAATTTACATTTAAAAACTTCTCACAAATGAGTAATTTGACACCCACCAGCCTGTTTTTTTGTGTGTTTTTTTCCAAATATGCAGGGCAGTGGCTTAGGTCCAGGGATATACAATCTGAAAAGCTCCACTGAGCTGATATTGAGTTGCAGAGTCAGTAAAAGAGGCCCATATGACCTGTCCACTGGTGACGGAAACTTCTTCACTGCCACTGTAAGCACCACTTTTATCAAAACCAAAGACCCATCACCACAAAATTTCTGTGTGCTAAATATTTTTTAATCCAATGATCAATTCATAGCAAGCCCAAATGTATGTATGGCCAATTTAAAGTACCATGAATACTCTGTCCAGAAATGGGTGGGTCCAGACCCAGGCAAGTACCCCAAAGAGTTGCCCAAGTTTGGCGAGGAGCTGCAGAAGCCTGAGAAGAAGAAGCACGGGGTGTTTGGAAGTAGGGAACAATACCCTGCTATCCCTACTGAGAGAATCTACCTATCAACCTTGTCTCAGTGCCCACGGACTACGGTACATATAACACACATCTATCAACATCTATGCAGCCTTAATTCCTGCTACCTTCAGCCTCACTTGCAATGATGTAATGTGCATGAGTAAGCTGAATGCTTGTACCTTAAAACCTTTAATCTCTCATTCATTGACTCTTTCTCTGTCAGACATCTCCCGGCCCAGGCTGGTACAATATTACTCCCATGACTCTCAAGTATCGATCGGGAAGTGGTAAACAAGCCCCCTTCCTCTCCACTGCCCCACGGATGAGCAAGAGGACAGAGAAGCTGAAGAATAAAAACCATGTGAGGTCGACACCGCATTGATTCAGTAACAAAAACAAATGCTTAGCCTGTCTGGACATGCATACACAACACATACTGTTGAGGGAAAACACAATTTAAATACCTCAAATAGCATTATGATATATTTTGACTGTTTCCTCATATGAAGCAATCACCATAGAGTAAAACTTCTTTAATGGATCTAAAAAGGGGTATTTACAGACTTTGTAGAAACCTGTTAAAGAGTTATTGAGGAGTTTTTTTTTTTTTTTTTGGCATAATATGGAATGCATTTTGATGTTTTTCACAGAATCCAATTGGGCCTGGTCGTTACAACATTGCAGAGTTGAGTCAGAACAAGAACAAAAATAGCTATAGATCATCATTTATATCTGGCACCCAGCGCTACCCACACAGCACCAAAAGAGACAAGTTCATCCAGTAAGCAACACTACTATACTACTCAAAACATGCATTCACTTCCAAATCTAGACAGACTTGTTAGTTTATAAGATGTGGCCTAGCAAAAAATTAAGAAACATCTTAAAAAAGCTTTTAGACATTCAAATGTATTCAGTAAATAATTTATGTCGTTGTAAATACTCTATAAGGCCAAAGGTATGTGGACACCTGACCATCACACCCATATGTAGGCCTTCTCCAAACTTTTGCCACAAAGTTGGAAGCACACAATTGTAAAGCATGTCTCTATTTGCTGTAGCTTTACAATTTCCCTTCACTGGAATTAAAAGGCTCAAACATGTTCCAGTATGACAATGCCCCTGTGCACAAAGCGAGCTCCATGAAGACATGGTGTGTTAAGGTTGGCGTGGAAGAACTCAAGTGTCCTGCACAGAGCCCTGACCTCAACCCCACTGAACACCTTTGGGATGAACTGGAACACTGACTGCACCCCAGACCTCCTCGTGTGACATCAGTGCCTGATCTCACTAATGCTCTTGTAGCTGAATGATCACAAATCCCCACAGCCAAACTCCAAAATCTAGTGGAAAGCCTTCCCAGAAGAGTTTAGGTTATCTTAACAGCAAAGTGGGACTAAATCTGGAATGGGATGTTCAGCAAGCACATATACATGTAATGGCCAGGTGTCCACATATTTTTGGCCATATAGTGTACATAACCCTGTCTATCCCTAATAACTACTGAAAGTCAAGATAATTTTTGTTCATATTGTGTACAAAAGGTAAATGCAATGTGTTGTCTGTATTGTAATATTATGTTTTTTTTGTAATTATTATCATTATTTATTAGGGAGAGACTCAGGCCTATCAATGTTCCTTTGGAGAGGAGATCGTTTCTCTTGCAACCAGAGGGTCCCTTCAAATGAACAAGAAGTCCATGGCTATTGGGCTTAAAGAGCCAGTATTTTAGCTTTTAATTGCATTCATTTCTACTGCATGATGTATCAGCATGCTTTTGCCATTTGCATGTTCCAGTGAACTAAACTAATGCCAAAATATTGACAGATTTGAATTTTATTGCACCATATACAGCACACACATCCCAAACCCCTTATAACAGAAATGCAGCAGGATTAAATAATGAAATTTATCTGGGCTACTGAGAATGAACCCAGAAACCTGAAACAGCTCAGTCCTGAGATTGGAACATTAAGATTGCTAATGTTCACATGCCAAAATCTTGTGTGAACATAGAAAGCCCTTTTGAATGCACCATGGATGGACACAAAAACAGATGAGCAGCAAGCACAATACTATAAGAGGGTCACAATCTAAAACCAACAAAAAAAATCCCTGTTTACTTTGGAGCTTCTAGGAAATGATGGCAAAAGTGAAAAATAATTTTTAAAAAAGAGTCTACAGCTATAAGGCTTTAAAGGAATTAATGTATATTTCTCAAAGTGGTACATTTGAGTGCTGACACAGTGGAAGAAACATATTCAGAGACAGGTTTGTGCATGTGTATGTATTAGAATAATTTAAAGACACACTTCATTGACATAAGAGCAGTCTGTATTTTGTCTTTTGTTCATTTCTAAGAGAAAGATTTAGTATGAGAAGGACACTGGGGAAATAGGTATTAAAATATACTTTCATTTTATACTTTCACTGACAAAATATATCATTTAGATGCACATAAAAAAAGGACAATATTCAGTGTAGAAAATATATTTTACTGATATTCCCTTTATTTATATTGCTTGCCAAAAATAGATTTAAATGTAAGAAGGCTCAAGTGTATATGACTTGTCTTAAAAATCCAATTAAAAAGATAGATGGTAATATTGTCTATAGCTGGTTGACTTTTCACGAGCTTATAATTTTAATTAATTCCATTTTCTCTTTGTCCTGTATTTCAATCAGGACTGAATTTAGTGTCTTGCAGCTTTGCAGATTTTGTTGTACACTTCAGGAAATGCCTGCTCACAGTCCAGCTCCTTCCTTAGCTTATGATACAGCGCACCATCAAACATTTCCCAGAATTCTTGCTGGTCCATGTACACATCAGCATAAAGCATCTGGAAACTAGGGAAGGAATGGAAGTATGTTAATAAAAAGGATTAACTGTACATCAAAGCGCAGTGTGTCAATGTCAAATATACTCTGTATTTATACACTTTGTTGTCAGTTTATTAGGTACAGAACCTTGTAACTGTTCTTAATGATAATTATCAGGTATGCATACAATTTTTGGGGGTATAAATTTCAATGATCTTCAAATTTAACCTGTCCATGAGGGGAAAGGACTCATTCTCAGTGGACACTGATCTGGTAGTGCTGCATGGTACTAGTGCCAGTGTATTAGGTACAGTAGTGTTGAAAGGAAACTGTAAAATATCCACCCAACAGCACTGTAATGTTTAGAAGTTGTGCAGTCATGAAGGACTAGAGGACAAATAATACATACTTTGCATGGAAAAACAAGACCTATGATCTGTAAATGCATGGACCAAAAGTAAGTTTGTCTAATAAAGTGCCCAATAATGCATGTTACCAGCATTATGCAGTCCCAAAGTGTTTTATTCCTCTTATACTACAGCAATTTGTCAACAAATATATATTTGTAATTTCTTAATGAATGTGTTATTTAACAATTTATAGTTCTGTATAATGTAGTGGAACAACTGCGAGACGAGTTCCTGTTATCACTTATGTTATCACAGAGAACACAAGGTCCTCTATCCTGAAGACTTTCCCATGGTGGAAAACTTACTGAATTACAAAGCACTGACAATGGAGACTTCTTCCACAAATATTAAATAAATGTCTTTTTACAGACATTTTGTTTTGTTATATATAACAACACTTTATTTATTGTTTAGCCTTAGGTTATACGGAGTGTCCTCCATACAAGTCTCTTTCAATGAGCAGTTAGTATAGAACGAGAATGCATTAGAACACATTAATATAAACCTGTGATTTTAATTACAACTGTAACTAATGTCAATACCGTTGTTTAATAAAATTAATCAACACTTTTGGACCAATCAGATTGAGAATTCAGCAGTGCTGTTGTATAAGTAAGCATTTATAATACATTTCCCAAATTGAAGTGATTTTTTTTTTTTTTAACTGACCCGTGTACATCTCGGACAAACTTCTCAAGCTGGCGTGTTGAGGCCCGAGCCTCAAAGTGTTTGACTTGGGGTTCCCCGTATGCTCCAATGTCCACATACAGCTCATCTTCATCTCCTTTAGGATGCACCATGCCTGGCCGACTGGGCAATATGAATGGGCACAGCCATAAGGGATACACCTACACACATGCACACAGAACTGACGAATTACGTGGTAGAACATAAAATGGGTAAAACTTTTATTACAGTAACTGTCTATCCATTTGTACCGTATGATTATTCATGGTATTATCACAATATTATAGTTCAAGAAATGCTACATTTCTTAACGAGAACCATATTAAGCTGTTCTAAATTACATTTTACATTATACACATCAACAGTGAAAAAGACTAAAAGGCTAAAAACAACCTCAAATTAAATAATGAATGTCAATTAAAGTAAAACCCCACCTGCATTCATTTATTTAATGTAAGGTTGTTTCAGATATACTATCATTTATATTTCAAAGTCAAATAAGATATTACTTAAGAAGTGAACTGTCTTTTTTCTCTGCTTAGTGCTACTTTATTTTAGAACATGCAAATGCCCCCCTGAATCAAATACAGATATGACACAGAAGTAGCAATATTTTGCAATGTCCATAATTACTGAGATATTTTTGGTTTACAAATTTACTGGCACAGGTCTAGACATAGCTAAAGATGTGTGTTAGGACCGAAGCTGTCTGTTGTGTGGTAAGCTGCTGAATCTTACATGAATGTTCTTGTGGAAGTGTGAGATGGCCGTGTGCATGTGCTTCATGGGCACCAGCATGTCCTGAACCACGTGATGCTGCTCGTAAAGCCGGCGGATGGTCTCGCCCTGAGTCAGCTTCAGCAGGGAGATCTTAGGAGGAACCATCCAGCCAAACAAATACCTGAACAGCGGGTTATTCCCAAAAGGAATGATGTCCTAAATACAAGAGCAAGAGAGAGAGATTATGCAAGATAGAGAATATGAGGGGGAAAGAAAGCATTTTAAGTGCATGTGAGATTTAAAAAAAAAAGTATAAATAAAGATGTCATAAGCTGGGGAAACCCATCAGAGACAGACTGTGCAATCGATACTTCCACTCCATATTAGAAGGGCCCATTTACATCAAGCTATTTACTATGGATATCAGAAAAGTGCCTAACAGGAAATGTGTGTGTGTGAGAGAGAGAGAGGGAGAGAGAAAGAGAGAGAGGGGTGGGGGGGGGTTGTTAGGGTCATAAAAAGATGATAAATCATGATGTGCTGACACTGAGACAGCATATTTCCCCCAACACAAGCAAGAAGAAAACCTGCATAATTTATCAGGTCTGCAATAATTACCACCATCTTCCTTCAGTTAATGGCATTAGAGGAAAACATTAGCGGACATAATACAATGTGTGTGTGTGTGTGTGTGGGTGTGTGTTTGTTTGTGTGCATGTTTTTCTATCTTGGTGGGGAGCACATGTCCCCACAAGTATAGGAAAACCTGACAGTTTTGATCTCATGGGGATATTTGAATGGTCCCCACAAGAAAACCTGCTCTTTTACAAAAACTCACTCACTAACTATGAGTAGCCGCTTTATCCTGGACAGGGTCACAGTTTTACAAAAACTGCAGCTTTTGTTTAAAAAAAAAAAAAAAAGGATTCATTTTGGTTACTGAGGATTAGGATTAAGGTCAGGATTAGGTTTAGGTGTAGACATTAATTAGCTGCTTTAATAATTATCTGCATGTGTGTATAATAGAGGAAGAGAGAGAGAGAAAGAGAGAGAGAGAGAGAGAGAGCAGACAAGAAGGATTATATGATAAAGCAGAAAGAGAAATTTGTCCAATACTAATACATTAGGGGAACAATGAGATTGCACTATCGAAGCTAATGGATATAAAATGGAAGACAGAGACCACAGAACCATGTTTAAGAGTCTTATAACAGACCATCAAACCACTTGTCATAGAAATACAATATCTGTTGAAGCTGGCTGACAGCAGTGCCTATTTATTAACAGCTGATATGAAGGATATCACTATATTACAGTATGTCCACTCGCACATTTTACTTAATCATCTATCACAAACCAGCACAATGTTTTTACCATTCAAGAACACATCATGTTACAATATTTAAATGAATATTCTGTTTTTTTTTCTATAAGAAATCCTCCTTTGACATTGATATACCTGTTTCTTGTTTCCATATCTCTATATGTCTCCTTTTTATGAAAATAGTGACACATTTGTCACCTCTTAATGACTTACTTCTGATTGTATTTGCTTACTGCTGATATTGACATTCGTTGCTGCCATACCGTCCAGTTAACAAGAACAGGAAAACTTAAAATAAGACCATTTGACATAACAAAAAACATGGTACAATCCAGTTTGATAAATTCATTTTTCATAACTGTATGTGTTCTTGGTATTGTTCATAAAGGTGGGCTTGCAGTCACCATCTGTCATAGCTTCCCTGTTTATGTATTACGGTTGCAGTGCATTTCACCTTTTCACGCCATTTACCTGTAGCTCCCAGAAGATGCTTCGTGTGTGTCTGTGGTAATAGTGTCTGAGTGGGATGTACTCCACACCAATTCCATCCTCCTTCAGGTACTTCTCCACGTGCTTAAAGAACCAGGGCTTGTAGTAGTGACCAATGCGATTGATCTAGAAGACATGTAAAAGTACACTCAGTCTTAATGCAAATATTTGCTTTTCAGCTTCTAAATCAATACTCCTAAATACCAGTAATCTAATCTCACAATGCTCCTGACTGTTCCTGGATGGTTACAGACACTTACATATGTTTGTGAGTTTTTAATGCCATGGCAGAAGTACTCATTACTCAGAGCATGATGCAAGTTGTTTTAGTATAATTTAACTCCATTCGTTTTGGAATACAGGCAAAAACTGACGAAGCACTAAAGTTCAAAAAGAGTAAAATAATAATAAAAAAAAAAGATGTCTGAGTGCCATATAAAACTATAACTATTTAATTTTCTCTTAAATAGTCTTAGAGCACTTTCATACCTATTAGTCCATTTCCTGAGTTTAAATCAAAGCAAAATTAAACTTTTGGTTTCTTTGCTATTCGGTTTGGTTTGTTTTCACACGACACATAATGAAACAATCCAAAATACAAAAAAGCTTTGTATGGGAAGGGGCGCATAAAGCTGAAAACATACACTCACCGTCCACTTTAATAGGAACACCTGTCATGCCATTCATGTGGCAGCAGCACAATGCATACATTCATGCAGATACAGGTAAAGAGCTTCAGTTAATGTTCAGATCAAACATCAGAATGGAGAAGAAATGTGATCTCTGTGACTTTAAACATAGCATGGTTATTGGTACTAGATGGGCTGGTCTGAGTATTTCAGAAACCGCTGATCTCCTGGGATTTTCACACACAACAGTCTCTAGAGTTTACACAGAATGGTGCGAAAAACAAAAAACATCCTGTGAATGGAGGGTCTGCAGGCTGTAACACCTTGTTGATGAGAGAGATCAGAGGAGAATGACCAGACTGGTCTGAGCTGGTGACCAGGTGATTTTTTTTTAAACTGTCCAGTTTAGGTGAGTCTGTGCCCATGATAGTCTCAGATTCCTGTTCTTGGCTGACAGGAGTAAAACCTGATGTAGTCTTCTGCCGTTGTAGCCCATCCAACTAAAGGTTTGATGTTTGTGCTTGCTGAGATGCTCTTCTGCTCACCATGGATGTAAAGAGTGATTATATGAGTTACTATATCCTTCCTGGTAGCTCGAACCAATCTGGCCATTTTCCTCTGGCCTCTCTTATCAACAAGGCGCTTCCACACACAGTCACTCAATGTTTTTGTTTTTCATACCATTCTCTAGAGTCTGTTGTGTGTGAAAATCCCAGGAGATCAGCTGTTTCTGAAATACTCAAACCAGCCATAATTTGAGATACCAACGACCATGCCATGGTTAAAGTCACAGAGATCACATTTTTAGCTCATTCTGTTGGTTGGTCTGCACATTAACTGAAGCTCTTACCTGTACCTGCATGAATTTATGCATTGTGCTGCTGTCACTTGATTGGCTGACTGGATAACTGCATACGTGAGCAGGTGTACAGGTGTTCCTATTAAAGTGGACAGTGAGTGTATATTCATAATACTTGTTCATTCTTTGCTCAAAAATACAGTGACTAATAAAAGGTAAGCAAACCTTTGCCAAGGGCATGATGTAAAAATAAAAATTCACCAGAGCACTAAGAAAATGGAGGTGAACCTAAATAAATGGTTAGATAATTATATGTAAATAACACGAGTTTAAAACATTTTGTGAGGTGTATCCAGCATTTTCTCTTCTTGCTCATTGGTCCAAAAATCCAGTAGATATTGCATCTATGGAGTTCTACAGCTCTGTCCTTTCCCTCACTTTAGTAGTTCACATGTACAAAACATATGCTCAAAGCAACCCAAAATACATGGCATGTTTGGTTCACTTTCTGCAGGAGGGTTGAATCATGGTCGAACCATTTTCTCACTGCAGGCAAACCAAGCTAGAATTCGCATGAAAACAGACCAAATCAACTCGCTCACACAGTCAAAGACTCACTCATACAGTCTTACAGCAGGTGTTTTGGCCTGCACCCAAGTGCCATTGCGGTATTCTCATCTGCTTAAATGAACTGCACCAAAGAGGAAAACACACCAGGATACGATTCAAACAGACTAAATGCTGCATACGTGAAAGCATTCTTCTTTAAACCATAAGGAAATTTATGAAGCAAAGTATATAAGCAGCCCAAGTATGGACATGATCTCACCTTGTCAGGCTCGGCGTGGTCAGTCATAACACCAGTCATAATAACAGCCTCGTTGAGCGAATACTGTAGCCCCTCCACAAAATGGTTCTCTTTGTTAGCTGACTCCTCTGCAAACACCTTACAGATGGCATCCAAACCCCGCACAGGCTTGTAGCACAGCCTCACCCACTTCCGAGCTGGAATAATGCGAATCTCAGCTGCCACCAAGAAGCCCAGGGTTCCGCAGGACCACGGGACCGAATAGAACAGCTCCGAGTTCTCTTTCTGCCCCACAAAGAGAGCGTTTACAGGTAAACATACATAATATGCAAAGTCCACAAAGTACTAGTTAAAGCGTGCTAGTTAGGAACATTACTCGTCCTAATTAGCAGCTACTGACAATGTATAATAACTACTTTAAACAATAATGAAAAAGATACTGGTTTTATATTTCTCTTTCCATTCTTCTTTACTTTCTTTCTCTCCCTGTCCATCTCTCTAAATGATTTTCTTATTAAGCGAAAATATCTTGAATATAGTCAAATTTGTATAGTATTTTCTATAATAGGATTATAATAAACCAAACATAAGATTATTAAATCTATTTTGAAACATTTTTTTACTACTTTAAAGCTTGAAATATTCTTGTTCTATTGGCAGATAATTTAGCTCATTTTAAGCATTTATTTCTAGAAAGAAGCAAATTATCTGCCAATAAAATAAGATAATGTAAAGCCTGAAATTAGTATAAATATCTAGAAATAAGTTTAATAGTCTTCTATTTTTTTATTGTAATCTTGTAATAGGAAATACTAGACAAATTTGACTATACTCACAAACTATACAAACATACAAACAAACATCAACACATAAGGCTCCACACATAGCCACATACACACACAAAATCAAACTCATACCTCAGTGCAGCGAACCAGACTGCCATCTGCCAGTACCAGCTCAAAAGCCACACAGATGTGTTGGAACAGGCCATAAATATGAGACGAGGACTCTATCCCTGTGCCCATTACCAAACCCCCTGAGAGAGAGAGAGAGAGAGAGAGAGACAGAGACAGAGAGAATCTGAATTGGGAAGATGACAGCAGAATTTGTGTACAAGTGTATTTGATCATGTGTACTTAATATTTTTCCAATTAACAAATATTAATTGGAATATCTTCCACTCCAAAATCCACACACTCATAGAGCATGTATTCCTGTGTGTAATGTATTTGCAGGGGAATATATGATTAACGTAAGAGAAAACAGGGTTGTGCTCTCTTGCTTCCCCACACAGCTGCTCTCTGTAGGCCTCCAAATGAATCTGCAGCAGCAGCAGCAGCAGCAGTGGAAACCATTACCTGGACAGCGGGCACAATTTCTGCTACCCATAAACGCTTTTAGTAGAACAGGCCATTTCCGCACCCAATCTAACCTAACGCACTGAAACAGGGCCATTACTCATTCATAACCCAATTAGGAGTAGCCTCTGATGCACCACACGAGACACACAATATCGACCAGCAAGAAATATTCCATATACACACTCCACTTAAAGCTGTGATATTGCTTCGAGTCAATACACTGGGGGAAGGGACAAAGAGTGAGAGAGAAAGGGGATACAATAAAGCCGACAGACTTTGTCTGAAAAGGCATGGCATGCCAAACTGGTAATAATTTTTATCCAGCATTCTGGTTTTGTGGACGTACCTACTGTGAGATCATCAAGCTCAGGTAATACAGGCAGCGTCCAGCCGATGGAATTCAATAAGGCTGTCACTTGACCCATATTTACCAAGGGCTCCACACGTACCACCTAAAGAGAGGTGCAGGGTCATATCACACATCACACAATTTGCCCTGCCCTCATTCCTGACTAAACTTATAAAAAAGGTTTTAATCAAATCAGTTATGTTAGGCCATGTATCTGAGCTCCTGAACACCACTGGCTTAAATGCACAAATATCTAAGTGCTTTCAGTTACAAACTACATCCAATGAAATGTTATCTTTAATGTTGTTAGGTGCAAGGTTTACTCTGATTGCCCTGTGGATTTGTAGTGAGATCCCACCTGTCTTTCTGTGTCCACCTCTAGGATATCCATCATATTGATTTTTATATTCTTGTGAGTCTTCTTATATTTCCCCACCCTCAGAGACACGGTCAGCCAGCCAGGACGTCCAGTGCACATATATGCCTTTCCTCCCTCCTTCTTCCACTCACGAACCTGAAAAACACGAATAAATCTTTATAGAGTGTGGTGAATACTAAATGCACAGGTTTAAAGAAAGCTCTCAACAGGTATGTTAAGCTTTTTCCATTTTAACACAGAGAAATGTTGCAATCAAACAAGAAAAAATGAAATTAGATGTAGACAAGAAATTAAACGTACAAAACACTAAAGTTTTTGTTTCATTTGAAATATGCTTGGCCACATGACTGGGTAGGAGATTGGCATAGGACGTAAAGTCATCTTTATAGAAATCTCAGCCTTAGATGCTCCACCTACTACTGTCAGAATCTCATTGTCTAACCACACGTCTATCTGTCTCTTTTTTATCAATCCTTCTGGGAAACAAATTGATAACAGTAAGCTCTTCAGAGAAAGTCACTGAGTTCATCAAGATAGCTCAAGTAATTGCCCAAAGGCTACTGGAAATCTTCACAATCGCCTTCGACTACAAGGCTTTGTGGTTGATCATTTGCAATGTCAATGAAATGGCCTCTTCTGAAAATAGGTGGCCTCATTGAGTGAAGAAAAATTACCAGATTCTATAGCAATAGTTAGAAGGCTAGCAGCCCTGACCACTTATGTAAATACAATCTTCCCAACTACAGTTTTTAAATTAAATTATTCTTCTGAAAAGGAAAAGAGGCTGAGATAAGCTTATTCATGACTGTCAGCAAAACGCAGTTGCTTGATGCCTTCTTTGGGCAAACTAACATGAGAACCAACAAGATTCACTTTCCCAAATGTTTTTTGGTATATTAGGCAATATACTGATTGACACATACTAATCCTAATGCCCTGCAAGTGGAAGGTTTCCCTATTGCCAACACCGGTCAGCTGATTATCAAGATCTTCATGCGTTAGATCAGGTGTGTGTGAAGTGGCACTGGGTCCCCAGGACTGCACTTGGAAACTACTATCTTATTGGGTTCTTCCACCAGTCAGTGCAGTATGGTACAGTTTCACAGTCTAGAAATTCTGAAAATATCAAAAAGTTCAGTACCCTACTATCTGTTAGTGTTTTTATTTTCTTCCAAAATGGCAATTTCGTGGCTTGAGTGATGATACTGTAATGACTATGTTTGACCAATCAATGATCTGCACTATGTTTAGCTCCACCCACGTGTCTCTGTTTAGTACTTTTGGTACTTAGTAATGGCGTAGGTCATTTGTCAGTGGAAAGAATGACAAAATGTGGTGCACTAGCAGTGTTGCCAACTTACTTTGTTGCTAGATATGACAACTTTTTAGACTCTTTTATTTTAAAAAAAGAGCCTAGTGACAAATCTAGCTCCTTTTTGAACAGACTCTCCAGCTCACATCACAGATGCTTGTTGTATGATTTTAGAGAGCAGGTTTGGTCAACTGTGCCACCAACGTTCTTCTTTGTTCTTCATTTAAAACTCTCTTCTTGGATTCTGGCTAACAAAGCAAAATGTTTAATCATTATTATGGTGAAGCTTTCTGCAAGGAGACATTTAAGTTAACATTCATGGAAGAATCTCAGGTGTCACCATAGGAGAGTCTTCAGGTCTTCTTAACTTCAAGACAGCAGCTGGTGAGGGAATGGATTATTCTACAGGGTGTCCCAAAAGTCTCCATACATAGGGGAAATTACCACTTTTTTAGCAAAATGTCTTCAAAATTGTTCGTACTTAGTTTATATTTTATATATTTTTTCAGATAGCCTTTAAGATCACCTTTGACAAAAGAAGAATGTATTGAAATCATTCTCATTGTTGGATCAGGAAGCTGTCACAAGGCTGCGATGGACTTTAACGGGAAACATAGCAAACACATCACACACCACACTGCTGATAAACTTATTAACAACTTCAAAAAGACTGGAAGTGCTGCAGACCAACTGAGAAGTGGACGTCCACGAATATCCACTGACGAAGACACAACCGACGTGGTGCTGGCAAACATAGTCCCTTATGTATGGAGACTCTTGAGACACCCTGTATTTTATTCCCTTCTTGTCTATTCTATGTGTCTTCAGAAAATCTTGCTTCTTCACTGTAACATATAACGGTCATGACGATCCCTTCAATATGCTAATTAGTTTATGACATCACCTGGCGACTTGTAGCTGCTTGCTACTTTCCCCTGAAAGGAGTTGGCAACACTGTACACTAAAGCAGAGGTTTCCAAATCCACTCCCTACAACTCACCACAAAACTGTTTTCATTCTGCCCCAGCTCCCATCACTCATGAGTCAGCTAATTACAGTTTACAGAACTTGGATTAAAATAAGTTTGTTGAATGGCCAGTGGTTTTATAGATGAAATTGGGAAGCTCTGCAGCCAAGACAAACATGCATTATAAAGAAAACGGAAACCAATTATAATGCCCATTTGGTTAACAGTGGCTTTGATTCCTGCTTCCACCCTGTGTGTGTGCATGGAGCTTGCATGCTCTCTCCGTGCTTTGGGGGTTTCCTCTGGGTACTCCGGTTTCCTCCCCCAGTCCAAAGCCATGCATTGTAGGCTGACTGGCATCTCTAAATTGTCCATAGTGTGTGAATGGGTGTGTGAGTGTGTGTGATTGTGTCCTGCGATGGGTTGGCTCCCCATCCAGGGTGTCCCCAGCCTTGTGCCCTGAATCCCCTGGGATAGGCCCCAGGTTACCACGTGACCCTGTGTAGGATAAGGAGTACAGAAGATGGATGGATGGGTATACAGTATAGGGCAAAAGGTTTGTGGACACCTGACCATCACACCCATATGTTTTGACCCTGTGTACGATAAGCAGTACAGAAGATGGATGGATGGATGAATGGATGGATGAATGAGTTAACAATGGGCTAGAAGTCTAGTGAGTCTATGAATCTAGTTCCTGTTTTCTTTTTTCTCTCCTTCTTGAATCCTGGGTGGAAGATAAGTAATAAGAGATCCCACGTGGACTGCAAGACAAGCATGCAGTAAATGGGTAAGACATCATATAGCTAAGATCGTGTGTGTGTGTGTGTGTGTGTGTGTGCACTGGGACACTCACTCACACAGATGTGCAGGATGGAGGGTACAGTACCTGTCTCTGGATGTCCCGGACCCGCTGCTTGTGCAGCTTGGGCGCTGAGCACATCTTAAAGATGATCCAAGCTCGCACATAATAATAGGCATCAAACACCACAGACAAGGGCAGAAGGAAAAGGCAAACAAATATCCATCGCTGGTGAATCAGAACATAATCTAAGCCTTTTATCCTGATCCATAGAAGCAACAAAATAACCAAAACACCGAGATACAGCACTGGATCCATCTGGAGGAGAAACAAACAACTAAAAATGATATTCGGAAAAATCTGCCTATGGAAACAAAATCCGCAATCAATTTAAATATGGTTTAAATAAAAGTACTGAAACTTGCCTTACTTGATCCTGCACTTTTTAGGACTGCCTTCACACTTGGGTTAAAACGTGCAACCGCGAATTTTGTCACATTTATTTATTTGCATGATTTTACACCCTGTGTAAGGCTGAATACCAAGTCACAACCTATTCCCTACACTAGAGCACTAGATACGAGGTCAAATAATGAGTTCTGTACCATAAGTAGTGCACTATAAATGAAGCACGAGCCGTTTTGGACGTGGCCTAGGTGGACAAATAAGCCACGCCTCTACAAAGTACTGATTGGTCAGTAGCGCGTCAATTACGCCTTCTCCAGTTGTTGCGTGTAGACTTTTTTATCCAATAGGAATGAAGGAGAACAATCGGACCATTGCCTCAGTCCGGCGTGATCATTATCATGCATGTGGAGTAACAGGGAAAGAAAAATAAAATCAAGTTCACATCAAGCTTCATAAACTATTCAAATGAAAGAATAGGCAACATTCATTCATGGCATGATGTCTTAGTGTGTGTGTGTGTGTGTGTGTGTTTAACTTTAGGAAGATATTCCGAAATAATATGCATTATTCAAGTGAAATATAGGAGTGGATGTGTGTTTGATGGTGAGCGCGCGTGCTTGTTCAGCGCGACTGCACTATGAAGTGGGTGAGTGTAAAGCGCGCGAGCGACAGTAAACAGTGGGGTGGGGCGACTGTATACTCACACACACACCACTTGGCTGGTGTGTAACGGTACATGCTACGCCCTAAACACCTCCATGAAGCGAGCAGGACGCACAGAGAGGAGTGACTGATGCTGAATGGTATCTTTCAGCCCCGGAGCACTTTTGTTTTTTTCTGTAAATGTGGGAATAATTAATGGCAATAAGTCGGAATGATGCTTTTTGCTGCGCTCGAGAGTACTTTTCAGGGACTCATCCTGAGAAGGCATGAAGGGAACTCTTGGCGAGAACCTCATCCTGTTTCAGATTATAGCCTAAACAAATCGTGAGAAGGGAAAAAATTCAGTTAGTGAAGGGAGAGATGGGATTTTGCAACTTTTAAGGAACTTTGAAAGGAGCTGGCCGCGCGCGCGTGTGTGCGTGCGTGCATGCGTGTGCGTGAGAGAGAGAGAGAGACAGAGAGAGAGAGAGCGCGCGCGGTCGCTACGGGAGACAGGAGCGCGGGTGAAGTTCGGCGATGCCTTCTCTGCATCATGGCGCCGTGTTCATTGGCGTCTTCCTCATCGTCACCGGCGGCTCGACCGCCTTCCTCACGTCTAGCCAGAGCAGACTGCAGGCGTTCAGCCTGTGCTGCGTGGTGCTAGGCGCAGTCATGCTCATCCTCGGCCTCTTTTGGGCCATGAACGGCAAGAGCCGCCAGGGCTCCTACACTAATGAATACACGCACGACTACGGGCACGTGCTGTTCAGCCCGCCGCCCGGGAGCCACTTCCCGGAGTCCCAGTCCGTCTTCTTGCACAGGTAAACGTGTGGTCTTCCCCACAAGCATGCATCATGTCCCAAATTTCCACTGTAATTTTATGCATGCATTGATGCACTACCAGTGAATCATTTAAACAGTGGTTTTTGTGGATGTGAATTTAAACCAAACTGCTTGTAAATACACCAAACATCTGAATCACAACAGGCAGCACAACAAACTGAGTGCTGATAAAGATTATGATTACCCATTAGAGGCTCTTCTAATAATAGAAAACATTTGCTTGAATGCAGAATATTAAAAACGCATATGTATTGCATGTTCTTTGAATGCAGTTATGTACAATGTCCTAAAGTTGATTTTTAATGCTGTGCAACCCTTTAAGTTTGAAAACTGGTTTTGGTTTGAAAGTGGCCAAAAACTAATTCTTTGCTGAGCAGAAAACTCTTTCCACCTTGAGTTTTTAAACTAGGTAGATATAAATTCAGAGTCTGCATTTAAATAAAAGAGTTCATAGTTTTATTACAACTGAATAATTGCATCTCTATATATTTATTTGTTTGTCTGTGAAAGTGCTCCTTTCATTATGTAGCCTGAAATGCTGTTTGGATTGATTTTAGTCATTGTTAATATTTGAGGTGTGCAATATAGTAAATAGTGTGTAAGACGACACTAGAAAAATGAGTCAGGGTAGAAGCTATAAAGTAACTGGGCATGGATGTTTACGGTATGCTGTAATGAGATAATGCATAATGATGTTAAACGCAACCTTGATGTTAAGGATAATGTCACGTTCCTCATCGTATTGTTCTCGTTTGAAAAAATTAACATATTAATACATTATGTCAATTGATTAGTCAAGTACTAGCACCCATTAGGAAATGAAAACACAAAAGGACCCCCAAACACACACACACACACACACACACACACCTGTAGAGGGTCATGAGAGTTAATACAAGCCATTCCTTTTTCCCCTTAAAAGGTTTATAATTCACTCAATGGAAAAGCAAATTCAGCATCATGTACTTAAACCCTGAATCCTGAATCCTGAAGCAGTTGAAATGGTTTGTACACCACCTAGTGTTAAGAAGCTCCAACCCTGTGGCTGAAAGACTTTAACATCTTATTCAGCTGAGCTTCATTGGTGAAATTAATATTAAGATTATATATTCTTTGTTCATTTTATTTGTTTGTTTTTGTAAATATAATATAAATAATTATATAACTAATTATATAACTCAAATAACACCCTTATAGATAGATTCATTAGAGTGTAAACAGGAATTAATTATGCTTCAAAGAAAAAAAATGTATAATTTGATTCTGAACATTTTAATTGTGAATTTTACATATTTGAATATGCTGGGTCGGAATTGGTGTACACTTATTAATCGCCAGATGCTTTTATCCAAAGTGACGAATCAGAGCATACAGCTGGCCAATTGATGGATAGGTCATAATGATCACTAGTTAACTGAAATGATCCTCTTCCTCACAGTTAAAGTCTTGAAAATTAAGGTTACAAAAATTCAGGCTGTAGAGAACTCAGGTTAAGTCAGCACTTTTTATTGACATGGTTGTGAAAATTTATGTTGGAAAAATTCAGAATTTACTTTGATTGGAACCAAGCTTCCCTCTGGATGTTCTGTGTAATGTAAACGTAAAAGCTTAAAAACTCGTAATAAAAAAAATTTTCATATGTAAAAGCCCCCCACCGCCCCCAGTTTAGCTAATTTGCTCCCACTAGTCAGGTCTCCCCTATAACATGATATCACACTGACGTCAGCTACCAGTTTGTTGAGGGATAACACATACTTTCTCCAACAATCATCATATCTTTTCAATCCGCTGATCATGCATCCTCATAAAACTGCCCTGTATACATAAGCTTACAGACAACGACAATCGGTTAGTGTCATTCTGATCAGTTAGGAAGATACAATGCCATCGTTTTCATCCAGTGTGCAGTGCCAATTATGCTTTCTTGTACTTTATCTGCATTCAAACTCGCAATCTTCTGAACATTAATTGTTCCAGGCAGGAACCCTGCTTAATTTTTTTGAAACTGGATTTTCAAGGGGCATTCAGACCTAAATTATTCAAATATCTAAGATTTGCAGTGAAACCTTTAACTTCAGATTTGGCCTGTTTGTCTTTTTAAGCATCCTGATGGAAGCAACCAGGTTCACATTCTGCTGAATTTGAAACGACATTATCATGTGTGCATGTGTATATGATTGTGTGTGTTGTTTTAGAACTTTGGAAAGGCAGAGACGAGGGCTGTACGGGGATGATTTTGACTACCCTCCCATGGAGCCGACATGTTTCAGCCCAGCTGCTCGAGGGCCACCCCCCCACTGGGAGATGGAACCTCCACCTCCATATGAAGTGGCCATCAAAACTACATGCAGCTCTACGAACATGCGACGCAGTTACTCGGACACACTGTTGCCCACTGAGCCGCTCTTCAGTCGCTCTCGCGAGATCAGCTTTGAAGTGTAAGGCTTGTGCTGTCAGTGAGCCATTAGGCTGCAACCATTTACTGCAGCCATCAACTAGCACAGAGCATGGCTCGCCCAAGGAACCCACACTCCAAGTGTGCTTCAGAAACCCTTTGTATTGAAGCTACATTTTTTTGTTGCTCACAATGAGGTCCATTTTGAATATGGTCAAAAGAGAAATTATGTAACCTTATGAAATGGTAACGCCCCTAGGAGTGTTTAGTATCTGTTGTTTCCTCCTGTGAGGTGTGTTCTTTTGTAATTATACTCAGAAGGTATAGTTACCACTGATGGATAAACACCTAATCTCTCTCAGTATTTTCACAACTGCCAGTGTTTGAAAATTGAGGCCAATTTATCAAATTTACAATGTCCTTTCTCCATGCAGCTACTGCATTATCTCTCCATACATGACACTAACGTTATACAAATTACTGATTATATACTACAAAAGTGTGTACTTGTACCTGTTTACAAATTTCTCACAAGCATGAATTACAATCACTTCTTGACTGGTTTGGTGCACAGATGAGATTTGGTGACAGTACTTGCTGCTTGTGAATGTCACAAATTGCAGCTCCTGGACCCATGAATATGTACGTGAAGTCACTTGCACAATCTGAACTCATCAACACAAGCACCAGCTTATGAGAAGGAAACAGAGAAAAGGCCTGGCTATAAATGCAAAGCTACTGTTTGCTCCCGTGCATGATGATTTGACAGGGAAAATCTGTCAGTGTCGTCTGCAGAAAGACAGACACAGATGATGATGGAAACTGGAGTTGTAGGAAGTGACACCAGATCAAAAATATTTCTCTGCCAAAAGCACATCTACTGTGGCAATAGTGACATTTAACTGCTGAAACCTTTTAATCAGCTTACTCCTGCTTGTTGCTTTGGACTGACTGCGAACATGGTGGCAAGACCCATAACGATGAATAGCTTCATCAAGGCACTTACAGAGAATTGACAAAATATGTCTTACAGGAAACACTTAAGTGCAACAGCAAACCAGAGCATTATTTGGTTCGTCACTGGTGACCTTTGTGTCCCGTGGAGGAAATTGACAGTCTAAGAAGCATTGATTTGTGATGTAATGTAAGTGTAGAATGCCTCACTGATGTGATCACAAATGACCACAGTGCATTAGCAGGTTTAATATTACCTTGGACTCCTCTTGTTTGTAACATTATAAATCATGGCATTTTCATTGATTGCTTTCTCTGCCTCAACCAAAGTGACATTAAAATGATGTGCCTCCATTAAATACAGATCAGGGCCTTTAACTATAGGTACTTTGCACTATACATAATAGAATATGCACGATGTACGTGGCTTACGTGCATGTACCCAAAGATTCTATTACGTTTTTGGACAAAAATGTATAGTGTTTTCATTTCTTTTTGAAAATCAACAAATAAAGTAATACAAAAATAATTAAATATTGTCATTTAAAATATACATTAAAATATGATGTTTTTGATGTATTACACACACACACATGACTCCTGATCAAGTCTACAAGTGGCATGTTTTGTACTAACAGACCATTGTTTTTGAAATTCATTATAATTATAATCTACACTCACTGTCCACTTTATTAGGAACATCTGTACCTGTGCACATTCATGCAGTTATCATGTGGCGGCTGCGCAATTCAAAAAAATCATGCAGATACATGTTAAGAGCTTCAGTTAATGTTCACATCAAACATCAGAATAATGAAAAAATGTGATCTCTATCTGACTTTGATCGTGGCATGGTTGTTGGTACCAGAAGGGCTGGTTTGAGTATTTTATAAACTGCTCATCTCCTGGGAATTTTACACACAACAGTCTCTAGAGTTTACACAGAATGGTGCAAAAAACAAAAAAACATTGAGTGAGCAACAGTTCTGTTGGTGGAAATGCCTTGTTGATAAGAGAGGTCAGAGGAAAATGGCCAGATTGGTTCGAGCTGCGAGGAAGGATATAGTAATCACTCTTTACAACTGTGGTGAGCAGAAAAGCATCTCAGCATGCACAAAACATCAAACCTTGAGGTGGATGGGCTACAACAGCAGAAGACCACATCAGGTTCCACTCCTGTCAGACAAGAACAGGAATCTGAGGCTATCATGAACACAGACTCACTGAAACTGGACAGTTGAAGACTGGAAAAAGACCAGGTGATTTTTTTTCCAGTCTTCAACTGTCCAGTTTGGGTGAGTCTGTGCCCATGATAGCCTCAGATTCCTGTTCTTGTCTGACAGGAGTGGAACCTGGTGTGGTCTTCTGCTGTTGTAGCTCATCCACCTCAAGGTTTGATGTGTAGTGCGTTCTGAGTTGCCTTTCTGCTCACCACAGTTGTAAAGGGTGTTTATTTGAGTTACTATAGACTTCCTGTCAGCTCAAACCAGTCTGGTCATTCTCCTCTGATCGCTCTCATCAATAAGGTGTTATATTTCTATGGATTTGAATCCCAGTTTGAAAACCATTATGACTGGCTATTTCTCTGTTAACTTGATATTTCATTCTAGGAAACCAACAAGGGTCTACTTAATGATTGTTTATTATTACATTTACATCAGCCAAATGAGATCAATGTAAATTGAGAAATTAATGGTTGTTAATTAAAAATTAGGCTTAATACCAACTCAGCTTTAAAGAAACAAATATACAGGTTAAAAACTGACATGCCGGAGTCCAGACAGTTTTAGGATTTCCCTACTCTAAAACGCTTTCTAAGCCTTGTTAATTATCAATTAATTATTCTTTACAAAGTCTCTGGACTCAGTTTCCAGAACAAGTGTTAACTACTAGAACACTTTGGTTTAGACCAATATTTGGGTCATTAACAAGAAATAATATATCAAATTCTTCATAACTTCAGAATTTGTATTTAGAACGTTACATAGTTCTACTAGCAGATTTGTTACAAAACTGTTAGGAGAAATGGTTCAACTGGATCAGCCCTTAAAACATCTTCAAAGAATGTTCCAAGTTGAAATAAAGAGTACTAAACTCTATTTTCCTTGTCGCTGAGGTGATACATCAAGGGAACATTTGTTGTACCATCAGTATGTATCTTTTACTTGGGAAGGTGCATGTAGTGTGCCCTTTAATTAACTTTTAGTGTAACACTTTTAAGGTACATCGGTGGTCCTTCAGGTCATTATGTGACTTAAATTCTTTTTATAGGTATACACTATAGGGGGCATGGTGACTTAGTGGGGGTTGGGGGTTCAACTCCCTCCTCTGCCCTGTGTGCACGGAGCTTGCGTGTTCTCCCCGTGCTTCGGGGGTTTCATCCAGGTACCCCGGTTTCCTCCCCCAGTCCAAAGACATGTGTTGTAGGCTGACTGGCATTTCTAAATTGTCCGTAGTGTGTGAATAGGTATGTGAGTATGTGTGATTGTGCCCTGCCCTGCACAGAGCCCTGACCTCAAAACCATTAAACACCTTTGGGATGAACTGGAACACTGACTGCACCCCAGACCTCCTCACCCAACATCAGTACCTGACCTCACTAATGATCTTGTAGCTGAATGATCACAAATCCCCACAGTCACACTCCAAAATTTAGTGGAAATTCTCCCCAGAAGAGTGGAGGTTATTATAACAGCAAAGGACAACTGAATCTGGAATAAGATGTTCAACAAGCGCATATGGGTGTGATGGTAAGATGTCCACATACTTTGGGCAATATATCGTACTATATTCAATGTTTCCAGGTGAAGGATACATACTAATGGTACAAAAGATGTACTCTTGATGGAACCACTAGAACCCTTGCAACAAGGAAAAGTTTATAAAGATATATATATAAATAATACTTCTTTATTTATTGCTTTTAGGTCAACCCTGCTGAAAAAAAATAGAAACCCTCATAGAATTTGTAATGGTTTTAATGGTTATAATGGGAATTGTATTGGTTTTAATCGAATTTCACACAAAACAGTCTCTAGAGTTTACACAGAATGGTGCAAAGAACAAAAAACATTGAGTGAGTGACAGTTCTGTGGGTGGAAAGGCCTTGTTGATAAAAGAGGTCAGAATGGTTTGAGCTGCCAGGAAGGATATAGTAACTCAAATAATCACTCTTTACAACTGTGGTGAGCAGAAAAGCATCTCAGCATGCACAAAACATTGAACCTTGTGGTGGATGGGCTACAACAGCAGAAGACCACATCAGGTTCCACTCCTGTCAGCCAAGAACTCACCCGAACTGGACAGTTTAAGATTAGAAAAAAAAAAGAAAAATAACCTGGTCTTTTTCCAGTCTTCAACTGTCCAGTTTGGAGTCTGTGCCCACGATAGCCTCAAATTCCTGTTCTTGTCTGACAGAAGTGGAACCTGGTGTGGTCATCTGCTGATGTAGCTCATCCACCTCAGTTTTGAGGTGTTGTGCTTTCTGAGATGACTTCCTGTCAGCTCAGACCAGTCTGGTCATTCTCCTCTGATCTCTCTCATTAACAAGGTGTTATATTTCTTTGGATTTGAATCTTAGTTTGAAAACCATTATGACCTTCATATGCTTTGTAATGGTTTTAATGGTTATAATGGGAATTGTATAGGTTTTAATGGAAACTGTGATGATCCCTGTGGGTCTCGTTGCCTTCTATTGGTGTTATGCCTAGTGGATACCATTAAGGACCAGTGGTTTTAGTGGTTAGCTGATGGTTTAATGGTATTTTTAGTGGAAACCGTTAAAATTTCTGTGATGGTTTCTTTCTTTCTTTCTTTCTTTCTTTTCAGCAGGGAATTGGAGGGTATACGCTCAAATAGATCCCAGAATGTTTCAGGGGCTAGTCCTAGACTAAACCTGTAATGTAAAGGAGCCTGTAAACCCTGTTAATGCCACCATAAGAGATTAAATGAAAGACCTGAATAAAGTGGACTCATTTCAAGTTTCTCCTTTCAGCTTTGTCATGTCTGAATGCTCTAAGAGGAAATGAAATCTCCTCCCCAACACAAGCAGAATGGACTAGAACAATAGACATGGCTATGGCTAAATGATTTATTTAGCCATGGCCATAAATTCAGCCCTTTTCAGTGCCAGCTCATAAGCAGTGTGTTGACGCAGATTTGTCCACATGGCTCTGTGCGCTTTGTAGAACTTCCCCTGTTTCAGGGACAGCCACAAGCGCTTCGGCACAGAGGACAATCAGTGCTTTGTAGCAACGCTCAAGGCCTGTCTTAGCGATTTGAGCACACAAACTAGATGCTGCTCGAAGCATGAATGACCATGCCGACTTATTAGGCGATGAAAGCGTGATGTTGCCGCCTTTGCTCTTTCCTTTGCTCTACAGGAAATGAGGGGCTCGGCTGTGCAACTCGGCTGCAGCTGCGCGGCTCGTCTTTCCTCCTTTTCACCTCTCTGTCTCTCAACAACGGCTTTTATAGACTTGACCACCGCTAACGTACATCTTCAGACGTCCGTATCTGCTTTTTTAAAGGAATATACCGTCTCCTTCGACAGTAACAAGGTAAGCTGAGGCGAACAAACTAGTAGCCTATGTAGGTCCAAGCCTAACATTTGTACTGTAGCTATACAGTCGAGTATATTCAGAGTTGAGCTGTTTGTTGCAAATATAATGATAAAAACAATGTTTACATCCGTCTCCACATGATGTAGGCCTCTAAATCATCTCGAGATATATGTATTTTTAAAATTATCACTCGTAATTCTGATATATATTAGATTATAATGTAATATTTAGGCATCCTCTCTTTGCCATCCTGTCTTTCAGTGGCTTCAGTTCACCAAAACCCAAAGGTGTGGCAAGGTCAGACATCAGCTCTGATAGGCTATCAAGTGACAATACAAGTCCACAAAACTGTTGTTTAGGGTCATTCATACACTCAGCAGAAACTATTTTAAACACAAACGAGATATATTTAACTTTATTCCCACAGGCAACATGGTTTCATAATGTAAACCAGCATTACACACACAGTAACTGTGGAAAACTTCTGTATCATTGCCTTGAAATACAATATCAATAGCATTAAAGCATTAAAGGTGTCTTGAAAAGTTATGAAACATGGCCTTGGCAACTTGTTGTAATGTTAGGTGAAACTATATTCCTTACTGGACAAGCAGCTAAATTCAACAGAGATTTATTTTCGTGTTTAGTTTTAAAAACTAAAGGTATCTAAACATTTGTTTTCATAGCTACATATGCTAACTGACAATACTGCACACTGAACAGCTTCAGTGCTTATTAGGCACACACTATTCCTTCATATCAGGATAAGAAATTACAAGAAGTGATCTAGATCATGTCATTTTTAACACAATCATATTACGACGGCTTGAGATCATTTATCTAGGAAATGGAAATGTGTAGCCACCTAATTTATTTTACTTTGATACAGCAGCCAAGGAGAGGCAGCTGTCGGGTATTGCCATTACCACATGATGCCCTTTTGGGGCTTTTGGGGTCAGGCTGGTATATTAGTGGTTTTATCAACAAGTGGCAATACAAGAAGTGCTTTTGGGGCACTTTGTCTTAGTGGAAAATGGTTCAAGGTGAGGGTCAAAAGAAGTCATTTTAAAAAATGCTAATTCTGAGAAATTGTCTTGCCTTTTTTTTTTTTTTTTGCATGTTTGATTAAAGCTTTAAGTCCGAGCCCAGAGCTTATTACCAAATCTATTACAGGTTTTCTGTATGTATCCTTTAATTACAGTGTCAATTCTACATTAGTACACGGATAGCTGTTGTTAAACTGTTTCCTTTTCCCTCACTTCTCCAGGTGGTTCTTCAGATTTGATCTCTGGGGACATGAGCTGACACCGGGCTGGCCTGGCTTTTATGCTGTGCTCTGTTCAAAATAACCCCCTTGTACAGACACATTCATATAAGTACACACTCATAGCCACACCTGCACACACTGACACTTGGTTTTAGCAGCGTGGCGGGCAGTGAGGCTGAGCGCGATGGCTCAGAGGAGCAGGGCCATGTGCCTTTGCCCCACAGAGCACTGGTGAGTGTAGGGGTGCTGTTGGTGGCCCTCGGCGTCGTCCTCATGATGTTTGCTACAGTGTACACTGGTGCATTTGGGTCAGCCCTTGCTGCCCTTGGCTTCGGTGTTCTCATCTACTCCTTCTGCAGAGTGATGAAGTCCAGCAACCATAACATGACCATCCCAGGTCACTTCCTGCTGCACTCGCGCACCGGCACCCAGTACACGTATGAGCAAGCCATCGCTTTGCAGAGGTAAAGAAGCCAACTTAACCCTTATGTCCTTTTTAAGGTGGAACAATGAATGACATGAAACCAGGAGTATTCTGTTGCCATTAGATGAAGATTAGAGATAATCTGGAACATCCATTGCTAAGAAGTAAACAGAACCTGAGGGTTAATGAGTAACATTATGGCGAGGCAAGAGAAAGGCAAACAGGGCTTCCAAATGGCAAAGTCGCTGAGACAATCAAATGAAAATTGGTTGCAGGTTTGTGTTGTTTGAGTTTCCATGCCATCTAGTTTTAGTAGTTTTTCAGGTGAAAAAAAAGTCACAAATGTGGTGATTACATTATTAAAATAAAAAAGATAGAGAAGATAGAGAAAACAAGTGGGGGGTAAAACTGCAGTGTTCCCCCAGTGGATGACAGACATGATGTTTCAGCACCCTGTCCTGACTGTGACCCTGTTCTTTAACCCAGTCTAAAGCACAGATTGCAAGGGGAAGCTAAGAACTCAGCACTTACTTCTAGTATAAACTTCTGATTTACAACGCACAGTGCTGGAGCTGAACTGGTCACAGGTTGAAATACACATCAGATACCTCAGTGCATGAGGAGCAGATCACTATAAACAGAAATGTAGTTGTTTGAAGTTTATTGTGAACTTTTGCTGTGGCATTAGTTGCCCTCTTTTAATTCTGTAAGATCAGTACTTCAAGAAAAAGCACTGAATGGTTGCTTAACAACTTCCTCCTTCTTAATTTGGTCCATGTCTGAGAGCAAGAAAAAGAAGGCAAGTTGCCAATCAGATTCTTTTGAGCTGTTGGTATGTCACCAATGCGGTCTCACACCGGACCATACACAAGAGACAACGATAGGGTTGTGTCTCAGAACTAGGCTGGAGAGGACATGAGTTGCATGTTGCCAAATCCCTGTGCTTTCTTGATGGTAATGGCATGATTAGGAAAACAAATGCTAACAGAAACCAGAGTCAGCTGTATGCATGTGTTGAAATAGGAAAGCAAGTTTTGCAAGGGCTGGAAAGAGTATTTCGCTGACATCATCTAAAATGTTCTAGAGGGTCTCTCCCCCTTTTTCTCCCCTCTGTCTCTTTCTGGAATTGAAGGAGTTTGTATGAGAACATAAACACTCCAGCTGAATGTATAAACCCAACACTGGGTCTACTCTGCTAAGTCCTATGAGCGAATAATTTTCAATTATTTTTCCATGCATTCACATAGAGTCATGCCAGGTTTGGGGTGTTTGAATTTCTGTTTACAGGGGGCCTTTGTTGATTCCTGCCCTAACCATTTGATAATGCCAGTTGATAATAAGCAGGCATATTTGGATATTTTATTAAAATACTAAAAGCACCATAAAGTACAGGAACAAAACCATGTAAAATAAGCAAAAATGCTTGTGGCAAGGACTAACGAAGTTACTAAGGTTTTGTTCAACTGCTGGCCAGCTGAAAGGCTTGATTGAAGTTCTGGCTGCAGGTAGACAGGATCTGTCCTTTCTCTGTTTGAGTTAAAGACATCTGTGTATCTTCTCTGTTTTAAGAGGAAGCCTGAAGATGACAGGTTAATAATATATTGTAAATAATAATATATGCTTTCATATCACCCTGTATACAGTTTCTAAAGCTTGGTACCATTGAAATATAAGTCTTGCCCAGTGTTGGAACTTAACCTAGATTATTGTTGAATTTTACATAAAGAATGCTATTTATATTACTGTATTATTATTTTTTTTAATAGTTTGCAAGGCTTTGGTTAGTGGTTTGTTTGGGAGCTAAAAAATCACCTCTAACACAAGTACATCACATAAAGTGCTTTATTCTTTTTGAAATGTTATTGGTATAGAAATGGAAGACTTCCTCTGGACAGCATTGGCTTGTCTATAGGGAAAATGTGACCAATAATTGGTCAAAAAAATACATGATTAGCAGTTGTCCAGCTTTAAGGTTTATCTACCAGATACCTGAAGGAAATAAGTAATTTAGAGCCACTGCTTTTAGCTCTGCGGAAGGAAATATCATGTCTTGTATTGGCTGGAAATTTTGTTATACCTTAAGCAAGTAATTTCCATAGGCCCTTTTAAGTTTGCTAGCTCCTTTGCTCTCCAGTGTAAAAAAAAAAAATAATGTGAGGCTTATCACAGTGGACAACTGTTTATAACTTTTTATCATCTACAGGCGGCTGGACAGGATCCGCAGGGCTTCAGCAGAAGAGCGGCGCTCAGCCCAGAACCCCCCTCCAGTACTCACCAGTCTCCAAAGCCTACCTGGAACGCCACCTCCCTGGGACATGGAGCCTCCCCCATCCTATGAAACTGTCATGAAGACCACCACACTCCCACAGCCAGCTATGATTATGACTCAGCCCTCCTGACCACATGAGAACAGTGATAACCAATTAGGTGCTAATGAGAGCTAAGTGCCGAGTCACAGGCTGTATGTTTTCAGTATTTGTTGTAAATCACTCAGGCAGTTTGAAAACCATAAGTGACCATTATGAGATCATCTGATTCTAAGTAGCACATACATTGCCTCATCAATGGCGTAATGCTAGTCATATGACTTTTTATGACCTAATAATACCAAGTAACATGCAACTTTAACCCTTTGTAGAAAATTGTCTGTGTTTTTACTCCTTAGAATTGTTCCTGACATGGAAATCCCCAGCAGAGTAAATTCTTCAGACATTGAGTCATTAGGAGTTAAGAGTTGCCCAAATGAGGTTTTTTTTTCTAACAGATGGCCAAAAAGTTTAGAGCTGTTGCTAAAGCTCTGCTAAAAGTGGGAGAGGAGTCAAATTTATGGCTGATAAATGAGCTGACTGCTTGTTTTTTTGTACTTTAAGTACACAATTTTCAGGGAGTACTTTTGGTTCGGTTTCTCCTTCGCCGATGGGCAAAAAAACAGATTTCCAGATATTTTACACCAGGAGAAAAATATTTTCTCCATATCATTTTATAATGATTGAGGCAAATAGTTGAAGTATGTCTTTTCTGTACTTTAATGCAGTGGTGGATAAAGTGGGAAAGTAGTACTCCTCAGGAAAAAAAAAAAAGTTTGGCCCTCTGGGGAAGGCGTTTATAGAATGCTAGAGCAGAGAGTTTCCTTACGAGAAAAACTCTCAACTATCCAAAGA
The DNA here is from genome assembly GCA_022758105.1 of Pangasianodon gigas. NCBI lineage: Eukaryota > Metazoa > Chordata > Actinopteri > Siluriformes > Pangasiidae > Pangasianodon > Pangasianodon gigas. The sequence continues at coordinate 5,428,472 of CM040472.1, read as the reverse complement.
ACACTTTACAAAAGCATTTTCTTTTCTAAACATGAATGGCAGAGAAAAGGCTGTACTGTAGATGTGTCTGTAGAACCACATGCAAAGTCATAGCTGTATTTAATAACAGATTTAACATGAATCTTTTTGTCTGAATAGTTTCCTTTTATAGTTGCTTCCGGAGTTTGACAGGGAAGAGAGAAAGTTCTTATATCCAGACAGCATTTTTAATGGATCCTGACAATCCCTGAGCTGGATGTTTCAGATCCAGACTAATGCCTGGTGGGGCATTTACATTTCTACATAACAAAAGAGCACAATGCACATGAAAAAATGGCCAGAAAGACAGAATGGGAAAAAATGATAATGAAAGAATAATATAATATCCCTGCTAGGTATTGACAGTGCCAAGAACAGTGCTGTAATGTTGCCACTAGGAAAGTGTGACCAAATACTTCACCCCACCTTCCAGACCCTTTATAGTCTTCAGATCATCGAAGATACTTTCATGACAATCCTGCAGTATTAATGCCACTACAGCACTATGGTGAAAACGGGCCCTGAAAGGGAATAGACTTTTGGCTAAGCCGATAGACAGACTAGATTGTAATAGAAGTTTCAAAGTATGTGTGTTTATAACTCTTGTGTGTGTATGGTGCTTTACTGGTCTTGCTTTGCTAGCTGAAAGCATCTTCTGTTATAACTGTGTATTTATCCTGACTGCCAATTTTTTGAAACAATGTAAATTCTTGGTAGTGCCTTGGACCACTGATCAGTTTAATGGCTCATAAACTTTAACGTCTTGGACCAGCGTGTGTTATTTAAGAGGAGGTCATTCTTGACTTTCATTTTGCCACAAGTTTATGTAGTGACATGTTATAAAAGAAGTGCACTGCCCTGAATGAATGTAAAACACTTCTCTTTTCCACTACTTCCCTTTTTATTCACAATACTTACTATACAGGCTTATGTGCAACAGGCATTTTAAATATACTGTATGTTTGTGTTGTGTATTTGCTTAACTTTTGTATAAATCTAACTTTTTAATGTGTCACTCTTTATGATATTTTGATGTTTAATGTCAAATAAAATTATTAAATCAATTTACTGCCCACTGCACATCACTTCAGCACTGAAAAGCTGTTGAGATTTGATGATGGTGTGTAGCAATAAGATTGCAAGCACTGATTTTGAGCTGAGTGGCCTGATACTAACCTAGGATGTAATTTGACAACAGATATTTAACCAGGCCAAACCAGATTGCAGCAAAACAACCAAATTAACTGTGAATGAGCCAAATTATATGCTTAAACCACGTCTTAACCTGCAATGGGTACTAATTGTTGCATAACTCACTTGTTTTAGTTTCACTTAACATTATACAGTATTAAGTAGTATAAAGCTGTCATTTCATGGTATGATGAATATTGCCAAAATATATGTGCAGTATACTAGCATTCCCAGTGTATACTAGATACTAATGAAAATGTACACTAACTACACAGTGTACATTGTAGGCCAGTTTAAATTGGTACTGCTGGAATGCATTTAACACTTATGTACTATTATTTGAACTATTGGCCATTAGTACTTTGGCGTGTATTATTGACAGATGCTGATAGTTACTTTGTGTTTATCAGTCTATTTAAGCCCAAACTCTCAAAAACTGCCACAGTACACCTCTGTGCTGTTCACTTTTGCAGAATTGCTTAGGCATAGTACAGGTGCAGCCTGGGGGAAGGTCACCTGGTCAAGGTCCATTAGCACTGCAATGATCCTGGCAGCTGTGCTCTCCTCTCGACCTGCAAACCACCAATCACATGTGGTCTGCCTACCTGGGCTCAGTTTAACCTCACTGCAGCTAAAGTCACTGGACATCTATTCTTCAGACTTTTCTTTTTTTCTTTTCTTTCTTTTTTTTTTTTTAAAGAACTCCATACATAGTCTACATGGCAGAGAACAAGCCTTACCGTTACGGGCTCATCGTCCTGGGTCTGGTGCTGGTGGCATTGGGAGTCTTCTTGGTGGCCGTGGAGGAGCCTCAGGTGTTTGTCACTTTCTGTACAATGGGGGCGCTGATGGTGAGCATTGGGACAGTTTGGAGCATGTGCCAGTGCTACCCAAGGGTGAGGAGAAAAATTCACATGCAGCAATTCATGTATTCTGCTAAGCAGTCATTATATTACATTGGTTTTATACTGTACATAAACTGCATGTTTTAATAATATATTCTGTGAATTCAGTAATGTATTGCATCTACTATTATATGTCAGCATTTCTGTGTTGCATGACTGTAGGGTAAATGCTCAGCTGAAATGATTTTTTATTTCTTATTTACCTGACTAAATACAGTATATGTTATTGTCCTGCAAGCACTTGCTCAACATGATCAATGTATGAGTATAAATATGGCCCAACCAGAACAAATTCTGAACCATATTGTAATTATTAGCTATTCTGTTGTCCAGGAAAAGACCATATACCTATTATATGGCATTACCTGTCTAAACACAGTTTATGTTATATACCAGCAATCCACACTGCTGGTCAGCTTTACAGAAGTCATATTGCTGCATTCTGTAGGTAACATTCATCCTGCCAGAACAGGAAGTGTTAGGAAGCAGTGAGAAACAGGAGCTGTGTGCTGAAGTCAAGGTCCTACAGGTCAGGTAGGTCACAGCAACATGAACAACAGATTTCTAGGAACATGATACCAAGGCTTGGTTGGAGGTTCAGTGTGGACCAGTTAAACTTTGCTATATGTTTGTAGTTTAAATATTGATCTATAGCCATGGTTGCAATGGTTTATATATATTACACTAAATTACCAGCCAGCTATTTTAAACACAAAGTGCCCGTGCAGTTAAAGAAAGACATACCCAAAAATAACCTGCAATCGATTCACTTGTATTAATGCAATCTATTTCACAACATCAGAATGAGAGGCTTTCTCAGTCTGACTGTGTGCTTGCATGACCAGCAATCCTTATCCATCAGTTCTCCCATCAGTCCCACACTAACAAGGCTCCGAGGTCCGCTGATTGAATCCGGCCAGACAGTGAATGCGGTTATGTAGACTATGATGAGATTATATTGATGGTAATATCGATGGGATGGAGTTTTAATCCTGCAGCCTCAAAGAACTAAGAGATCACATGCTTGTTTCAGAGAACTAGATATGTGCAAGTGTTTGTTTTGTGAATATACACTGATTGGTATAAACTCACTGTCACTTTAATAGGAACACATGTACACCTGCTCATTTCTGCAGTTCTCCAATCAGCCAATCACGTGGCAGCAGCTCAGTGCATGAAATCATGTAGATACAGGTCAAAAGGTGCAGTTAATGTTCACATCAAACATCAAAATGGGGAAAAAATGTGATCTCTGTGACTTTAAACATAGCATGGTTATTGGTACTAGATGGGCTGGTCTGAGTATTTCAGAAACCACTGATTTTCTGGGATTTTCACACACAACAGTCTCTAGAGTTTACACAGAATGGTGTGAAAAACAAAAAACATTCTATGTGCAGAGGGTCTGCAGGCTGTAACTCCTTGTTGATGAGAGCGATCAGAGGAGAATGACCAGACTGGTCTGAGCTGACAGGAAGTCTATTGTAACTCAAATAAGCACTCTTTACAATCATGGTGAGCAGAAAAGCATCTCAGAACGCATAACACATCAAAACTTGAGGTGGATGGGCTACAAAAGCAGAAGACCACATCAGGTTCCACTCTTGTCAGACAAGAACAGGAATCTGAGGCTATCATGAACACAGACTCACTGAAACTGGACAGTTTAAGACTGGAAAAAGACCAGGTGATTTTTTTTTTCTAATCTTCAACTGTCCAGTTTGGGTGAGCCTGTGCCCATGATAGCCTCAAATTCCTGTTCTTGTCTGACAAGAGTGGAACCTGATGTGGTCTTCTGCTTTTGTAGCCCATCCTGCTTCTGCTTTTCCACACCATCCTGTGTGAACTCTAGAGACTGTTATGTGTGAAATTCCCAGGAGATCAGCAGTTTCTGAAATACTCAAACCAGCCTGTCTGGCACCAATATCCATGCCACTATCAAAGTCACAGAGATCACACTTTGTCTTCATTCTGATGTTTGATGTGAACATTAAGTGAAGCTCTTGACCTGTTATCTGCATGAGTTTTGCATTGCAATGCTGCCACATGACTGGATAACTGCATGAATGTGCAGGTGGACATGTGTTCCTAATAAAGTGGACAGTGAGTGTATATTAGTGTCTTAATGTCCTAGGCATGGATTCTACAATGTCTTGGATGCACTGTCCTAACATGTTGTACCATACAGAAATTCAGTTTCTGCATATTGAATGGCTGACCGTATTTGTAGAGTCAAAGATGCACAAATGGTGATTATCAGTATTTATGATGGAACGAACTTCAGTAGCAATATTCAGATACTCAGATGCAATGCTCTTTAGTGGGTATCATGGGCCATAATGTGTCTCACTGCTACTACTGACCTATACAGTTCACTCCAAAAAAGAATGGCTCCATGATCTTGCTGCTTGTTTCCAGTTCTGATCCTTCCATCATCTTGATGCATAGTGGAAGTGGGTAAGGGTTTGGCTACTTATCAGAAGGTTGTGAGTTCAAATTCCAACACCACCAAGTGGTTACTGTTGAGTCCTTGAGCAAGGCTCCCGATTGTTGGAATCCTCTCTCATTTGTCCCCTTTAGTAAAAGCAACAGCCAAGTGAATAAATGGTAATGGATACATGCAACCAGACAAATTTCTTGCACACTTTAGCCTAGATTTGATTTTCCTTGGGCCATTAGAGACAAAGTTTTCTATTTTTCTCTGACATCCCATTATATATAGTATTCTGTCCATCGAAGACATAAATGGTGTGTTCTGAGATGTCATTCTGCACATGAATGTTGAAATTGGATATGATTTGCCTGTGTGTTACTGCCTCACAGCTCCAGGGTCCATGGTTCAAACCTGAGCTCAGGTTACTGTCATTGTGGAGTTTCACATGTTCTCTCTATGTCCACATGGGTTTCCTTCCACCTCCCACAAATATCCTGGTAGGGTGACTGGTTGCCCTAAATGGCTCCTACATATATAACTTGGAACTGAAGTGGACTTAATCAAGATTAAATGTCATGAAACTACACAAAGTTGTCCATAATAAAGTATAGAGGGAAAAATCAATATAATTTGCAAAGTACAAATAATTGCATAAGTGTTCTCCCCTGTTGCAGTGAAACCCCTAGATTAGGCCTGGTGCAACCATTTGCCATCAAAAGTCACATAATTATTTAAATGGAGTTGACCTGTGTGCAATTAATGTGCCACATGATCTCAATATAAATACACCTGTTCCTGTAAGATCCTGGAGTTTGTTAGAGAACATATCTAAAACAAACAGCATCATGAAGACCAAGAGGCATTCAAAAGAAGTCTGGGGAGTTCTGGAACAGCATCAGTGAAGGGTTGGTTATAAAAAATATCCCAAACTTTAAACAGCTCACAGAGCACCATTAAATTCATTTTTAAAACATGGAAAGAAAATGAGACAAACATGACTCTGCTTAGGGGAAGCTGTCCTCCAAAAGCCAGTGACTGCATAAAGAGGGCATTAGTCAGAGAAGCAACCAATAGGCCAACCATAAGTCTGAAGGGGCTGAAGAGATCCACAGCTCAGGTGGATAAAGCTGTTCTCAGGGCATTCCACAAAGCTGGGTTTATGCACTGAGTGCCAGTTTAAACTTTGCCATGTGGGAGACTCAGCAACCATGTGGATAAAGGTCCTCTGGTCCGATAAAACCAAAACTGACAATTTTTAGCGCTTAGCACAAAGCTCTACATTTGGTGGAACCCAAACACTGCTCATTACCCTGAGAACACCACCCCAATATGAAGCATGGTTGTGGTAGCATCATTTTGAAAGTTACACTTGGTTGCTTCTCTGATTAATGCCCACTTTACCCAGTCACTGAGTTTTGGTCTAGGCAAAGTCAGAGTTTTGCCATCATCTTTCCATGTTTTACATTTTTTGCATTTTTTATTTTAAAATAATTGTGCAAACTATATTGATTTCCGCACTTCAATGTTATTGTTATAGACTATTTTATGTAAATTCATGACATAGACTCCCAGTTCTATATCAATTTCAAGTCCACATTGTAACACTGGCATCCCATTAGGAGTGTTGTTGTGCCAAATATCTTTCATGTTCAAAATCACTAAGATTACTTGTTTTGCCTATTCAAGTGGTCATCTGAACACTAACTGAGACTAAAAATGCTGGTCTGCCTCATTTTATACCACACACCACAGTCAGAGGGCATGGGACATATTGGAATGTACGAATTCTGTGAAATTAGGGGATGTAACTAATAAAAAGCAAATCTAATGTAGAATTGGAGTCCAACCTATTTTATCAACCTTTTTATTTAGTGACAAAAAAGGATAATCTCCAGACAGAATTTACACTTCCCAGAATTCAACATGCTTAAAATAGACAAGGCACAGGGTACAATTAATAGTACTGTTTATATCATGAATTTGAAAATTGACCCAGTTTATCTAATTTCTTCAGTGTGTCTACTAAGCACTTGCATGTAACAAATCACTAGCACTTTAACCCCCTCTTTCTCATGATAACTTGATTTTTATTTTAATTCCAGTGACAGTCTGGATGAACCCATCAGCGCTCCTCTGGCTGTTTTCAGTCAGTCAGAAGATGTTGAAAAGGATGAAATCCTCTCACTACCTGAGACAGAAAAATCTCCTGAGATCACTGGCATCCCCCAGAGCTCTCCCAGCATGCACCAGGCCTGCTCGAGCACCTCTCTTCCAGACAACAGGGCTGCACAACCTGATACTGATCTCTACTACGGGGAGGTGGATGATCCCAGCTACTTAAAAACAGAGCTGGACAGTGAATAAAAGTCTGAAATGCTTTTTAACTCAGGGGTCATAAATGCAGAATGAGTAGTGCACTGATTGCTATTACATCCTGGTTATGAGACATATCCTGGTTAAGTGCCCCCATCTGCCCACCCCGACACACACACACACAGACACACACACACAGACACACACCACTGACTGTGATTCACATTTCCATGGAGACAGGAGTACATGCAATGGGGATAAAAAGGAGGACGGAGTGAGAGAGAGGCAGTAAATATTTAAAGTTTAAATTCAGGTTATGACTACGGCTTTGTATCACAGTCAGCAGCTGTCAATATGTTTTCTTCAGTCAAGCGTGCTGGAGAAGACAAGAAGAAGAGCTATATGATGAATAAAAGGGTTAAACAAGAAGTGTGCAGGGCTAGTAACTGACATGAATAGTTGTTATGAGGCAGGTGCACTTGGATTAATATTCAGGTTCAGCTGTGTTTATAACATCTGCCATCAGACATGCAGGACAACCCTGGACACAAGTACTGCAGCACCACTGTGAAAATAACCAGACATAGTCATTACTTTATAAGGGAAACACACATGCACACAGGCTTTAGTTTGAGTCACAATCAGTGACTGATTAGGATGCATATCAACCCATTCTGTTGTCAGTATCGTAGAACTCAGAGAAATCCACTCACTCAGACACAGTTTAGTGTAATTTTGTCACTTCTTCAACATTGTGCTATTATCTGTTTCATCTGGCCTACATTCCAAGTTGTAATGCAAAGTGGTATACAATAATTTCAATAAATTTTCATCTCAGATTTGTTTTCTGAACTCAAAACCCAGTTTAACATAAAACTATGCAATCATTATTACAGAACTGCAGAAGGCAGCATCTGACTGTATTTAACAGGAGAATTTCTGCAGGATAGACAGAAGCTGGGATTAACTTTCACTCAGACGAATAAGAGCCATTTTTGGAGATACGGGAAAATAGCCTTTAGCTATATGACCTCCTAGAACCCTGTAATATTTCTAGATGCATTTACATGTATTCATTTCACAGACGCTTTTATCCAAATCAACTTACAAGTCAGAATACAGTCCAAGCCGAAATCTGCAGCTAACTGTGATACAAGTGCTGCACAACTAAGTTTCCACCGATTGACCAGAAAAAAAGTGCAAAAGTAGGAGAGAGACACTTCTCGAGTATGTGAGTGTGGAAAGAGGGTAGCCATCACACACACGCACACACACACACACACACACACACACACATGCACACACATGCACACACAGAAAATAAGTTAAATTGTACAAAATAGACCACTTAACAATTCTTTAAGCTTTTCAAAAAAGTACACTATTGCACTGAAATGAGTAGCTGCACATTTTTACTTTTAATGCTTTTAAAGTTTATACCTCTGACTCTCTTACAGAAAAGTCACACAAACTTCACATGTGAACTTTTCACATGTAGTACATGTGTTTTTATATTTCCACATGTTATTTTCTCCCATGACTTATTTATTTTTGAATGTTACTTTTTCACATGTAAGACATGTGGTTACATTTTTTCACATGATTAAATATTATCCATATGAGGTTCCACGTGTTTACTTGAATTCATACGTGCAATTTCAGGGCATAACATCGTGAAATGCACCATCACATGTTTTGTTTTGGTTCACATATTACTCACATAAACATGTGTGGAAAAGATAAGATCACATGTGGAATGTACACTGAGACCACATTGAAAATCTGGACTTTTTTTTTTTCATTTAAAATGGGAAATAAACAGAAGGTTTTAGAATTTTGAAATATTTTAAAACAAACAAAGTAAATGTTCAATATTTTGAATATTTAATATTCGAGATTCTGCACTATTTCTAGGTCCCTATTTAAATGTAAGCAAATTTGTGATATTGACCATCTTAACTGTTTTGTACAAAAGGTCAGATTTTCCTCATGCATAAGCTCTTTTACTGAAGCATGTGTTCAGACGACACTCTGATGGATTTGATCTAAAATGGATCATAAGGTTTTGCACAAACTTGTGGAGTCCATGCCAGCTCGAGTGTACACTGTCATTAAAGCGAAAAGGGGACATAGCAAATACTAAGAAACTCTGAAATTCATGTAAATTCTATTTTTCACTCAAGTCAATAATATAATTTGTAATGAAAATTGTTGTATTAAATTAGCAAAGAAGGTAAAAGAGAAGCATGTTCTCAAGTTCTCTCAGACGTTTGGACCCCACTGTATATACTTTTTCCATAAGGGCTGTTCATCCTATTAATCCATTTTGGTCAAATTGCTTTGAATTTGTTTTGTTTTTTTGATCTATAACTTTGCTTCGCATATTCAATTTCATGTGTATTTATTTTGCTTTCTTCTTATGGTAATCCTGACACAGCCTAATAAATAATCAGGCCATTTAAACAGTATAATAAACATACATTTTGACCACTGATTTGTTTTATTTCTTATAAAACACAACAACCTGTCTGATGATCAATTTTGTATATAACCAGAGGTCTGTTTGTACATTCGAACACACTGCTATTATGTTTAAGATTTTTATGTGATATGTATCATAAATTTCATTCATTCATATATTCATTCATCTTCAATAACTGCTTTATTCTGGCCAGAGTGAGTAATAATATTATTATGCTTAATATTTACTTTGCTATTATGTTTAGCTGTGAAGGTTTATTTCTCTAATTTCTGTGCATTCGCTGTAAGCTTTAATTGTCCTCTTTGAAGGGAGTGTTAAATGGCATGTTTGTTTGTTTGTTTATTTGTTTTGTTTGTTTTTAATAGTTGTCCCACTGTTGGTTTATGGGGTCATAAGTGAAGACACATCTGCATCAGGTGTCCACAAACATTTGGCCATATAGTGTATCACAAAATAGTAGAACGTACCATTAGGGGAATGAGAGGCATAAATGTTCTAAATTAAAATTGTGAACCAGAATTCAGAATTTTGAAAAAAGAACAAAACTCTGTTATTTCATTTCATTCAGGAGGCAAAACAGAGAAATAAATGCAGAGCCATAAACTCAGCTACTGTCAAAATGTGCCACTTTCCGAAAGAATTTAGGAGTTTCATAGCAACGCAATGGGGGGTGAATACTTATGCAATTTGTAAATAAATTTGCAAACTGTATTGATACCCATCACCTGCCACTCCAATAATGTGGGCTATTTTGTATAGATTCATGATATATAATCCCGTTTTAGGTTGTTACCCTACAAAATATTGAAAAGGTCAAGGGAGGTGAACACTTATGCATGTATATAACAATATACAGTATATTACTTTATAAGTTATAATTTATAGAATAATTTATAATACCTTTCAGATAAAACCTGACACATTTAAGAGGAGTTTTTGATATGTTATTGGTCTACAAAACTGATTTTCTTACTGATATTGGACTAAGTGCAACAGGCTATAACATAACTTCGATACACACACACACATACATATACATATACATATACATATATATATATATATATATATATATATATATATATATATATATATATATATATATATATGTATGTATATGTACAATGTGTGTGTGTATATATATATATGTATACCCTGAAGGAATGGTCATTATTTTAAAATAAAACATTAGAATAAACTTACAAAATCTTCATCCAAAACCCCCAATTTATTGAGAAAAAGACTTAAATAAAGGACAAAAACAAAACAAAACAAACAAAACATTTTCACTGTTCATTTAACAAAAGTGGTGAAACGTAATGAAACAAAAACCCCTTCAGTCAATAGCTTGTGGCACCCACATTAGCAACAATAACTTCTAGTAAATGTCTCTTAAACCCACTAATCCATCTTTGACATCTATCTTGAGGCTCCTCCTGACAGAACTCAGCCAGCGGTGAGGTTTGAGGGATGTCTGCTTCAGGTTCTGCCACAGCATCTCAATTAGATTCAGTTCAAGACTTTGACTTGGCCAACTGAAAACACAAATCTTCTTTCTCCTGAGACATTCTTTCATAGAGTTGCTAGAATGTTTTGGGTCGTTGTCATGTTGGAAAACCCACATTTGGCCCAGTTTTAGCTTCTTAACAGATGGCATGATGATGTTCTGTTCAAGAATCTGCTGGCACACCTCATGGTTCCTTTAATGATGAATTGTCCTGGTCCAGAGGAGGAAAAGCAGACCCAGATCTTCACATTCCCACCACCATGCTTGACTGCTGGGATACGGTTCTTTTGGTGGTTGGCTTTGTTGGGTTTTCTCCAAACATTTTACTGCCACCTACTGGGGATGCGTGGCGGGGCCTTGCTAATGGGTCTCATAAATAGTCAGGGAAGTAATAGAAAACCAAAACTGGAAAAATCATTAAATAGAAAAATATAATATCCTACTGCAAATGTACAGGTTACTGGTCTAGTATTTCCATTATTATGCACCCCTACTTGTTTGTTTTCTTCTTATTGACAGAAACAAACTTCATTCAGCCTTTAATCATGTGTGCTGAGTTTTGTTCTAAGATTACCATGAAGGGAGTGAAAATAGAGACAACACTGGTGTGCTGCTTATACAACTGAGCAGTTAAGGCAGTTAAGGGTTAAGGGCCTTGCTCAAGGGCCCAGCAGTGGCAGCTTGGTGGTGCTGGGATTTGAACTCTCAACCTTCCAATCAGAAGTCCAAAGTCTTAATGAACTGGAAAACTCTTCTGTTGTGGGCTTTTCATCCTGAGCCAGTTCACTTTCTATCTTAAGAAATGTGCCCTTAGGCCTATATCTACCCTTCATCTGTTAGTGTTATCATGATGCACTACAGGTTACTGTTTAAATGTAGAAACTTTAGGTTTAGGATATTAGGATTTTGGATATTTAGAGATGAGGAGGTGTTTGCTGTTTCTTCCGCGGGGTCGTTGTGAGTTGCTGTTAAAAGGTATGCTTATTCTGTGTTCTTTAATAAAGTTATGGTTATGATAAAGTTATGTCCCTTTGTACTTCCTGAATAAAAGAGACATGCTGTAATAGCTAAAAGACATGTTAATGTACATGATAAAAGTACTGTTTAACTGTTCCTAATCCATTAGATTACTAAAAAAAAAAAAAAACCTTTCTGATAGGGAAGTCCTCTGTTGTAGGATTCTGCATAGAACCTTTAATGACTCACCCAGTGGAAAAAAAACCCTGAAGTACCCTTAAGAGTGCTAGATTTAACCTCTTTCCATAACAGTGTATATAACAGTTTCTATACTTCAGCATTGCTATATTACTTTGCTATTAGGCAAAAGAAATCATTTACTTATGGAACTTCCATACCTCTGATCATGTATCCTTAGAGATCATTTCAGTTCAAACAGGTCCAGCCAACCTGGATTATGCTCAGAATAATAAAAATCAAAGATGGGAAAGTGTTCGGTTTTAAGATCCAGCAAGTTTATAGAATAATCTCTGAACCAGTATTGACTCAGGTAGTGCATTTAGACCTCTCTGTAAAGGACAGTTGCCTGAACTTGTGAGAGACTTGAATTTATTTGTTTCCAGTTGCACTGACTGAATTCATTTAAAAGCAGCATATTTTTATTGTCCTAAAATAATTATTCACAATTATTACACAATCACATTAAAGATACTGAGAATGGCAAACCAACCTCTCACATGTTAGCCTGTTAGACATTAGCAATAACCTTGAATGGGGGAAGAAAATGTGGTTGACAGGCTTTAGTGCATCAGTCAAGCAGTGATAGGGCTTTAAATACTGCACACACTTACTGACTATTTAATATGACACACTTACCTTGTATGTGGACAGTGAAAAATCTTTTCCATGTCCAGTGTGTGTGAATTGTCCACTAGCTGTTCATCAATATCAGTTCCTGAACAAAGCACTGCTGTCCACTGTATATTTTGGGCAGGTGACTGTTGCTCCACACAGCATTTATTAGGCGCACCTATACAGGCACATGCTTATTCATACATTTATTAGGAGCACCTGTACAGGTACATGCTTATTCATACATTTATTCATTTACATTCATGGCATTTGGCAGACGCCCTTATCCAGAGCGACTTACAATTATCTCATTTATACAACTGAGCAGTTAAGGGTTAAGGGCCTTGCTCAAGGGCCCTGCTCAAGGGCCCTGCTCAAGGGCCCAGCAGTGGCAGCTTGGTGGTGCTGGGATTTGAACTCTCAACCTTCCAATCAGAAGTCCAAAGTCTTAACCATTGAGCTACCACTTCCCTACTTATTCAACCAGTCAATTACGTAGCATCAGAAAAATGCATTAAATCCTACAGATACAGGTCAAGAGCTTTAGTTAATGTTCACATCAAACATCAGAATGGGGAAAAATGTGATCTCATTGACTTTGACCATGGCATGGTTGTTGGTGTCAGAAGGGCTAGGGTTTCAGTGTTTCAGAAACTGCTGATCTCCTGGGGTTTTCCACACATAACAGTCTCTAGAGTTTACACATAATGGTGTGAAAAACATAAAAAAAAATCCAGTGTGTGGCAGTCCTATGGTGATGAGAGAGGTCAGAGAAGAATGGCCAGACTGGTTCGAGCTAACAGGAAGGTTACAGTAACTCAGCTAACCACTCTTTACAACCGTGGTGAGCAGAAAAGCATCTCTGAATTCAAACGGAATGTTGAATGTTGAGGTGGATGGGCTACAACAGCAGAAGACCACACTGGGTTCCACTCGTGTCAGCCAAGAACAGGAATCTGAGTTTACAGTGGGCACAGGCTCCCCAAAACTGTATACCAGGCTATATTTTTCCATCTTCAACTGTCCAGTTTCAGTGAAACTGCTGTTGTAGCCCATCTGCCTCAAGATTCACTGTGCTGTGCATTTTGAGATGCTTTTCTGCAGGCTGGTTTCTGAAACTCAAACAAGCCTGTCTGGCACCACCAACCATGCCAAAGTCATTAAGATCACATTTTCCCCTGTTCTGATGTCTGATGTGAACATTAACTGAGGCTCTTGATCTGTATCTGCATGATTTTATGCACTGTGCCGCTGTTCTCTGGATAATTGCATGAATGTGCAGGTGTACGGGTGTTCCTAATAAAGTGGCCAGTTAAAAAAAAAAAAAAAAAAAAAACTAAAATGGAAAGGGGCAGAAGTGTGATCTCAAAAAGGCTTCACCTCTCACCATTAGACCATGATTAGGAAACTTAGTGGGTCTTACCTTCATGCTGATTGCACAAAACAAGGCAATTAGGATGAGAATCATTAATATTCTATTCTGTATTATAGCCTAATATTCTGCTCACCTATGTCACAAATATCAGATGACAGGTGAACACAGGTGATGCAGAGTGTCAGTGGTAGGTGTACCTAGGTCAGATGGAAAGCTGATGGAGCATTTCAGCTTCCAAAATCCCACTGAAACCTGACTCCGGTTCTGAAAAGTCCTGACGTCAGAAGAGATCGTTCGATCTGAAGGCGGTGGCGTGAGCACTTCATACGTCATCAGGCCCCGCCTTAAGTAACTGACTTTATCAAAGACCTGCAGCCTTATTAAAAAAAAAAAAAAAAAAAGCCCTCCACTAATAGCAGGTAGTACATAGTGCCTTAGACTGTAACCAGTCAGTAACCTGCAAGGTGCGCGTTACTGCAGTATCTGAGCAATATCTGATACACACCCAGTCACTGAGGCAGCATCACATGAAACTATTACGCGCTTAAACACTTTTGCGGAATTATAGCAGACGAAAAACTTTTGGGAAATGCAGCTTGTCCTCGTGCTGTGTCTGGCGGCTCTGGCGGCTTGTGACTACCCTGAAGATAAAGAGGTGAACGCACCTCAGCTCGATCATCATGATCCTGGAACTGAGCGCGTGGCCGAGTTCCTCAGGTGCACAAAGGTGAGACTGCAGCCTGCTCTGCGCCTCTGCGCAGTTAAAGGTGCAACAGTCAATATTTTGCATTTCTTACTACAACAAATAATGTGGAAAATTAGGTGGAAATGACCAAAAAGAATAGTTTAAGCCACTGTCTCAAAACAAGTAGCTGAAAAACAACCCACTTTGGAAATCTGCCTTCCGGCCCGGAATGTGTTTTGTTCGTTTTTGGATGTTGCTGTTTATGTTTGGATTGGCCTCTTGTCAGTCATTTTATAGACACGCCCCCAGCGCCCCTTCACATCCTTTTAAATCATTATGAGGACATGTTGCATGTTTATAGAGTTGTAAATCTAAAATCTAAAATAAAATCTAACTCTAAATCTAGTCAGCATGCTCTCTAGTTGAACCACCATAAGGTTTGTGGGCGGAGCTTTGAGTGTGTGGGTGGAAATGGGAGCAGGCTCAATGAGAAAAAAAATCATTTAAATCTTAAACCTAAAGAACCTTTCAATTAACATGAATTTTAGAGCTCAATGAATGGATATTTAACCAAGTTTTGTAACACAATCATGAATATCATTGCATTAGCCTACTACAGAGGACAACTGCACTTTATCTTCACAGTCAGTGGCAGCAGTGGAGTAGCCAGGAATTCATTTCAGGGTGGATGAGGAAACATATGAATATATGGCACACTTTTGAATTTCCATATTAACTAAGCTTTCTTGCCATTACTAAAACAAACATCCTAACACAGGATACATTTCTGAAATCCTCCAGGTATTGACTATCTACATTTGAGGAAACAATGTTTATATAATATTGTAAAGAAGAACGGCTTGTCAAGACATGACATGGTTGGTCATTTGAGACACATTTTTTCATCCTCAATGATACGTTAAAACGTTATTTATTTTTAGCATACTTATTCAACATGGCATCAATAAATTAGATTGAAAAAAAAAAAAACATTTCCATATGCATCACCAGCATACTCTAATATTGTATGAACACAGTACACTGAGTAAAACTGGCCACACAAGAAATTGGCCTGAGTAACGTAACATGGTTTTGCGTAATACCTACAGTAACATAGTTTAGAAAATCTTCAGGATTTTCCATATCTTTTCTAAAATTTTGTATGAAAATATTAAGCAAAAACCACAGTAAAAACAGCACGAAAACATTATTTTTATTTCTTTCACATATGGTTGTGATGGTCACGTGTCCACAATCTTTTGGCCATAAAGTGTAAGTACTATGAATTAAGTCAGGTTATTTCTATCAGTCAGTTCCACTGATTGATCAACTGATCCAAGAGTTTAGTATCATAAGCTTTGACTTTCACTTATCAGACCAAACAATAAGCACTTCTAGGTTAAACTGTCCTAATTTAGCTGAAATCATGCTACTAAAATTGATAAGTTTGATGCTCTTGTGCATGTCTTGTGCATAGGAACAGTGATGGCATGAATTTCTTATGTAACCATTTAATGCTCGATCTACTGTCAACCAGTCTTGCCATATTTATAATGTTGCCATAAAAAACCTTTAGGACAGTTAGAATTTTAAAATTAAAGCAAATTATTGAAGTTTAAATTATTAAAGTAACATGCTGATAATAGGGGGAAATTACAATTTATCTTATAAAACAAGATCTGTACTTCCTTTTCTCCTCCAGTAATTCTCCAGTACTTCACAGGTTGTCATGTTGATATCCCTGAACTCAGAGTGTATTACTAGCTAACTTTCAAACAGAAACGGGAAAAATGTGCAATCCTGATTGGTTAATCCTGTTTCTCACCATAGCAGCAGGTAGTCAATTAAATGTAATTAAACAAACTTAGGGAAATGTTTATTTGACTTTTGGGATTGTTAAATTTGGAATCGTAATGACCTTTTATGAATATCATTATAGCGCAAACCATGCAATTTGACACTGAATCTTTGTATGTTGATTGTTCTAGAGCAAATACTTCTATATACAGTATAACTCATTTAAAGGAAAGAAGAGCTAGTTTGTTTACTTCTGATGCGGTGCACAGCCATGTTACTTTGGTGTCACTCTGTAAACAGGGAAAGAACTTGTAGATGAGAAGACAACCCCAAGTTAGGAATTTCAAGTTGAGCGGTGTTTTCTTTGGCTTTTACTGGTTAGAGGTTGGGAATTACAAGTTGCAACCTTGAGTCGAACGCAGCATGTGTGTGTCGTTTTAACCAGTATCAGGACCTGGAAAATTTCCCCCTAGTAAATTGCTACCACTCAGGGATGTAGGTGGGGGGACATTATAGTAATATTAAGAGGTGTTATCAAAAAGGACCACTTTAGGAAGAGAACACCATCATGTGTCATGATGAAGCCACATGGCACATTTCAGTGGACATATTATGTGCATAAACACTTTGGCTGATTGATGTTTTGGACATTTCTTCATAAAAGATGTATTATCAACACAGCAAAGTTTCCAGTGTTGAATTAACACACATTATTTAAACAATTATCAACACAATGACAATGAATTAAACCCTGTAGCTGAAAATTCATTAGTGTTTTGTTGCTTGAAGGTTTCCAGCTTGGGTGAAATATATGCATAACTGTGTATGTGTGTGTGTGTTGTTTGTTGCATAGAGTGTGTGGCG
Organism: Pangasianodon gigas; assembly: GCA_022758105.1. Taxonomy (NCBI): domain Eukaryota; kingdom Metazoa; phylum Chordata; class Actinopteri; order Siluriformes; family Pangasiidae; genus Pangasianodon; species Pangasianodon gigas. Next base: position 5,411,092 of record CM040472.1, on the reverse strand, counting down.
CATACCAGAGCAGTACCTTGTGGTGTTGCGGGAGGGAACACGCGACAGTCATGTGCAGCGGACGGTGAGCACTCTGCGTGCGCAGGCTGCCAGGAGAGGACACACCATCCACATCATGCGTACTTACTCTGGAGTCTTCCATGGATTCCTGATTAAAATGAGCAGTGAAGTCCTGCCCATGGTAAATTATCAATCCTTTATGTTGTTGTTTTGATTGTCCTTCTGTCCTGTACAAACTAGTGATGTCCCTATCATGGTAAAATGAAGGTTCCACTTAGAACCTTTGATGATAAAACTTATAATATGCAGTGACTAAATGGGAACAAATGTGTAGTTCTCTATTAACATCTAAGTTAGTAAAATTAACCACTACTATTATATTATCTTATATGTATGTCTCCTGGGTGACTATAATCAACTTCTAGTTATGTAGAAATTAGGGTTGCCTGATTGGATCACATGTGTCCAGTTCCAAGGGTTAAAACCTTCCCAAATGACCATAAATAATTTCAAACTGTGGCCAAATGACATCTAAATACAATAATAATGATCAGCATTATTATATTATTTGTTTCCATACAATAGAATTAAGACTATATCACAACTTGTCATGTCATGATCTAGCACTCTGGTTAATTGTACATACACTGCATTGTTTAAAGGTGCAGCATGCTTTTGTTGTATTGCTTGAGGCCACAAAAATATATTTGTTAAATGCATTTTTTAGTTTTGGGTACAAACATACATGAAGTCGTAATGTTAGATACTGCCTCAAAATGTGTCTCTAGATCCTCCCTGCCCCTCACCTGAATCCAACAACCCTTGTTTTTTTTCTTGGAAATTATTTCTTACTACACTGTAAATATTTCTTATTTCATAAATTACTTCATTATTACTTACTGAGTAATTACCCAGGATTCGATAGTAGTTAATAGTACTGACTTAGGTGTTGACTTTGGCCCTGAAATTGCACAAGTGAATCCAAATAAAACCGTGATTCCAAATAAACACACATGACATCATGTGAATAGTATTTGATTGCATGTGAAAGTGAATGAATTGTGTAGGGAAAGAAATTACAGGTGAAAATACATGTGCACTTCAAAGTCCACTTCAAAGTCCACTAAATGTGAAAAGTATAATGTGTGTATGTGCCATGTGATGTTTATGTGATTTATTTGTAAGGGCCTTGAAAAAAATTCTTTATTTAAGGATTTTAAAAAGGTCTATCTTCTTTGAAAAGTGTATTAAAAAGTTTGTGTTGGAAAAACAAAACTGTGTCACACTTTTGACACAGTGGGTCACAGTGTCTGAATAGAATTTCACATTCACAATATCAAAGATGGCATTGAGTGCATATACTGAGTATGTATATATATATACACAGTACTGTGCAAAAGTCTTAGGCACATGCAAAGAAATGCTGTAGAGCAAAGATGCCTTCATAAATAATGAAATTAAATGTTTCTACATATAAAAAAATACTATAAAGAGCAGTAAACAGTAATAAATGAAACAAAGTCTATATATATTTATTTTCCATGTTTTATTAGTGGATTTAATGGGGCTCTGCAAGATCTTCAAAGGATTTTTTTTAGAACTCTGATTGATACTTTTCCAGAATGTTGTCCTATACTTATTTTGAAAGCTCTTTGGAATTCAGCATGCTGGTTGTTTAGGTACGCTCTAAACAAATTCCTGGGGCCTTCCAGGAACAGGTGTATTTATATTGTGATCACATGGCACTTTATTGCTCACAGGTTGACTCCATTGAACAAATTATGTGACTTCTGATTGCATCTGGTTGTGTCAGAACTGGTTGCATCAGATCTAATTTAGGGAGTTTCAACCTATGGGTGTAAACACTTACAGTATGCAATCACAAATGTTTATTTCTTTATTGATTTTTACCCTCACTTCATTATTATGGGGGATTTTATAAAGATTCATGACATACTGTATAATCACAAAGTCCATTTCAGTTCCATGTTGTAGCCCCACCAAATGTGGAGGGGGTGAATATTTATGCAACACAGTGTATTGTGTGAACACAGAAATATGTGGAAAATTATAACCACTGATTGGCATCAAACAAACTGCATGGCCAAATCGTTACACTCTTACCTCAAACTGCATTTTGTAGTCATGCTGTTAATGTATACAGTCAGGTCCGGAAATATTTGAACAATGACAGAGTTTTTGTGATTTTGCCTTTATACACCACCACAATTTGATGGATTTGAAATAAAACAATCAAGATGTGATCGAAGTGTAGACTTTCAGCTTTATTTTAAGAGGTTCCACAAAAATATGGCATTTACCATTTAGGAATTACAGCCATTTTCAACAAAGTACCTCCATTTTCAGGGGCTCAGAGGTATTTGGACAATTGACTGACAAGAAGTACAGACTGTATCTGTATTATTCATAGTACAGTACAGTATATATTATACATATTAGTTGAGGTAAACTGAAAAGGTTTTAAAATATGATATTCCCTCAAACTATTCCTTTACCAGTCTGATCTCCAGTGTAAGGCAGAGTGCATCACACAGCCCGCTTGCCTGTCTCTTCTCATTTCACTCTGTGTGCCGCTCACAGGCTCTGAAGCTGCCCCATGTTGCGTACATTGAAGAGGACTCGTCCATATTTGCCCAGGGCATTCCATGGAACTTGGAGCGCATCATCCAGACGAAGCATGAGACTGGAAAATACACTCCACCCAGTGAGTGCACTTACACAAGACACGTACCCATACACACACACATAAATACCTTAATGTCATGCCTGTATTCAGGTGAAGGATTTTTGAAATTCTGAATGGAAATGAGAATGAGAGTGTGTGTGAGATGTGAAATGATAAATGTGTATGTGAATGAGAATTCCATGTGTATACATGTAGATGATGGAGCACAAGTGACTGTCTTCCTCCTGGACACCAGTGTTCAGACGAATCATCGTGAAATCGAGGGAAAAGTAATGGTGACAGACTTCAACAGCATGCCTGAGGAGGACGGAGTCCGAGTTCACAGGCAGGTCAGAGACCTAAGGAACCTTTACTGTGGATGGAGACAGCTGTCACTTTATATTGATGATGATGCCACTGTGGTGCTGAATTCTCAAATCTGACTGGTCACAAGATGATGATTAATTTCCTATAACAGCATCTCTGACAGTAGTGCCAGCTGCAAGGCAAATCACAGGTCTATATTAATGCGCTCCTTCTAATACATTATGGACAGACCCGCTACATAAACAGATTTTTAAAAAGTGTCTAATCAATAATATGGTGAAGTTTTCTGTGAGGTGACATTTATTTGGCATTTTTGGAAGGAGTCTCCAGTGTCCATGCTTTGTAATAGTCACGAGTAAAGCTATAACTTTAAGATTAACTACACTTCATGTTGCGCAACATCACACCACCTCATTGTTGATTATTTCCCTTTAACTCCCAGACATGTTTTATTCCTTATACAGTGCCCTCCAAAAGTATTGGAATGGCAAGGCAAATTCTTTTGTTTTTGTTATACACTGAAGACATTTTGTTTCGAGATCAAAAGATGAATATGAAACGACAAATCAGCATTTCAGCTTTCATTTCCTGATATTTACATCTAGATGTGTTAAACAATATATAACCTAGCACCTTTGGTGGCAGACCACCCAATTTTTAGGTGAGCAAAGTATAAGAACAGATAGTCTTAAAGTAAATTCAAGTAAATGACACTTAATATTTGGTTGCATATCCCTTGCTTCAAATAACTGCATCAAGCTGGCAACCCAGTGACATTACAAAACTGCTGCATTCTTCTTTTGTGATGTTTTTCCAGGCTTGTACCGCAGCGTCTTTCAGTTGTTGTTTGTTTTGGGGGGTTTCTCCCTTCAGGCTCCTCTTCAGGAGGTGAAATATATGTTCAGTTAGGTTTGGTGATTGAATTCACCAGTCTAAAACCACTTCCACTTTTTTCCCTGATGAAGTCCTTTGTTGTGTTGGCAGTGTGTTTTGGGTCATTGTCTTGCTGCATGATGTTCCTCCCAATTAGATTGGATGCATTTCTCTGTAAATTGGCAGACAGAATGTTTCTGTAAACTTCTGAATTCATTCTTCTGCTACCATCATGAGTTACATCAACAATCAAGATACAAGGCCATGACACTACCTCCACCATGCTTGACCAATGAGCTCATGTGTTTTGGGTCATGAGCAGATCCTTTCTTTCTCCACACTTTGGCCTTTCCATCACTTTGGTAGAGGTTAATCTTGGTTCCAGAACTTTTGTGGCTCATCCCTGTATTTCTTTGTGAATTCCAATCTGACCTTCTGATTCTTACTGCTGATGAGTGGTTTGCTGATCTTGTGGTATGGCCTCTATATTTCTACTCTTGAAGTCTTCTTTGAAGGGTGGATTGTGATACCTTCATCCCTGCCCTGTGGAAGTTGTTGATAATGTCACTGACTGTTGTTTTGGGTTTTTCTTCACAGCTCTCACAATGTTTCTGTCATCAACTGCTGTTGTTTTTCTTGGCCGTCCTGTTTGATGTCTGGTTGTTAGTACACCAATGGTATCTTTCCTTTTCAGGATGTTCCAAATTGTTGTATTGGCTATGCCTGTTGCTTGTGAAAAGGCTCCAATTGATTTTCCTTCTTTCCTCAGCTTCAAAATAGCTTGCATTTCTCCTAAAGACAGCTCTCTCGTCTTCATCTAGGTTTATCCTTTTTACAGGTGAAACCCAGGGCTCAAACCAAGAATAGACATTCAGCGCTATTAATTGTTTAAACAATCAATCTAATCTGTTGCACACCTGGGCAACAAGAAACACCTGTCAGACACATGTTGCAATTAAAACATTCAGACACAAGTGAGAACATGCAAAACTCCACCTAAGCTCAGGATTGAGCTCATTATTGAATTCATTTAGTACTATGTAGTATTACTGATGCTATATAATAAATACCTACAGACAATAAGAATCTTAATAGACACATACAAGAGAGTGCAAAATGAAAAAAGCAGCATCTGGGCATCCATCTATCATTTTTGCATCTGTGGCAGGCCAGTCAGTGTGACAGTCATGGAACACACATAGCTGGAGTATTGAGTGGGCGAGACTCTGGCGTGGCACGTGGCGTTAGTGTGAACACTGTGCGGGTGCTAAACTGTCAGGGCAGAGGCACTGTGTCTGGAGCGCTGGCAGGTAAAGACAAACCAACACACAAAGTTACTGTTTACACAGTAGAAAATAGAAAAGAATTAATATATTGTTAATTCAATAATGACATGACAAAATATAAAAAAATGGCCTCTACTTTATATGCATTGTGTAAGTACATTTTCTTGCTATTTTAAAGATTTCACAAAGCAACTATGCTGCCATTTTTTTCTACAGGTCTGGAGTACATCCGTGCATCTCTGCAGGCCCAGCCCGTCAGTCCTGTGATCATACTACTACCGTTTGTGGGGGGGTTCAGTCGCACTCTCAACACTGCTTGTCGAGAAATGGTATATTCTGGTGCAGTTCTGATAGCTGCTGCAGGGAATTACCAAGATGATGCCTGCATGTACTCACCAGCCTCAGAACCAGAGGTATTACACTCATCACACTCACAGAGGGACACAGATTCATACACTATATGGCCAAAAGTATGTGGACACCTGACCATCACACCCATACGTGCTTGTTGAAAATCCCATTCCAGATTTAGTCCCCCTTTGCTGTTATAATAAGTGCCACTCTTCTAGAAAGGCTTTCCACTAGATTTTGGAGCGTGACTGTGGGGATTAGTGAGGTCAGGCACTGATGTTGGTGAGGAGGTCTGGGGTGCAGTCAGTGTTCCAGTTCATCTCAAAGGTGTTCAGTGGGGTTGAGGTCAGGGCTCTGTGCAGGACACTCGAGTTTCTTTCACACCAAGCTTTGCAAACCATGTCTTCATGGACTTTGCTTTGTGCATTGTCATGCTGGACCAGGCTTGGGCCTTCTTAATTCCAGTGAAGGAAAAATGTACTGCTACAGCGTGCAAAGACATCCTATACAATTGTGCGCTTCCAACTTTGCAGCAACAGTTTGGGGAAGATATGGGTGTGATGGTCAGGTGTCCACATACTTTTGGCCATATAGTGTAGTTAATGTGACAGCGGGCCTTCTGCCCAGTTTTGGGTGTCCCACCTTTACCCACTATGTTCTGCTTAAATAAAATACTCGATATAATGACAATGAGGGTTCTGAGGTTTGAGCCATTTTCGAAACTGCTGTACATGCATCTTCACATGTTGCGCAACAAAACAGTGAGTCTCCTCTTCATGCTTTATTTGCCAGGTTTTGCAGAATACCACAAATGCCTCTCTTTGCCAGCAGTGTCACAGTCAGTAACCAAATAATTTATTTCACCTTGGACCTGGACATAGTATCAGGTTCAAAATGAATGTTCATACGATTCAGACTTAAAAGTGCACTATGCATATTCAATGATTTACAAAGCATATACCCAATGCCGCTTATTCATCAAAGTGGCATATAAGTCAACTTGGGACACCACTCACCAGTGCAGGGCATCATGCACACATGCAGGCAATTTAGAGTAGCCAGTCCACCTACTGGAATTCTTTATGGGAGATGGGAGGAAAACGGAGAACCCAAAGGAAACCCACACGAACATGCACAGAAACTAAACACAGACAGTAACCTGAGCTCTTGGTTTGATCTGGGTAGTCTGGAGTTATGAGGCAGCTACAATACCCATTGTGGCCTAGATTTGATAATGATAATATTATTATTACACTGACCATGTGCAGGTGATCACAGTAGGAGCTAGTAATGCTGCTGACCAGCCGCTGAGTTCAGGAACCACAGGCACCAACCTAGGCCGCTGTGTGGATGTGTTTGCCCCTGGTGATGACATCATCAGCGCCTCCAGTGACTGCCCAACCTGCTTCACCACTAAGAGCGGAACTTCACAGGCAGCTGCACACGTTGCTGGTTAGTAACATGCACACACGTACACACACACACACACACAGTTTGATTACATTGTGGTTTTAATTTCACTGTGTGTGTAATTAGGTATAGCTGCAGTGCTTCTGAATGCTTACCCCAGTGCCAGTCCTGCTGAGGTGCTGCAGCTGCTCCGCTACCACGCAGTCCAGCGTGTGATAAATCCAGACTCTCTGCCTCCTGAACACTACCTCACTACCCCTGACATGGTGGCTGCTCTGCCTACGTCTGCTGCTACAGGTCAGGCTCACATTGTGTATGGTTTGTCTTTCCATCTTTCTGATCATATGATGCTTGGCCACAATTCTTGGTCAAACCTTATTTGGTAACCTTCTAAGCAGAGGGCTAATAAGGTTATTAGCATGAAACCTACATAAACATTTATAGGGCTATCCTAACAAGTGTCAGCAGTAATAAAACCCTATACACTGACCATTTTGATTTGACAATAACAATTTTGATATCAAATCTCAACTTTTTTTGTTTAAGTGAACTCACTTGACAAGCTGTCACACCACCGTTATGTGATTCAGAAATATTGGAATATCACTGAGGTGAAAAAGTCAGTTGTCGTGATGTTATAATGTAATTCAGTCTGAAACGTGTCAATTGACTCAACTTGAGAACAAATCAGCTGATGTCTGTTGGAATAGGCAATAATAAATTCTTAAGTACATCTATGTCAGTTGCTATGTAGTCTCATGTAAAGTCTTAAGTGTTGCCCCATATGTATTAAAGCCTGAATGTGTGTATTTGTTTTGTTCCAGGCGAGAAACTTCTTTGTCGGTCTGTTTGGTCTGAGAGGTCAGGGGTTGGAAGCTTTGACACAGCAGTGGCTCGCTGTCGCCATGGTGAAGAGATGTTCAGCTGTTCCAGCTATTCACCAAACGGAGTGCATGCTGGAGAGAGAATAGAGGTCACTGAAGTCACTATTACCAATATATAATTTCCTTCCCCCCATTTTGGTCAGGTGAAGCGCTTTTTTTTTGTTTCTCATGCTGCAACATGGGCTATTTGCCCTCTTCTGCATACATGAGCTCACAGGTCCCTGTGATTGGCTAGTGTTGCTATGATTGACAGGGAAGAATGAGAATGTCATCCCTCCCACCCAGAGAGCACGGCCAATTTTGCTCACTTAGCTGGTTGTGGCATCTCCAGACGATAGGGCGAGCACTTTACAAAAATCAGAAATGATAGTTGCCCATGCTTTTGTATAGAGTAGATCAGCAGAATATACTAAATACAGTATAGTATTCTAGTGGATCTTAATGTGATACAGGGAGTTTTAGCCGCATCAGCATGAGAAAAGAATGGGGTATAGGAAAATCACATCAGACACATCAGATAACAGAGCACTTTAAACTTAGATGATCAAAGATTTCAAAGGAGTGGTTTACATTCTTTGAATAACGTTTTATTTCATTTCAGAGGGAAATAATCCTTTGAATAATCTTTTCAGCTGTGGAACACCAACATTAAATGTGTGCTTCTCCCTCCTACACTTGAGCAGTGAAACACAAATAAATCTGTTCTGTTATTTTGTTATTTATCAACACAACACAGTGTTTTGCAGTGTGTAAGTGAAAGTAACTGATATATATATATATATATTCTTTTTCAATATTAACACCATTTTTTTGTTAACTGATAATGCTTTGTTGAAACTTAGTACAGTACATGTCTTACTGCCTATATAATAATGTATACAATGTATTGCATAGAAAACAGTTTCTTTATGTTATTCATGTCCTAAGGATATGCAAAATTATTAATTTTCCATTCAAAATCCACTTTGATTTAATCATGGGGTAGATCTGCAGAAAACCTGTGTTGCTTTTAAGACATCTGCATAGAGTAATTGCCTCACTGTTTTTATTTTGTCATCAGATACGGGATGGGCAGAAGGTGTGTGAGGCCCATCACGGCATAGGAGGACAGGGTGTGTACGCCATAGCTCGCTGCTGCACGGGCAGCAGGGTGAAGTGCCACGCCAGTGCCAGTCTCCATGTGGGCATGGACGCAGAGTGCCCTAGCCAAGAGTTTCAGCTTACAGGTATGAGTTGTGATGTGTGTGGTGAAACTAAAGTTTTGGGATTTTATCAATTAAATAAATATCACTCACACCTCTAAAATAATCCACAGAGAAAAGAAATGAAACCTGTATTTTATTTCATCTATCAATAACTTGCATTATTTTTAAATTTCAGTCTAATTATTGTCAAATTTTGTTCAAGTCATGCTACCTACATCTGAATCCTGGGCTGTCTGCATCTTTCTATGCTTTTATATTTGTGTGCTCCTGACCGCTATTTCTCTCTGCAGGGTGCAGCTCTCACTACATCAGGTCCCAAGACGTAGCACAGCCCTCATGGCCTCTCCATAGCAACCGTAAAGCGTGTCCTGCCGGAGAAGGTGGGACATCACATGCCTCCTGTTGCCATGCTCCGAATCTGGAATGCCATCTGATTGAACACCACCAGTCTGAATTTACAAAACAGGTGATTTTATATCAGATGCACTCATGTTGCGAAAACCAAGACACAGTATAATCGTAGTTTTTATGTGATTGCTTTTATGTAAATTCACTTCCTTTCAAAAGTTTGGATCAGTGTATCCAGATATAAAATCCATTTTGTTGAGATAAACTTTGCTTTTAATACAATGGTAGTACTATTCAATTTCATATAGATAGATAGTAGATAGATAACAGATAAAGCTCTACAGTATAATATAATGAAATGTTTCACTTCACTGGCAGGGAAGGAGTATAACATGAGAGATGGCTTGGTCAACCTTATATCCAGATAGTACAGACATAGATCTATACATCCATTATCAAACTCAACAGGAAGTGGTCTTTCTTCTATTCAAGAGTTCCCATGGGAGATAGGCCCCAGGCCAGTGTGGGGATCATACCTCCTAAGTCTCATGGTTTACCTGTGAACCTCATGTTTATTGCTTTTGTTGTGGTGGTCAGATGTACCTGGGAAAGTCAAAAGAGCCCTTTGGGTTGCTTGGTTTTTGGCTGTGTAGGGAAGTAAGCAGCTACAGTAAACCAGTGGAGGGAGCACAGCAATGGGGAGGTGGGGGAGAACTTGGGGAGATTGGAAAAAAGTCTTGATCAGTTGCAAGGGTCGGATGGAGTGCAGGGCTAGACCTGCCAGGCGTGAGTTGCAGTAGTCCAGTGTCAAAATGATAAGGGAGGGAACAAGCACCTGAGTGGCCTTTACGGATAGAAATGGCCAGATCCTCCTGATGTTTTAGAACAGAAACCTGCATGACTGAATCAGTATATAATATATAATGTGAGGGATGTTAAGTTTGAAAGGACCATGTTCAAGTCCTCAGTTGAGAAACAGTGGCCAGAAGGCTGTCGGTGCCAGTATTGGTGGACACCAGTCATGAGTGAAGCCATCAAGTTGAAGACCACCTCCTGAGAATTGAACCAGGGGAGCTCACTCTGAGTTCACAGAGATGTAAAGGAGAGCCAGAAGGGCTACAGCAAAAGCAGCTCCAGAAGCAAAAGCATTTAGGGAAAAAAACAAAACAAAACAGATGGTCTCAAATATGTTCTGGCAAACAGGCGTAGATGAGACCTTAATGAGATGTTAGCTGTGCTAACTATGTGTGGGGAAGGATTGCCCTCTACTGCAGATATTGCTGATTGTTGATCTCTTGTGGCTCAAGTTACTATGGTAGTGTGAAACCTTTTTAATAGCAAGGCTGCAGAGGTGAGTGGAATTCAGCCAGAAATGGTAATAGCACTGGACAATGTTGGGCTGGTATTGTTAACACTTCCCTACAATTTTTCATGGAAATCAGGGCATCTCTTAAGGATGCCCTTTGTTGGCTCTCACTAGATCTGTTCCAGGCATGTCTCATTGGACAGAGGTGCCGAAGTAGCTGAATTTTGTGGCCAGGGATAGTGAAGTCTGGACTGACCCTTTCACCATCATGACCATCTCTAGGAGAAGCAGATTGAAAAGTAATCTGAGTGATAGAAATACACTATATACGTATGTGGACACCTGACCATCATACCCAAATGTAGGTCTTCCCCAAACTGTTGTCACAAAGTTGGAAGCAGACAATTGTCTAAAATGTCTTTATATGTTGTAGCATTACAATTTCCCTTCACTGGAACTAAGAGGCCTAAACATGTTCCAGCATGACAATGCCCCTGTGCACAAAGCGAAGTCCATGAACACATGGTGTGCCAAGGTTGGAGTGGAAGAACTCGAGTGTCCTGCACAGAGCCCTGACCTCAACCCCACTGAACACCTTTGGGATGAACTGGAACACCAACTGCACCCCAGACCTCCTCACCCAACATCAGTACCTGACCTCACTAATGCTCTTGTGGCTGAATGAACACAAATCCCCACAGCCACGCTCCAAAATCTAGTGGAAAGCCTTCCCAGAAGAGTGGAGATTATTATAATAGCAAAGGGAGCTAAATCTGTACTGGGATGTACAAAAAGCACATATGAGTGTGATAGTCAGGTGTCCATAAACTTTTGGCCATATAGTGCACCTGCAATACTAAATGAAATATGAAGCATCTAAAATAGCTTTTGGTGTCTAGTTTCATTTTTTTTAACAGTCATGAGCCTATTTTTCTGTGAACCATATCTCTTCACCTATGCCAATCTCTCCTAGGTGGAGGTGTCATGTGAAGACTCCTGGACACTTACAGGGTGTAATGCTGTGTCACATGGTTCTGTCACTCATGCGGCATACACACGAGGAAACTCCTGCGTGATCCAGATGTTCGGAGGAGATAAAGGAGCTGCTGCTATTGCCATCTGCTGCAGATATCGGCCTCTTGATCAACAGAGCAACAATAACCATGAGCAAAACACCTAATAAGAGCTCACTGTTCAGTTCCCTTGGGTCAGTTTCTAATATGAGTGTTCTGGGTGTCTGTCCATCATGACATTATTTGTAGTATTGTTCCACTCTGGTATGTTGAACCATGATACATTACATTCATTCAAGCTCAGAGCAGTTTTTTAAAAAAACAAAAATGAGTAATGAATAAATACACTAAGAAAAACTAGTTCCTCAAGGGTTCTTTGTACAGTTAAGAGTTCTTTGCTTCCAAAAGGGACCCTACTAAAAACACTCTCTGATGTGTAGAACTCTACAACAGAGGGTTCACAAAGAGTCTTTCAGCTTTCTCTGTAGGAACAGTTTAACAAAATACAGTTCCTAGTAGTGGAATATTTTCTGCTAGTTGTGCCATTAAAACTTTGCCTTTGCAATTAATTATCCCCAATACTCAATTTCTCTCAGTTAAACACAAACCACTACTAGTGTAAAACTACTGTTAACACTTGTTAATCTCAACTGCACATACGTTTTAATTCCTGCTTTACTGTTCAGTATGCTGGTTTCATTTTGATAAATCCTACTATTTCTTTACAAAAGACTGACTACATTATTAATTCTTGCATGCACTGAATGTATTCTACTAGTTCTGTCTTTGTAAATGTGTTGTTTGGACCTGTTTTTTTTAAATAATAAAATGACTTTGCTTCAGTAAAATCTTTAATTGTGCAATTGAGATGAGTTTACTCTTACAAGGACACAAATTATAGCTGCACAAATTATAAAATGTTCTGCATTCCAGTTTTATTCATTTTTATATCAAATAGTTCCCATAATCAAACTCTGATTTACAAATTAAAATGTGGTTTGAACATGCATTTTTGAATTCTGATCATCCACACACTCGGCAGAGGTGCAAGTAATAAAACCATTTAAGTGTCTCCAGCTCCAGTCAATCAACATTTTAAAAAAAAAAAGGCTCAAAAGAGGGTAACACTAGTATATCGAATGGAAATACAATAGAATCTGAATTCAAAGCGTTTTGGTGTGTCTTCTTTACTCAAGCCTGTACCTAGAGTAGTTCTTGTTTTGTTTTCATTTCTATTTGGCCAAATAAAAAAAGATCCAGTGTTGAGTGACATTCAAGAATCTGTCCAATCCTGGGGCTGATGCAAGCTGATTGTTGATGGGACAGTCTGCTAAAGGAAGTCAGAAGCTGAAAGCAGGTCCACCTTACCGTTGAAAAGTGACAAGCCAGGTCTAATGGGAGATATAGCTACATGTGGATTTCAGCATCAGATTATCCAAAAACTGAAAAAAGCACTGAGTTTGTCTGACCTATGCTGTTACAATGATTTAACTACAGGAGATAACTGTAGTCTGTTGATTGTTTAGAAAAAGAGCAAGAGAGTCATATGGCATCAGGAGCAATAAGACCCTCTATTTGTTTCATGGTGATTGTTATCACTCCAAAATACATTTACCCAAAGAGATTAATGTCAAGGTTTCACACTTACATTCACAAACATACATGCATAAGCGAAGTAACACACTAACAATGACTGGTGATACCGGATTAAACGACAGCATTTCTCTTCTCTAGTTTTTTGCTCCATTGTCATCACTCAGTTTAGGCTCTAAAACAGCACAATTATGTTGGCTATTAAATGACGAGTCACGCAGCATCCCTTTCCATTTCTCTCAGAAAACAAATGCCTTTATGCAATGCAGTGCTGAGATAGGTTCTTTTGTAAACATTGTATGAATGTCACTAAAGTGTACTAGACTAAATACAAAATAAGCAGCAACTGGCCCTGACACTTTGCTGAGATCCTGGCTCCAGTCTGGAGCATGAAAAGGAGGTGAGAGGATGAGAGAGACTGAGACTGAGAGTGAGAGTGAGAGTGAGAGAGAGGAATACAGTCAGCATAACTAAAGGCCAAACATCATGGCAAGCACCAAATAGTCCTTGGCACTCAAGTTCCTTCTCTACACTCCTTTTCTTTCTTTTGGCAACAGTGCCATTGTTGTTGTTGTTGTTGTGTGTGTGTATGTACCACATATGCACATGGTATAAGGCAGACAGACATGGACAAACAAATACAGGCAAATAACTATAAAATAGCTCTTGGCAAAGAAAACCCCTGAACAAGCATCCAAGTTAAAGCTCAAAGCAACGAGTGTGAGGTTGGCTGTGTGATCTGACTAGCTCACCCCGGGCTCTCAGTAGGCATTGGATGTTTGTTGATGTGCATGTGTATGTGATTTGGTGAGTAAGTGTTCTGGACAGATGCAGCAACAGTGAATAATATAAACACATTTTCTCCGTCTACACATACAGTAACACAAAAGAGCCTAGAGAGGTCCAGGAGTGAGTGAGAGTGTGTGTGTCTGTGTGCATGTGTGTGTACGTGTCATTTATATTGGCATCCACATGAAAACTAACAGGCTGCATGGGCAGACCCACTGCAGCAAGCCTGAGACAAACACATTACCAAAGAGGGAAAAAAACAGCAGATAGAGCATGATTGTGAAATTTCACCTCCACAATAAGATGCCGATTGGTTCGTTCTGGCACTTGTCATTCTGAAAGGAAAATCAAAATCAGGAAGATTTCCAGACATTTTCCAATTCTTTCTTTTTACATACAAGTTCCTTGTGTCCACTGTTATCTTGTGGAAGTAGATGGGCTATGGGTTTTTGAAAGAAAGCTATATGCAGACAGCTGAAGCTCTCTGAATGAACTCCACAAGTTTAGCCAAACTTCAAAATGTTTGGAAACAGGCTCTTAATTTCCAAGGATACTGTATCACTTATGACAATTGTTGTGAATTCTATGAAATACACAATGCCCTCTTCTTGACAGTGCCAAAACGAAAAAAAAGCACAAAAAAAAAAAAAAAAAAGCAAAGCAGCAAAGAACATGGCCACTCAATCGCCTGTCAAATGTCACCTTCTCAGACCTGACAAAATGAAGTCATATATAAAGTGCATTTAAAAAAATACCAGCGAGAGAGAGAGAGAGAGAAAGAAAGAGAGAGAGAGAGAGAGAGAGAGAGAGAGAGAGAACAACTGTCATTTAAGTAGCTAAGAGTAGCAAGTTCCTCTTAGAGTTGATTACGAGGCACCTCTCAAACAAAAGAAAAAAAGTATAGAATTCTTAAAAATATTATTTTACATTTGAAATTACACCTATGGAACACAGCTTTAAATTTTTCATCAATGCATCTCTTATTATATTGGCAAATACCACAAACAGTCTTCTTTTTCTTTCCTTTTTTTGTTGTTTAAAACACCCTTCCTCAGCACCACTAAATCCTGCATGTGTGTGAAAAGTGACACAAAACAAAAACCTCCTCCATGTTCTACTGAGCTCAGGCTACATGATGGGATCTCAGTAAACACACGATATCCAGTGAGAGTTGAGCTCCGGTCTTATCAACCTCAGCCACTGCCTTGACCAGCCGCGACCATTTTTTCCATTTCTTTACTTTAGAGCAACCTGCAGTGAGAAATCTCATTGGCTGGGTTTGTGCCTCTTGTTTCCCGATTATCCATCTTGTGCCACCCTGGAGGTCAAATGCAGTCTTTCGATTGGCTGCTTGGAGCTACAATATCTCTCCATTGGAGGGAATCTTGTTTTTTGCTTGTGTAAAAAAGTGCCCCTATTGCTGATGAAGAGAGCTAGGGGTCAACATCTTCTAAATCACTCTTAGAATCACCCAACATCATAGGAGACTCCGATCCCTGAACAAAAACACAGAAAATGCAAGGAAGTTGTCATAATGCAGAACAATTTACACACAGGCCCCTGAACTGAGAAAAGAATGGAAAACTTTAGGTTACAACACGCCCTCTTGTACTTTCCCCAAGAATCAATATTCCACTGCGCAAACACAGCTGAGTGGAAGACGTCCTCCTGCCTTATAACCCGTGATGCAATGTCATCTATTCATTCTTGATAACCACAACTATTCCCCACTCTATACATGGGGGGCGATCTGGCAAGATACACTATATGGCCAAAAGTATGTGGACACCTGACCATCACACCCACATCTGAGTCTTCCCCAAATGTCTTGGTATGTTGTGGCATTACAATTTCCCTTCACTGGAACTAAGAGGCCCAAATGTGTTCCACTATGACAATGCCCCGTGCACAAAGCGGGCTCCATGAAGACACGGTTTGCCAAGTTTGGTGTGGACTGCGTCCCAGTGCCTGACCTCACCAATGTCTTCCCTGTCACTGTAACAGCAAAGGGGCTAAATCTGGAATGGGATGTTCAACAAGCACATATGGGTGCGATGGTCAGGTGTCCACATACTTTTGGCCATATAGTGTACCTCACTCATGCTAAGGTTGTATCATGATATTGTGACCCCTGAACTGCCACCAAGATTATCTCAAAGACTGTTACCAAATGAAGCATGGGCTTAACTGCATCAAGTTTATAAGACCTCCTGAAGGTACAAATGTCCTCAATTGTAATTCCCTGGAACAAGGCCCAGGACATGCCCATTCCACTCGTGACCCTGCGGGAGGCTGCAGCCCCTTGCTGGAATAAGCCAAAACAATACCTTCAATGGTCCATTGCGAAAGGGGCTGTTTTGTGACTGGTTTACCCAAGTAATGCACAGACCATGACACAAACAGCTGTCCCGATCCCCGCTGTCCTGCCAACATTGGACTGCAGTACATGCACTGAGAGATTGTTCAACCACTACTGCTCTTTGGAGCACAGCATAGTGTGGTAGCTAGCTGGCTAAGCCTACTGTTTGGGGCCAAGCTACCCAAAGCAGACAAATATTCCCTTGCAAGATAATGTGATGGTGGCACAGGCAGTGTTCTTTGACTGCATGGTTGGCTCTCTCTATGAACAGTTTAGCTAACTTGTCAGTCATGCTGAGAGATCCTGTTGCCTGAGAGATCCTTCTAAAAGCGAGAACAGGTTTTAGACTCAATAGATGATATTGTTTCATGGGTTATAAGGCATGAGGAAGTCAAATCTCCACAACACACGTCACGTCTGGTGGTAACTGAATACTGCTTCTGGAAGCAACTGAAATGAAAGCTTGAAAGAACTTGTTTTACTTGAAACTTAAGATGTAAAATTCCATTAATAAATGTTAACACAAAACATATTTTTGTAAAACACAAGTCAAAGATATTTTAAGCACTAAATCTGTATAATTCACATTTTACTGTCATCCAGTGTAAAACTAGAACAGCTTTGGTAGAACATTTTCTCAGATCTGTAGCATCCAAAGACCTTTACTGAATTTGGGTTATTAAATGTTTATTGAACATCTGTCCAGGTAAACTGGATTATTCCTTTAACAGTCAAAAACCTAACGAGCATACTTTTCTAATCATACGTACATATCATATACATGTATTCATCAAAAAGAGAGTGTGGGATATTCAGGTATGTTACCTGTCTGAGGCTGCGGTCCGAGTTCTCATTAGCTGGGCTGCCATCAGAGCCATTACTGCTGCCAGACTGTTCCTTCTCATTCAGCAGAGCTGTGGCATAGGCCAGTGTATCCTACACACACACAAACACAGTGACAGCCTACACAAGGTTGAAGGAAACCCTAAGGGTAAGACACTGTATAAAGTAGAAATTTCATGCCTGTGCTGAGATGGTCCGCTGGAAGGTTTTAGCCGTGGATGTCTCATTGGACACGTTGCTCTGAGGTGTCCAGTAATGCTCTGACATCTGTGAAAGTGGGAGAAAAATGCACTGTTGAATACCTAAAACACACGATGCAAATGTAACCTGAGGAGAAAAATGGGCTTGCTCAATGGTGTAACTTTTTTTCAGTATCTTGCCTTTTTCTGCAGCCACTGCACTGCCCAGCTCCAGTGCCCTGACAGCTCCTTGAAGTAGTCTTTAGCAGGAGCACACCTGGCCAAAACACAAACAACGAGTTTGTTTTATGTGACAGCTCACATTCACTAAACCATACATAGCCACTGCTGTTGCGCAAATACTTCCAATGGAGTGAAGCCATTCTGCTAAATCTTTCCAATATAAAAACAAGCCAAAAAAAAAAAAAAGCTGAAAGCTATCAGAGTCTCCTCCAGTAAGAGAGAATATCTGCAATTCACTCACTTCTGAGCTAAAGTAACGAGGAACTTGACACACTGGTAGCAGCGGCTGCTGTCCACATTGTTGCTCTGATGCATCAAAGCTGAAAAGGGAAAAATTGGCAAGTTGGTCACATGACCATGTAGAGTTTTCATGATGGAGACAGGGCAGTATGATACCTACCCAGAAGCCCTTTCTCAGATTCGAATGCATATTTGAGTCTCTGGGACTGCAGAGGGTCCTCTACCATCTAAAGGTAAAAAGAAAAATTCAATAAGGTGTCTGTGTTAAATCTTTACCAAATTATTTGCATCCCTGAAGCTGTCATATGTAATGTTTTTTACTGTTTCAATACATGGTTTTATCCAAAAACCCATATTATTCAGCTTTAGTTTACTAGGCTTGTGTTTGAATTATACAAATGCAGGACAGTCTGATTACAGACTTGCATGTATATGACATTTCTTGAGTCTGCTGTTCTACTTAACATCACTCACCAGAATCTCCAGAAGCATTTGGAAGACATTCTTGAGCTCGTGAGGAGGAGCTGTCTCCAGCTGATTCTGCAAACCACACAGACACAGAACATGTCAGCACTGTGCTCTATTGGAAA
The DNA here is from genome assembly GCA_022758105.1 of Pangasianodon gigas. Taxonomy (NCBI): domain Eukaryota; kingdom Metazoa; phylum Chordata; class Actinopteri; order Siluriformes; family Pangasiidae; genus Pangasianodon; species Pangasianodon gigas. The sequence continues at coordinate 5,392,567 of CM040472.1, read as the reverse complement.
GGAAAATGAATGACTGTTTTGTAGATTCTAGGATGAAATGTAGTTTTGCGTTGCCAATATGAGGGTTTATATAGTCCTGCACATCTTACCTTAAGCAGATGTAGCACTCCCAGAGAGAAAGGCTCGTTACAAAAGCAGCAGTATGTCACCATCTCTATGAGGAAGGACAGTGGTCCAGACAGCTCACGCATAGCAAACATTACCTACAAAGCAAATAGCCTAGTTAAAAAATCCTGCATTGCACATATGGTGTCTATAACAAATTAAAAGACGTCAGAGTATGTGTGTGTGTGTGTGTGTGTGTGTGTGTGTGTGTGTGTGTGTGTGTGAGTGTGTGTGTGAGAGAGAGAGAGAGAGAGAGAGAGAGAGAGAGAGAGAGAGAGACCTCCATAAGGTAAGGCTGTCCCTCAGGTTTGAACAGCAGTGTGTTGACATCTGGGTGCAGTGGCAGGAGTGAGGTTGAAGACACTAGGCCAGAGGAGCTATGTTTGAACGTTCCAGGAGCTGTGCACACACGATAGAGAGTCTCAGATTCACAGCCCAAACTATGCACTCACCAAAGCGTGGTAATGAATTTATTATTTGTGCATCTGATACTGTGAGCACTGTGTGTGTGTGTGTGCTTACTCTCTGTTCTCTGAGATGTGAGGTCTGTGTGTAGCACTACCAGGGCAAGCGTGTTATGCAAGTGTAGGAACTCTCGCGCCTGAGCTGAATTCCACCGGCGGTTCTAAAGTGAACAAAATGAGAAAAACCTCAAAAGCAGAACGTGCATCTTTTAAGCTGTGATGGGAATTTTTTTCTTTAAAAATTAAACTTCAAACCTGAACGCCGGGATTTCAGATGGTAATACCTGATTGTTCTGTCTATTAGGACCCAACAGGAAGATGAGCATCCTTCGATAAGCAGCATGCTTTAACAGTAGTTGACAAGGCCCGAATCCCTGAGAGTGGACACAGACACACACAGACACACAAATATATATGGCCATGAGGAATTAAATGAATAAAGAGAAGGTCAAAATGCAGATTGGCCTTGATGGTGAGTGAATATAAGAAGGCTTAAGGTATGTCAAATCTGATAATTTCAATGACAAACACAAAAAAGTTTGCAATCAAATTGCTAGACATATCCAGTAAGTGTCTATTATTATTATTATTATTATTATTATTATTATTATTATTATTATTATTATTTTAAACACAACACAGCTTCTGCAGTGTTGTAAAAAAATTAATTTATCTAAAAAAAAAAAAAGAATTGTTGCAGATTTTTTAGACTGTTTTTGTGCACTAAGCAACACCTATTTTTTGTTACATAAATGATTATTATTCATTTAAAAGCTTAGTGACACTGTAATTTTTATTTGTCTCTTGCTTTCTTACCCTCTGTGCAAAGTTACTAAACAGGCTGAAGTACTGTGAGCAGTTTTTGCAGTTCTCTGGTACGTCCTTGTCAAGCAAAGAGAGCAGCATGTCTAAAAGGCAGTCCAGCCCTGCATCCTGGAAACACAGTGCACTCTCTAAAGTTTTCTCAAGGATGGAGGCCACCACTACACGCACCTCCCGCACATTACACTCCAACAGGCAGTTCCTAGAGAGAGAGAGAGAGAGAGAGAATCAGAAAAAGAGAGCACCATCTAAACCACAATCAATTCCTTTTCGCATACAGTGATACAGTGTATGTGTCACATCATCAGACCTAAAAACTGGGTTTTTTTTGTAGGGTTTTGGAAGGTAGTCATTCACACAATTGGATATATGCACACTTTGCTTGTATGTTGGTATGTTGTGCATTAGACATATTAGATAAGTGTTGGGTTTTTGGTTTGTGCACATGCCAGTATTCCACTGGGGAAAAACTGGAGGATAGAGCTGAGTAGGGGGGGCCATGTGGATTGTAAACTAGTTCTTCACATTCTCTGGCCTTGACGTGCCATGGCGTGATATTAGGGCAGTCCCACCTTTCGAGAAAACTGGCCAATCATAAGGGAGCGCACTACAACCCACCCATCCGCCCCAGTGTTTCGCCAAACACACATGCATACATGCAGACACTCCATCCTGGCCACTGCTGGCGTCTTATGTGCATGTGCTCCATGTGTTCATATTCTGTGGCCAAGGCCTACTTTCAGTGTTCTCTTAACCAATAAGGCTAAAGAAAGCAGTCACACCCACAACTAACACAGGTGCAAGCAATTTACCCTTACGAGTTACTGCTGGCAAAATCCCACACGCACGAGCATGCACTCAAAACACACGAGTTAAGAAGTATGTTGTCCATGCTGCTGAATATGTTGCTGACAGTCAGGCCCAAGCCAAAACTGCAGAGAGAAAGCTGTACAAAGCTACAGTTACACTGGTGTTTATCAGTATGTTTTGACTAGTAGCAGGCACAGAGGACAGCATTTTTTTTTCCCAGTAGGTAGCGCGCGCGTGTGTGTGTGTGTGTGTGTGTGTGTATAATATATATATACATCACGACTGCATTCCTACTCACTTGATTATCTCCCGTCCCTCAGTGGCCACCAGATACTGCACCATCCACCGACATGCCTCACTGCTCTTAGTCAGCAGCATCTCCACTGTAGCTATCCACTCCTCTGTATCAACCCTAGCACACACACATACACATTTATTTATACACAGTAATGTTTTCTTGTAGCTGAGATTACTTTTATGGAAGCAGCAAGGGTATACTTATTTTTGCCTACAAGACCTCTACTTATTAAGTGACTCTTTGGTACATAAATAAAGAGGATAGACAGGATCTGTTATCGTCTCTTGCTAACCTGGCGTTACACTGATGTTTTGTCATGTCTTGAAAGAATGTATACTCTTTTTCTCATACTGTATGCTCACTACACAGGGTAAAACATAAGTGTGTTCTAGTGCACTACATTCCCAACTGATTACTACTTGAGATTCATGTGGCAGTCACACAGAAATATCACCTCACTAAATGATGGAGTCTCTTGTAATGCAAACTTGTATTTTAATGTCGTCTGACAAAGTTCGCTCCCAATAGACTCTGCTGTCATGAAAACTAAATTTGTGCTGCCCTTGGCTTTGTCTAAATGTGCTGAATTACTCAATGTGTCTCATGCTGAACAGGAGCAATGAGGAAGACATGAGACAGAGCCACACCACGGATTCACACTGTAACCGAAAAAAGGCTTTAAGCTTGTTTTATGGACATTTTGTCAGGCCAAAGAAAATGTTGTCGTATTTTATAAAAGATTAGGTGACTTGACAAAGTGAGCTCCTGTACCGAAGCTTCTTCTTGGTGCGCAGGTAAGTGTGGAACAGGAACTGCACAGCCAGCTGCAGGCTGGTCTTCGCCATGGCCTGATAGGATTGATGCTTCAGCTTCGTCTGCATACATTGGAAAAAAACAGCTAGTTCCCTTCACATTTGTTTAAATCTGTAGAGCATTTAGGTATTTATTCAGAAGAAAAAAAAACCCACATGTGATGGAGTCTTACCGAGTTGACGGAGGCCAGTGACAGGGTGAAGTTAAAGTAATCACTATTGTACACGTCTCTGTTCTTCATGAATTTTAGGTTCTCATCCCTCACCATCTGTAACACAAACATCTGGGTGTTAAACAAATGAACTACCACAGGGGAGGACAAATCAGTACACCACGTACTCAAGACAAAGCACATTTTGTGTGAAGGCTATTCATTTATTATTTGCAGTTGCCTGGCAAAACAAACACTTCATTTGGTATGTAGGCTATGTTTAACTTCCAAATCCCTGTCTGCTGCACTACACACATCGGCTGAAGTGAGATCTGCCTGATCCGTGAGATCCGGCTTTTAGTAAACGTATTAATTAGAGTGAGGGATAACAAATGATCTTTTTTAGGAACACACAGGTACATGGAAACACTGACTCAACTGATCAAATTATAGCGCAGAGCCACGTAACTCTTCTGCTTACTACATGCAGTCATCTCAGAAAATAAATTCATTAGACAGACTCAGATATGTTTTTGTGTGTGATGCTAGAATAGAACACCACAGCCAAAACATTAGCCAATGACTTGGTGACTTTTTGTTGAGGGCCCAAAAAACAACATCCTGCATCATATACCTATTCATTACCCTTAGTTTTATTAATGCACGTAACTAGTTAATGAGCTCGCCATATGTTATGACATTATGTTAGCTAACAATTATAGCCTAGTCAATTAGGTTTCACCATGATTACTATAGATACATGGAGCTGAGCTTTGATCTGTATTCTTCCTCTGAGACAGACAGTTTGATGTGGGATGTATAATAATGGGACCTGGAAAATCCTGGCAGGCATCTTTTCCACAAAGAGGCCCTTTTTCTCGCCCTTCCTGACCAGCCGGGTGAGCAGAGTGAGCCGGTCATTATTGGCTCTGGGGGGTCGTGGGGATGACTGGGGGGAAATGTCAGGAGAGGAAGGGGCAGACCTGAGAGAAAGACACAGGTAAATATTAGCCTCAGAAAATCCATTCACATGTGATTCGTTACTGTTAAGGTGTGTAACTCACAGGGACAGGTCCTCGGCTTCCTGTCTCATGACACTGACGCGGCTCTTTTTGGGTAACACAGGCGAGTTCTGCTCACTGATGCGCTGGTAAAACAGCATATAAGCATTCCAGTAGCGTCGCCGCACATCTGGATATGGGTTAGCTACAGGAAAACAGGGCATGTTATCTTCAACAAATGATTTACCATTGATACAGTTTACATTCATGTGCATTTGGTTAGGTGATTTCTTGTGTATCTGCTGGGTGTTCAGCTGGGTGTCTGGACAGATGGATCTGGAGAAAGGGTAACGTACATTGATCGTAGACTTTGGGTCTGTACTCTCCACCAAAACACTCATACTCCAGGGTTTCATCGTTCATGTCAAACTCTTCAACAACGTTATCGTTAAACTTGTACCATCTGCTTCGCGAACCCCCCCTAGATGAGAGACAAGAAGAGACAATTGTAGCAAAAGAGAAAAAAGGTGTAGAATATTAGCTTAGCTTAGTGTATTCAGGTCATGCCTGCATTCCTCTGTTCCCTGGGTGGCTGTTCTAGTTTAAAAAAGGTATGACTCGCCCAAGCATCTGGACCTGTTTAAGCTATTAGAGCATGCAAAAACCACTTGCAAAAAGGCAGTGGGCCAAATCAGTAACAGCCCCCCATACACACACTACACAAGAAATAACTAGCACACACACACAGCAAATATGCAAAAGCAAAATTCTTTACTTCTTCAAATCTTTTAACACCTCACATTCCCAGAGATTTAGGGCCGACGTGGTTGTGAGAAATGTAGCACATGTGGTGTATATGGGCTGTGACCCTGATTAATAGTTGGTAAGGAAAAGTAATACTTTCCTATTTTAAGTAAAAAAGCCATCTAAAATGAGTAGTGGTGACTATGCTGAATCTGTGCTTACCTGCGGTCTTTGATAAAGGAGTAGTAGTGTCCTGCATGTGCCTGACCGCTGTGTACCACCACTCCCACAAGTTCATAGTTCTCAGAAATGGTGACTTTCTTGCGTGGGGAGCCTCCAGGCCCAGCCTCTCCCCCCCTGCTGTTCTCTCCGTGATCTGAACTGGAGTCTTGTCGAGCCATGCCAGACACTGTGTATGGCTCCATGTTCAGCACCCACGGGAACTAGTGAGACAAATCACCGTTACAGTTTTCTGATCACTTAAGAGAAATGTGTGGTGGCCTGCACAGTTTACCAAACACAGTGGTTAATACAGTCAGTGTGCCTAAAGATGTCTAAAACCTTGTTAGGTTTTTAGGTGTGATATCCTTACATAGTGAATGTCATGCTGTGATCATGGAAAGTTATGTGACAAAGTGAAATGGATAAAAGCCTAATCAGTTCAGTTTGGAATCACATACCAGCTATCAAAAAGCCTGCAATGCTCCTGAGCCGTTTAACATCGTCAAAACAAAGAAAAAAAAGTGTGACTTTTACCTTGGGTGATAAAATAGAGACTGGTGTACAATAAAAATGATAACTTATTTCCCATTGTAAATGTATAATTCTTTAAAATTGAACAGTAATGTTGTTTTTATATAAGTAGATTATGTTACAAATGTAGAGGTAGGCAGGACATCTTTCATGGAGCTGGAATGGAATAATTAAATGATCAAAATTGGAAACTTTTCTCCTTTTCCACTTTAAAATGCTATAACACCAATGCCAGTTCAGGAAAGCCTGTAGTTTAGAGAACTATATATATAGCAGAAAATGTTAGACATTGACCATGTGAAGGGTTTTTCCACCCCACAAATGGGATCACTGTTGGATATTGTAAAATCAGTCACAGCCATAAGATCTTTTACTAGTCAATAGCAATAAAAGTGTCTTACTCTTATCTGTTCGTCGTATTTAATGGAGCGTCCACTCTCCCAGTCGAAGCCAAATCGCATGAGATGGATAACCAGCACACTGGGCAATGACTTAATACATGTGCGCTTCACTGTAGTCCTCTAAAAAACACATTATTAACACACACACACACCCACACACCTTTAGTCTACACGTATTAGTATTATAAATCATCATTTAGCACTGCAAGTAAAAGCCCACACAGGTATGAAAAGGTCTTCACCTTCTCTTTGCATTTCTCACAATAGTAAGCATTGCTGCCCTCCAGCACCTCTCCTCTGACAAACTGATCGAGAGAAATCTCCAAACTCTGACATGACGTCACCCCTAGATTCAGTGCCATGAAGGTTTCCTCACGCTCATATCTGTATACCAGGGAGAGGGAGAAAGAGAGAGAGGGAGAGAGAGAGAGGGAGAGAGAGAGAAACAGAGAGTGCACTTATAAACACTTATACAACTTAGTAGACCTGCGTCAGTAGTGTACTACATTTAAACTCAAGTAGATAAAATGTCAGAGCTTAAATTTAACCAGAAGGGAAGATTTATTTATTATTATGCATCTCAATTCCTAATATTTACTGCATCTGTAAGAAAGACTACTCTGACAATATTACTGACCTGTGGGGACAGTCTTTGCATATTTTCTGGTCAGAGAAAATGCCCTGGAATGTATTTTTGAAGATCTGCTCTCTTCCAATTTTCTGAAGGAAAGAAAACCAAATTATATGATCAATTATACAACAGTCACTACTGGTCCACTCATTTGATTGGAAAAGCGACATTCCAAGAGCACTGATATTTAACATAACAGCACTGGAACATTTCCCTGTTTGTATCACTCTGCTTGCCTGTGTTTGCTACTTAAAATTCCACTTTTAGTAATAGTTTGTTACATTGAAACTGTTAGTACACTTTGCTACACTATGCCAGTCAGTCTGTACATTATATGACAACACGCAACACTCAATCTAGCTTCTTTGGGAACTATCATTTTCCCATTTCCCATTTTGTTGATGGAGCAAAAACAAACAAAATATTTGGTCATATTGTGTCTGAAATGTCAATTATTCTATATTAATTTCTTGTTTATAGAACTGTTGCATAAAAGCAATATCAGACGTGTAAAAGTGCTGTCGTACTGACTAGCAGCATGGCTGTGATTCTGCTGTATAAAGCTCTAAGAGAAACTATCGACTCATCAGGAGCCAATATATGAGGGTTTTTTTTTTCCCCCACATTGCTTCATTAGTTTTCAAATAATGAATTACGAAGCTAAATAATTACCTTCAGATGCTCATCCAACTGGTCCACCAGGCTGGTAAAGAACTCATAGGCATCCTGCTGCTCTCGTACATACAGTTCCTTGTTCCACATCTTAAAGATCTGCACAGATACATTTAACAGTTTAACATTAACACCATACACCATCCTCAAAATCATTATTTTTATTTTTACTGAGCACCATGTGACCATTTTCCGCTAACTGAATACAAGCTGGTCATACTATTAAACAATATGCTCACCTTCCAGAAGTTCTCAGGCACATAGTACTGCAACTTGCTCTCCATCAGATGGCCAAAAAGGGACTGCACTTGACAGAACACACTCTCCTCTGGGTTCTCGGTGTCATCTTCTATCGACAGGATCGCCTGACAAACATTTAAAAACACCTTTAAAAATCTGCCAGTAGACAATGCTGAATTATTTCTGAGACACAAGCTTATACCATACAAGGATTTCTCATTCAAATGAAAAAAATATTACTGTAGTATCTAGCTCCATCTTGTGGAAATGGAGTGTTAAAAGGACGAAGCTCATACCAAACCCACACACTGTCAGTTTCACCAACAGTATTTTGTGAATACCATTTTAATGAGCTGTATATAAAATGGACCAAACCCATGAACTGTGTGCCAGGATGAATCGAATTACCACATTTCTGTTCAGAACTGAACATCTATTCTGATAGTGTATTTGATGGCACTGTTGCACACACCTCAGGTAAGCCAGGCTGCATATAGAGTTGCTGAAAGACAGCGTTCATGTAGCAGGTCGCCCCACCATTCTTCAGCCCCACGAACCCTGATATGGAGCGGCCATCCACCGGTGGGAGGTACTGAGGCGACAAACACAAAGGTCACACTGCATCTTATTTGCCTTTTAATTTAGTGTGTAACAACACATCTAAACACATCAAATATACACTCACTGTCTACTAGAGTAAGAACACCTGCACATTCACACAATTATCCAATTAGTCAATCATGTGGCAGCAGTGCGCAACAGTCTCTAGAGTTTACACAGAACGAATTTTAAAAAAAAAAGATAAAATCACATCACATTTTCCCCCATTCTGATTAACTCAAGCTTTTGACCTGCATCTACATGATTTTATGCATTACATTGCTGCCACATTATTGGCTGATTGGACAATTGCATGAATGAGCAGGACCTAATAAAGTGGCCAGTGAGTGTAGTGCTGTGTTTTTAAAGTGTAATTAGTCAAAAAAAGGGGAAAAGACGTACATCAAACTCCTTAGAGAGAGAGGGGTCAGCCTGGTGGTGCATAGAGAGCAGCTCTCGAGTGATAAGCTGCAAGTTGGTGATAGAGCTGTCAGCCAACATCACCAACACCTCATACGCTGCTAACCGACTGCTGACTGTACTGCACCTGGGAGGAAGACATAAAAAGAGAGTGAGTATGAGGAAGAAGTGTGTGAGTATGTGGGGGAGTGTGACAGCAAATGTACACTCCGAACAAATTTCACTGTGTGAATATTATTCAAATCTGTATATTATTTACACAGCCTAGGGCACAAAAATGCATGAATCTTTTTATTTAAAAAAAGAAAGATGTGTCCTATGTGTGAGATATTTAATGTAAGTAGTATAAATGTCACGTGACAGTTGTGCATTATTTTTGTATAACAGCATGGCTCGTACAGCAGTTCCGGCTGAAACCTGAATGATGGGTTTATATTAATGCGCTCCTTCTTATACGTTATTGATTCTATAGTAACAGCTCATACAGAGGGACTTGTACGCCGGCTGCTCCACATAATCTAAGACTCATAATAAATGGATTTAAAAAACTGTGCTGTTTAAAAAAAAAGTAAAACATATAACCATTGATGTGGTGATGTTATTTTTTAGGAGTTGTTTATTTAACATTTATAGAAGGAGTCTAGGTTGTTAGTGCTTTGTAACTGCGTGTTGTGCCACAACGTGTGTGTGTGTGTGTGTGTGTGTGTGAGTACAAGTCTTGACTAGGGGTTTGGTTGTTAGAAGTGGTGTATATTCAAGATTCAAAGCGTTTATTGTCATGTGCACAGTGAGGAAAACCAAGTTTCCCTGTACAATGAAATTCTTTCTTTGCTGTCCACATTGAATGCCAAGATAAATGCAAACTATGTAGAAAATAAAAACAGACATACACATACATACAAACAAACATAATAAAGTGTAGCTATGTTGCAGAAGTAGAAATATAGATTATGTATAT
>CM040472.1:5361959-5382584 GCA_022758105.1 Pangasianodon gigas | reverse complement strand
ATTCAAAGCGTTTATTGTCATGTGCACAGTGAGGAAAACCAAGTTTCCCTGTACAATGAAATTCTTTCTTTGCTGTCCACATTGAATGCCAAGATAAATGCAAACTATGTAGAAAATAAAAACAGACATACACATACATACAAACAAACATAATAAAGTGTAGCTATGTTGCAGAAGTAGAAATATAGATTATGTATATAGAAATATAGACTATGTACATCTGTATGTGTGAGTGTGCAATGTTGACTTGTGCAAAACAATATTACAGTACATGTAGTAACAGTACTCACTTTGGGTGGAAGTCATGGAGAGGGGCTGTGCTGCTGGAAGGGTTGTTGCTATTCAGGATAATGCGTGATGCTCGAAACAGGAAGTCATCCAGCAGCTGCTGGATAAGAGAGGGGCCTGAAAAAATAGATAAAGCACCTCATTTATAGCTCTCACCTAAAAGGCAAAAGATGTGTGCGTTCAAAGGCACAGGTAACATACTGCTAATTAGAGATGTTTGGCAGAGTGCATGTAAATGAGAGATTAACTGAATGTTGTGTTTGAGTGTAACATACTAACCAAACTGCTCCTTCTCATTGCCGCAGAGCGAGAGCAGGGTCTTAATGAGGCGCAGATGGCCGGCCTGCAGGATGTTGTCAGCCTCGCTGGTCTCCAGCTCACTGGTCCACGTTGGCTCAAAGTTATCCAGCCAGCTGATCTCATCCTCCAACATGGCTGCTGGGCTGATCTGCAGCTGCTCCATCTCCGAGTCTATAGAAACAAAGCATTAGTTAACGTGGGAATTTACATAATACTTACATTTCATTTTCAACAAATCAGTGAAATTGCCAGTGAAAATAAGACACAGAACTAATAAGTCATACTATATGGTGAATCAATATTAACTGATTCCTGACAAGAAAAGCATAATCACAGTCAGTCAAGAGAGAGAGTACAGTATCTGTGATTTTTTAAAAATATTTTGAAGTGCTTCATGAAGAGTAAAGCAATGATGTTACATGACAAACCTACCAGTAAAATCCACCATAATGTTCTCATTATTCTGCTTCACAAGATAAAAAAACAAAAACAAAAAACAACCCAGCTTGATTGTGGATTAGCACTCTTACTAGTCAGATCATCCAGAAGTTGGCATCGCAGGTCAAAATACTCTGTGCATTGTGAAAGCAACCTAAAAAACAAACAGCCACTACTTCAGCTGGAGTATATACTACTTGAGACCATGTACATATAATAATCAAACTGCCTAATCAACAACAGTACAAACACTGAACAGTTGCCTCTTCAGATATTATGATAAGTACTGATAAGTTAGCTCTTCATGTGTAATGCCTGTATGATGTTAATGTGCTTGTGTCTGCATATTATGTATATGTGTACCTCTGGTTGATGCCCCTCATGACACTGGTGGGAGACCAGAGTGGGAGCTGGGCAGTCAACACCACCTTTAGCAGAAACAGATTGGCCTTTTGCAGCTCTGGATATGCTGATGTATCACTCTGACTCAAAGTGTACAGCTGATCACATGCCACCCGTCGGATCTAAACAAAAATGGGACAATAAAAAGTGAAGAAGAGGATTAAGTTTATTTATTACACAACTGAAGCTCCTGTAAAGGCAGAGAGGAAAGACTCCACTGACCTCTCCACTGGGAGATCCCAGCAGAATATCGATGATAAAATCATTCACACAGGGTAGGTTATAGAAAGAAGCTGTGGAGCAAAAGCAAACAACATTCACTGCAGCATTCAAATGTACCACATCATCAGGAAACAGCAGGCAGATTTCCATCTCAGGGATTATATGCTGAGAATGGAAAAGGCAAAAAGTCTGTTATGTGCCAGTTTGTTTTATCATGTGCCTCCCTATAGCAACAGCTGGACTGAGAAGGAGACAAGAATCTTAGGTTAATTCTAGGAAATAACAGTCCACCAATAATCATTTGGAAACTACAGCACAGGTTATCAATCTTGTGATTTTGATAACTTTGAAGATTAGCTGAGATATTAAAAAAAGAAAGCTAAACTATTAATCAGTTGTCTTTACGTCATGTTCATTTAGTTTTTGCCAGATGGAAAAGTCAGGGAAGCAAAACAAAAGAAAATGCAAACACAACTTGTTTTCTGCTTGAGATTTTTGAAGAAAATGCAAAGCTTTTTGCTGGAAAACTGCAAAAAGGCAATTAGATGGAAACCACTGACAGCAAAATTTCTGATTTAAAAGTGGTTTAAATTGTAGTGCTTGCATCGCACACATGAGTTCAAGAGAAACTTAGCTAGTACTTGTGAGAGATTATTCATTATTGGTGTGCGTTCTTACAAAGCTGTTGACAGCGAAGCTGCAGGCAGGTGACCAAGAGTGAAAGAGCTTCTCGAGCGATGATTGTATCTTTAATGGACACACACTGTTGTTTGACACAGATGCCGGCCTGCAATGTGGTGACCTCTCCTTCACTGCTGGAGCTGCAGTTACTGCCTGTGACACACACACACACACACGCACACAGAGACACACACACAGAGACACACACACAGAGACACACTGACTGATACAATTGTCCTTTTCATGTATGGTCAAATGTGAACAGAAAACAAGCATACGTACCAACAGGTTCCTAATTAATTAATTTTATCTTTGGTGTATCTGTATGAGTAAACTCGGCGAGAACCGGGTGTAAATATGAGTGCAACATGTAAACATTCAAAATCAACATCAGTATCATCAATAGAAAGTAGGCAGTAGTAAGAAGAATAGTATAAGTAATAATAAAAATAGCAAATCATGTTGATAATCACAGTCACACAGAGGGGAAACTCATGCTAAAATGTAGTTAATGTGGTTCCGTGTCATTTGTAAATGTGAATCAGAATAGTCAGATTTGGCCCTTTGTCAGCTCGTATATGACGTCGTATGACAGTTTCATGAATTAGATGCAGAACTTCGCATTTGTTCATCCGTGCGCTCACTGCTATGAAGCTTTGATTAATAAGCGCCACCATCACACAGAACCGGGGTTTTTAACTCCAACCCTAGGATGCCACTGCTCACCCTCACTCTTAAGAGAAGTATTCGCATTAGGAAGAACATCAAATTCTTTAAGTCAGCGTGCCCCTGGACTGGAGTTAAGAAAAATATTGGATATTTAATTCAATTAAAATTAGGTGTTTGAGTGGGAAGTAGATCTGTTTCCCCCTGCAGGGTTTGTAAATGAAAGACTGTTGCTGATTCAAAATGTGATCTTAATGTGGCTTATGTTCATCAAGCTGCTTTATTTGTGCATAACAGTGACCATGTGGGTCTGTGTTTCACCTGTGCTGCTAACCCTGCTACGGACTCCCAGAGGCAGCAGAGAATTGGTGCTCTCTCTGATTGGCTGGCTGCTGCCCACCAGGTCCAATCGGCCAGCAGCTGCAGCCCAGGTGAGGCGCATGAAGCAGGCCACTGTAGAAGTAAAGTCTCCCACCTCCATTGTCTATGGCCACAGCAACAGTAGAAACAACACAGGCATAAGACAGCACATTACTCCAAATTTGCTGAAATGATTTTAGTCTATTGGTAACAGTATGTCCACAAATCCACACAGATGTGTGCACATGCAGAAACACACCTGAATGGCAACACGTGCTGCTGGTATAATCTCCTCTACTCTAATGGAGGACCTATCAGACATGGACATCTGTCTGTAGGAGGATTTTTCTGGCGTCCCACAGAGCGAGAGCTGCCGTCCGCTCTGCCTGCCCGCATTACGGAAGGGCCGAGAGGACAGTGTGTCCACACCCTCTTTACTCAACTCTTCATCCAGGATGCTTGGCATTGTTTGTCCTACTAGTAAGAATCTGCAGAAGGAGACAGGTACAGATACTGTACTTCATGAAGTCATGTCAATTAAGCTTCCTTGAATTAAACTTAATTGGAGGAGAGAAACAGGCATTAAAAAAAAAAAAAAAGTACCTCGCAAGCTGCAGGCAGATGGAGTAGACTCCCTGTCTGGTCTCATAGTCCACTTCAGAGGGGATCGAGTCCCTCTGCATGACATTAACCACCAGACTGACCACACACACACACACACACACACACACACACACACACACACACACACATATATGTGTATTTTGAATATGCTTGCTTTCTCCACTTAAGTCATAGCTATATATGAATCAGCTGGAACAGGTTTGTTACCTAAGACCTCCAGCTTTGAGAAAATTCTCACAGAAGGACTTCACACTAGTCTTTGCCATCTCATCATCTGAGGTAGGCATCAATTTTGAGCTCAGCACCTGAAGAAAGAGGCAAGACCAGGAGCAAATATGTTTGAGGTTAATTTTGTGACTACACATACAGCCTTAACCACACTTGTTCAGATTTCTGAAGTACCTCAAGATTATAGAGCACTCTGAAAGTGGACATGCCCGGGGCAGAGGAGCGGAACAATGACTCCAGGATGGACGCTGCACTCTGCTGATGCTGCTGCTTGCTGGACAGAGATGGAGACTTGGAGGCCTGAGATCCAGAACCCAATGTGAACAGAGTTTTCTATATACAGGGAGAGAGAGAGAGAGAGAGAGAGAGAAGGGGGCATAACAAAAGCGAACATGGCGTTAGGAATATACTGTTCCTCACATACTGTAATCTATCAAACCAATAAACAATCTGAGCTTTTCAAAATGTCGTGTGAGTCACATGGCTTTGTTTCAGCTCTCTACATAATGAGTCAACTCACATGTTGTCAGTTTGCCATTGCAGGACGCCTCTACTAAAACACTCCTAAAATCCTTTAGTGTTACTGTAGTTAGCCTTCGGCACACTGCTAGCTGTGTGTAAATTAGGGATGAAAATACATAGGTTCTATCACTGATGCTATGGCTCTAAAAAAACCTAAGACTTAAGAGACAGACATAAATTATGTGTATTTATCAGTTTTTTTCCCTCCTGACAAATATCATTTGGCTAAAAAGTTTAGATAAAAATATGTTTCCAATGACTAAAATCTAATTAGAAAAAAATTAAAAAAGCATTCAGACAGTGGAATTTGTTCCTATGGCTCTAATGGAAATACATAAACCTAGTGTTTTTCCATGATGGAAGAAAGCATAATGTTTTCAAAAATGTAGTAGGCTATTAAAATACAAAGTAAAATTATCGGTATTCATTAAGATTTAATTTACAGTCAAAATAACAGTGAATATAACTGGAGTGTATGATAAATTGTGAATCATCTTTGGCACCTGGTGGCTCCACACACTGGACTCTTTTGGTACAAAGTTATCCAGGGCATCCTGCACCTCCGGATCAGTTGGGATGAGCAGCAACAACTTCCGCACACGCAAAGTTATTCTAGAATACAATGAAACCAAATCACAAGTGAGTATCATTTTCTTAGAAAGGATAGTTGTATACTTCTGGGTTATGATGATGTCATTCTGGTGCTGCTGCCTTACCTAGGCTCCTCTAGGTTAGCCAGCTGATACAACATCTCAAACACGTTACACACTAACGCCATCACGACACCAGGCAGAGACTTCTCCTATGCAAGGGAAAAAATGTGTTTGAGATGAGTGCACAGGTGTGCAAGTGTGTAAGTGAGAGAGAGTGTGTGTACCTAGGTGAACATTGAGTTATAAATTCAATACAGCAGTATAAATATAATCAGCTCAACAAGTACAATTTCAGAGAGCTCAGGTAATTGCTGACACAGCAGTGTGTGTGTGTTTGTGTGTATGTGTGTGTGTGTACCTGCTCCAGTGCATATGCTGAGTTGAAGACTCCGCTGCTGCTGGAGCTGGCGGAGGCCGAGCTGTCTGCCGAGCTGCCTGATGGAGTGCCAGTTCCTGAACTCTTCACTGTCAGACTCTGCTCATCAGAGAAACCCAGCTGATTCAACAGCTTCTGGTCCCTGTTCATGGTCAGCTAGACACACACACACACATATTTTTAGGAACTGGACCATGACAACAAAAACTGTGATTTCAAATATTAACAATGACAGTAGCATGTCTGATTAGAAGAAAATCTTTATGGGCTGACATATAAAATCACTGGCCACTTTATTAGAAACACCAGACAAATACTAGCTAGGACCCACTTTGCTTTCAGAATTCTACAAGGTGTTGGAAATATTTCTTTGACATTCTAGTCCATGTTGACGTGATTGCATCACATAATGACTGCAGATTTGTCAGCTGCCCAGATTTGCTCTTGCTGCGAACCTCCTGTTCTACCACATCTCAAATGTACTCTACTGGAATCAGATCTGTGGACTAGAGAGGCCACTGACATACACTGAACTCACTGACATATTCATGCAAACGGTTTGAGACAACTTGTGCTTTGTGGGACATTATCATGCTGGAAGTAGCCATTATAAGTTGGGTAAACTGTGGCCATAAAGGGATGCATGTGGTCAGGAACAATACTCAGACAGGCTGTGGCACTCAAACAATGATCAATTGATATTAAGGCATATAATGTGTCCCAAGAAAACATTCCCCACACCATTACAACACCACCACCAGTCTGGACTGTTGACACAAGGTAGGTTGGGGCCATGGATTCATGCTGTTGGCACCAAATTTTGACCCTACCATCTGCATGTTGCAGCAAAAATTCATCAGATCCGGTGCCATCTTTCCAATTTTCAGTGGTCCAGTTTTGGTGAGTCTGTGCCCACGATTCCTGTCCATGGCTGACCAGAGTGGAACCTGATGCCGTCTTCTGCTACTGTAGCCCATCCACCTCAACGTTCGACAAGTTGTTCTTTCTGAGATGCTTTTTCTGCTCACCACAGTTGTAAAGAGTGGTTATTTGCTTAACCGTAGCCTTGCTGTCAGCTTGAACCAGCCCGGCCATTCACCTCTTACCTCTCTCAACAACAAGGTTTTACCACCCAAACAACTGCTACTCACTGGATTTTTGTTTTATGCAGCATTGTGTTTAAACTCTAGACACTGTTATGTTTGAAAATCCCAGGAGATCAGCAGCTTCTGAAATACTCAAATCAGCTCGTCTGGTACAAACAACTATGCCATGGTCAAAGTCATTGAGATCACATTTTACTTCCATTCTGATATTTCCTGTGAATATTAACTGAAGCTTGACCTGCATTTGCATGATTTTATGCATTAAGCTGCTGCCACATGGCTGAGTGGATAACTGCATGAATAAACAAGGGTACAGTTGTTCCTAATAAAGTGGCTTGTGAGTGTAACCCAGACATGACTGTTGTGGATTACTGTGTGATTGTCATACCATGCTGTCATTGGCGAATATCTGCACATTGTCCACCGGACAGCTAAGCTGTTCTGCAATCTTCCACCTGATGCTCCCAACTGTCTCATTACTGTGAGCCTACACACACACACACACACACACACACACACACACACACAGAGCGTTATGGTATTTTTTCATATAAGGCAAAGGCTACTTTCTAACGGACAGCACAGTTCAACTTTCCATTTATGGACAGAAAGGTGTGTGTATCCCATACAAGGTAACAGTGTGATCCTGCCCTCTGTGTGTGTGTGAAGGACACTACATGAAAGTCTTAGTGGTGGTGTTTTAATTTGAACTCTGTGATCAGAAAGTGTGTGTGTTTGTAAGGGAGAGAGAGAGTGCGCTCAAGTTAGTGAATGTACCTCCAAGCTGAAAGTGTCTTTGGTAGATTCGTAGGTTATGTGGAGCGTTACAGGGTGGCCATTGAAAGAAGCTCCATGAGGTAGAATAGTCCGAGGAACAGAGTACAGATCCTAAGAAAAGCACAAACAAGAATACATTTATCTATTTCAATGACCTGAGAGTTGCTAGTTATAAATTGTAACTACAAACTTCATACTTCATTTACTAAGTGTCTGTAGTGAGTGTATGATCGGTAGCAATATCTAATTAAAATCTTTGTAAAGTTCACCAATACATCAAACTCTGAGTCAAGTGATCATGATGCGGAGACAGAATTAGCCTGTTTTCAGAGATAATGACACCGCATTGCAAATACTGATGACACTGTTAAGAGTGAAATGTTAAATATATATGTATATATATATATATGTATATATAAAACAAAACCACATTTGTCACAATTACTGACATACCTAAAATTACTTATGACCAAATGTAACTTATATGTCATTTACAATTTTTTTTTTTTTTTTTTTTTACATTCAGCTGAGTGTTCAGAAACTCTAAAGAACTCATCTATGACTTCTGGTTTCACAGGATATATAAATATGAGATGACACAGAGGCCAAATTCCTGTACAACTGAAATCCACTGTTAAGCCAATAGTAAAAAAAAGTTTAAAACAATCTGAGCTGTACTGCATCTGCCAAAAAGAGGACACAAGTGTATTTTGCCCCCATGCACAGTGAGGAGGATGGTTAGAGAGACAAGAATTTCTCTCTAAGGATCTATGCTGGAGATCTGCAGAATATGGTAGCGTTTTGGGTTCACCAAGTCTAAATCTGCAATTAGACACCACCCCCAGGCCAAAACACTGGAAATCTGGAAGGCATGCCAGAACAAAGCCCTTTCTTCCATCTAAACACAAATGTATATGCCCGGAGTTCACTATCACTGTTACTTATGGCGGTGGATCTACAATGGTGTGGGCTGGTTTTCCCTCCAAAGCCCTGAGAAACTTGTTAGGATACATGACATCATGATACCAGGAGATTTTAAATGAAAATCTATCTGCCTCTGCAAAAAAGCTACAACATGGCTGTGGTTAGATCTTCCCGCAGGACAACGATACAGCTAATTCCACACAAACATGAGATTCTGTATTGAGGAGTGGTCATTCCTTATGGTAATATATATTCTCCAATATATATGAGACGACTCAATGCTTGGCAAAGAGAGATTACTCAATGAAAGTGCCAAAAAAAAAAACAAAAACAAAAAAACCCTAAAAAAAGAATAATAAAATACTCTTAGAATATTTTTCTAATATTTTCAGTGTGAGATGAAGCAAATTAATGACAAAGATAGTTATCATAACCTTTTTTTCTTTACCAAGGGTGCCAATAATTCTGGAGTTGAAATCATGTTAGTATGTTTGGTGGATTATACTTAAATCATAAGGGGTCTGTGGATAGTTTTACACTGGAAGAGGGGTCTCTGGCTGAAAAAAGTTTGATAACCCGTGCTTTGGGCAATAATGTGTGCCAGAGAACATGTCTTCCAGGAGTGTGTGTCTAAAGCCATGCAAATAAGAAAGTCTGAGCTGAATTCTGGCCCCACCTCGATAGTAATGACATATCTCTCAGCCAGTAACAGCAGCCGCTCAATGATAACCAGCTTAGTAGACCTGTAAGTCAACACACAAACAATAAGCAAAGAAAATGCCACACACCAGTGTCCACCTGCATGGTCCAACACTTTTTTTTAGTTATGTGAAATGCAAAAGCCGCTGCTGTTCTGCTCTACCTGGAGGGTGATTGCACTGATGTGGCGACGGTTGGCATGGCAGTAGCTGTCAACATCTTGGTTGCTCGTGTAACAGCATGGGTTAAGGTTGGGCCACCCAGGGCAGAGCTGGCAGCCTAAAACAGAGAGATCAGTGATGAGGAAAAAGATAAAAAAGCAAAACATCTCTGACTCATTCCCCAAGATGGTGACACCTACCTCCAACCTCTTATAACAATCAGCTATGAACTTCTTATGTAAGGACACTGAATCCTGTATGGAGGGGAAGAACACAGAATTTTGTATTCCTGTATATTTCAGTGAGTGAGAGAGGAGGAGAAAGGAAAAGGACAATGAAGTGTGTGGGTGTCCGTGAACGTGTGTCTACTGACCTTCTTCATTTTGGGGTTAAGATTTATGTAACTGTAGGTGATGATGAGCTGAATGGCCTCGTTGGCGATGTCCTCATCAGGAGACTCCATGGCAATTCTCCAGATAAAGTCCATCCCGATTAGATCTAACCGCTCCACACACTGCAACATAACAGCAAATTCAGCAAGCTTAGTGCCTCTGTCCTTTTAACAGCTGTTCTAATAGCTGGGCGCTAAACCAAAGATTGAACTAAACGACATGCTTGAATGGTGTCAGAGTTGAGGCTACAGATCTGAACAGAATAATCTATAGTTTTTCAGTGTGGATGCCATTTTATAGAATGCTAAACAGTCGAAAATTAGATGAAAACTGCCAGTCTTACCAGTTGAGTTCCCTGCCGTTTGAGACGATGATCACAGAGATTCACATTCTCAAAGAAGGTCTTAAAAAGATTAAACCCTAAAAAAAAACAAAAAAAAAACACTGTAATAACAATCCAGTGTCCTTTCCATCATAGTGATAGTTTACACTATACGATAGTAACACATCTGATAATGCTATATTTTCTATTTGCTGATTAAAACACAGATACAGTTTAGTTAAGTCCAGGTTTGTGAGTATATGAGCTGATATTGAGGTTCTGTGTATATATGGAGCTGCTGTGATGATCTAGTCAGAACTGTACCGTTCATAGTAATCTCATAAGGCTCAAGTTTAAGGATCTTCTCTTTGAACAGCTGTTGCTGAACATCACTTTCAAGATCATGTTGTCCTTTAGTGAACCATTCAAAACACATCTGCAGAGAGGGGAAAACAAAGTAATTACTATGTCACATTAATCAGCCCACCATGCTAATAAAAAGGTATATTCTCGCATTTACCTCCCGGTCTAGCTCACACACGTCCATGCCAGACACCAAGCACTCCCAGATCTCTTTAGCTCTGTTCCACACCAAGTACAAACTGGCTTCTTGTAGAAAGAATGCCAAAAACTTCAGATGCCCTTCCAAATACTGCACAGACATAAGGGATGCAAAAATTAAATACAGGAGTATATAACATTACCAACGAGGGGTAACAATACACTTTGGTCACAATTTGATTCGATACACTATACCGGCTTCACGATTAGATTCATTTCGATTTTGAACATTTGCGATTTTGAACAAAATTTGAATGAAGAAAAAATTACTTTTAAAAAAGACTCTTTTTTTGTTTCTGAATCATAAACAACGTAAAACAATGTTCATTTTTGTCTGTATAAAATTAAATAAATCAGAAACTGCTATGTACAAAGGTTTAATATTATAAACAAAATGTTCACCATATCTTAAAAATAAATAAGTACATTTAGAAAATTCTTCCCAAAGTTTTGAAGTTTGGATAGAGCTCCAAAGTCGGCTAAAATGCCTGAGTTCTGCAACCTCTTTCTCAGGCACTGTAGACTGCAGCGGTGTGGTGCTGGTGTCATTCGAAAGTTACTGAAGAGCTCTTTTTAACTGTTATAACACAGCTGTGTAACCATTTAACCTATTATGCATATCGGTCATTGCAATCCAGAGCTATCGGCCTATCGGTCACTTTACAAGTACAGATGAGTCCCGTCTCGGTAATGGTGCAGTCTCTCCACGAAAGAACACGATTAAGTGAACAGCATGCTCTCTGTACATTTTAATTCTATGGGTTGTGGAGATTGGGACCTCTTGTGTTCAAACAGTGCCATTGCATTAGATGCATAATTAAGAGAATTCTGATACTGTAGATTTCCACAACGTACTTTGTTACATTTTTGTGTCATGATGCATTGTTATACCCCTATTACTAAATGCATTTAATTTTATTGTCATGAAATTTCTTGGACCAGGACAGAAAAATAAACTCCTAATTTATCAAGTGCTCTACCTCTTGATAAGTGTATCGTCCATCCACCAGAGTGGACCCTGAGAGACCACAGGGGCCAGCGGCTGTCACGGCCAGACGATGGCATGCCACTAGAGAGCCTGTGATCAGCTTCACTATCTCAAAATTCTTCTTCAGGTCCTGAATTATACTCTGAAAAACAATAGATAATTACTAGATCTGTGTACAGGAATTAAAGAACCATGCATGATTTGACACCCTCAGGATCTTGCTGTCAAACTGATCATCTATGTTGGTGGTACTGAGTGTGTGGGTGTGTGAGTGTGTGTCTACATGTGTCTGTGTAGATGTGTGTTACCTTATCCTGTTTCTGGTATGTCTGCTTGATGAAGGAGCGAGTAATCTCATGGAGCTGCCGTAGGGCTGGAACAACCCATACTGATTGGGGGTTACTCTGCTGGGATGACTACAACACACACACACAAGCACAAACACATAGAAACAGACAATAACAGTGACCCTAATTAAGTTCACAATACCTTGTAATTTTTACATACACAACACAGATACTGCTAGGAAGAGCTAGTGAATAAACATTATAAAATCATGTCTGACTAAAGAACACACTATCATAGATGCGAAGCACTCCTCGTTCACAGCACCTCTGCCAGTGGTCACTCCACCACGGTGCTCGAGCACATTTTGGATTGAATACTGAGTGGGCTGGGAAGGAGACTGAGTATTTCAACACTCCATACAGAAGCATTTTAATAGAAATGGTTTTCATTTTCTTAACCCTACACTCTTAAGTAACGCCCGGTTTATACTTCTGCGTCTGCTTTTGTGAACACGTGGGGGCGTTGTGTGCAGGAAGTCTGCCTTCATACTTGCACGTAGCATGAACGAGTCCACTAGTTGGCAGAAAATGAAACACTATATGAAAACAGATCAATACTACTTACTTCCTTAGGTTCTAAATCACCAATGATTTTATCCACAGGAAAAGATGCGTGAAATATAGCTGCAAAGAGCGATTTGCAGGCCCAAGCACCAAGGGTGCAGAAATGTCTATTACATGAGCCAATACTAGCATGTGGATGTTATTACTCCACATCACTGATGATATATGTGAACTTTGAGTCACATCGTATGATGAACAGTAGAACTACACAACACTTACAGAAGGTGCATGAATGTGTTAATGACTACTGTTGGACAGCAATTTCATGACTGAAAACATTATGTTCTGTCTGAGCAGTGGGTTTTAGTGCATGATGTACATTGGAAGTACGCCTCACTTGTGAAAACCTGTCAAAATGTACAAAATACAAAATGGCTGACTTCCCGTTGGGCGGCAATAGAGGATGTGATAGTGAAATGTGTCTGTCTTAAGAAGACCTATATGCCTACCAAATTTGGTGCATGTAGGTACATCTACAGGGTGTCCAAAAAACTCAGGAACCAAAGGGAGAAATAGTGGCTGAGAAAATGTGTAGAGCATATGCTGTAAATAATAAATAGATGTAGTCTTACTTTCAATGGTTCCTGACTTTCCAGACACCCGGTAGACACTCACAATGAAGAAAAATGAGCATTCTATCGAGTCCCTTTTCAAATTTTTTTTGGCAGGCCCTAATGGCCACCACTTCTGATGCATGTGCTGAGTTTTCGAGCATGCCAAATGTCAAGTACTTCAAAAATAAAAATGGCTGGAGAGAGAGAGAGAGAGAAAAAAAAACAACAAAAACAGATAGAATAGGGCCCTTCACACCCTTGGTTGCGATCAGAAGGCTGGCCAGTTACAAATGAGAATGGTGGAAAGGGTAGTAACCAGCTCCCGAATCACTCAGCTACACACAAATGACGGACTTACACAGGCAAGGTTCATGAGGTGCTTCGCATCTATGAACACTGAACACAACATTACCAGCTTTAAGGATGGGTGATATGGTATATAAATGATATGGCTACTTATTCTGTGATGACTTCAATAATGGTATTTATCTTAACACGAGAAATAATACCAGAAGCACTTAACGGAAATTCTGGAATACCATCTGTGCCTAAATTAAATGAATAAAAAAACTCAATTCAGAAATTAATAATCACAAAATTACGCTCAGCAAAGGGGATTTTATAATGCCGCTTGACTTTTTTTTTTTTTTTTTTTAAATACATGGTACTATTTTGTAATACCTCCTAATCGGGATGGTTTTATCACCTGACAATCAAGACAAATGGACCAAACTTATTTGCCTCTTACATTTGCAGCACCTGCCTCCTTTTTTAGTGCAGGAATTTATACTGACTTTAAAAAGTGGAGGACTTGTGTCATCAATGTGCAAAATGCGGTAGGTAATTTGGCAAACGAATGTATTTTCCAGCAGCATTCCAAACAATTGGCTGCATCTCTGGGAAGTTTATAGACAAACGTTTCAGACATGCTAGGAGGAATCTACTTCCACAGGTTTGTACTCAAATAGCTACTGGAAAGCTTTTTTATGTAGGGAATAAAACACAATGGGACATGCTGTTACAAAAATAAGAAAATAAGGAAAATAATCAACAACCCAAAGCTGATTATTTCCAATAACAGCATGTCCCAAAGTGTTTTATTCCTCTTACACCACAGTAATTTGATAATGCTAACGATTTTTCATTAAACACTTTTTATCCATTTATAGATACATTTAATGTTGTAGAACGCCCACGAAACAAGTTAGCTCTTGTTATCACTTCCATTATTTTCAGTTCAATTCAACTGTAACACATGGACATTGTCACAAAGCAACTGTACAGATATCCAGATCCAGATTTAGATTTATCCCTAATGAGCAAGCTGAAGGTGAGGGTGGCAAGAAAAAACTCTGACATGAGAAAGAAACTTTGAGAGGAACCAGACTTAAAAGGGAATCCATCCTCTTCTGGATAGTGTCATTACGAGACATTACTCTTCCACAACTGTGCTGTTACAGAAAATTAATCAGCACCTTCTGACCAATCAGAATGGAGAATTCAAGAGTACTGTGGCATCATGGCATTTAATGGAATTTTTATGTGCTTTTGCTTTAGCTTAAATATACGATCAACCAGTGATTGTGTTAGAAACCACTAACTGGTCTTGACTGAAACCACCATAAACTGTGCTGGCTTTAAAAGAGACATGTTGTACACGTACTCCACATTTTAATACAGTTCCCTGTGCTAATGTGTCAGTTATGAAGAGTACAAACAATCCAATCTTAATTAAGGCTTTGTACAGTGTGTTCTGTCATGGCATTTCTCCATTGTGAAGAATCTGATTTGAGCTGATTTGAGATGCTCATTAACTGCCTCTGTTTGGTGGACAATTCTGAAAACTGAAAATATTATCACACTTAAAGACAACACAGATATGTCTAACTTGTTATTGGCCAAAAACTAGAAAAGAGTCATGTATGGAATGCTTTGAGCCTACTACATTGGTTGCTAAAAATAAATCTTGGTAGATAAACAATGACAACATTAAATCATTTGCTTAAACTGGAAATACACCACAACATCAGACACTAGGCCTTTCACAAGAAGCTACTTATATATTGACTGGCAAGGAAAATGCAGTTTTGTTTACTATGTCTTCTATAAAAAAATGGAAATGACTAAAGAACCATTGGGAGATGTTCTGCTCGGAAAAGTCCCATTATAAAATAATAAATGTAACGTTTAATTGTTATTTTTTACTATTTAAAAAAAATAATGAAGAAAGTGTATTTAATAATAACAAGATTACTAATTTAAATGTGCTTTTTTTTTTTACCTTTTTTTTTAAACAATTTATTGAAACATTTAGATATGATGTACCACTTATTTGTGTAACTATTCCATAACTGCCTGTTTATTTTTCAAAGTATAGGCACAAATGGTATTCCATATGAAACAAATCCCTAACAAACGCACTACTACTCGTTTACAGTTTACAGACATGATGGAATTAGTGTTAACAAAGAAATGCTGTTTAAAAGTGATGAAGTGTTTAAAACTATATAATGATATTTTAAAAATGCCTGACAGTGTTTTTTTTTTTCCCCTAAATTAATGATGTGATAAATCACCCAGTCCTAAAAACTCCCAAGAGGCACAATAAGCCTTTGGTTTTAAATTATCTCTGGTCTGATAAATGACTTGTTGCCTTAATAAATCAAATTAAATGCAGGTAAACAATGTACTTTTGAAGTTTCATCAACAAACATGACTTTCCCCTAAGAATCAAGTCAGAATCATCATTTCACAAATTTTCATTCCCTTCGTGCCACCAAACCCCATCTCCTTGGACTGTGAAAGACTGCCATCAGATTGATAGTAAGTTGTGATTTGTCAGTAAATATAAGATAGGGTCTTTGCAGGCCCTGGTGCTTCTCTTACTTTAGCCCAGGCTGGTTTCTTCTTGCCCCAGGAGCCAGTAAAAAAAGACACCTGTATCTCGCTGGTAGACTTTGAATCCTCCTGTATTTGTATCTAAAGACATAAACTGCAGTTGCATTCAGTGAGCTCTGCTAGGAGTTTATGAGACTTCAGTATGCCTCAGTTATGCAGCAACCCAATCACCCTGGAATTGAGCCTGAAGCACAGAATGGGAGCTGGAAGGAGTGTGCAAATGTGACTGTGAGTATGTGGGAAGGCAAGAGACGAGCCAAATATCTGTCTGGCATCAGAGACAGGATGACACCTTTGGACACTCGGCTCAGCTCTTAATATAGCTCTTAGCTCACTGCAAAATATTAGCCTTTGCGCATGTGCATGTGCGGGCCTGCTTTCTGCTGTTGTAGGTTATTTTGCAGTTTCCTCTAAAAATATAATGAAGTTACAGTAGCGCAGGAAGGAGAAAGATTGAGGACGTGTCTGAAAGAGTGAGAGACCTCTCACTTTTTCAACCATGTTCATCAGCAGCAAGCTAACAAAAAGGCAAAAGGCAACAGACAGCAAACAAATAATAAAAAAATCAGCAAATTTTGTAGTAGGGTGAGGTAAAAGAATATAGTAAATAGTTTTTCAGTAGCTTTAAATTACTCTTTAAATATGTCGATAGAGACAATCGTGTCAACAGCTGCCTGAAAAGCTCTACTCACAGGTTTACTTTACCAGACATTTATGTAATATGATTGCTGAACACAAGCTTGGAGGGCTCTGCATGTGAGAAAATGAAAACCTGGCAGTTTGACATCTCACCTTCTTGATGTCCTCGATACACTTGATGATGTAGCTTTTCTTGACAGTTTCTTTGACAGCGTAGGCATCGCTCAGGATGGTCAGGTGTTCCTCCAGGGCCTGCTGGACCAGAGTGGTGGGAAGAGTAGGAAGATGGGCCAACTCCCAGAGCACCTCCAACACCTGAGCCAGGTAAAACATACAGGTGATATGTATATGTGTGGTGAACTAGCAAAACCTGTCACTTCTGGAAAACATAGTTTAAAAAAAAAAAAAAAAAAGTTTTAACCAAAACTGAGTTTTTCTGCCAACCACATATTTTGACATCTCTACTTTAAGAACATAAATAAATGATGTGGAAATGTTTTTTCTTGCCTTGGCTGCCTGCCTGCAAAAATCACGCTGAGTAAGGAGCCAGTTTAACACACGCAGCAGTAAATGCTATGTTCCATATAACAGATATGAGCTTAATCGATTCAGTTTGCAATCAGAGAACAGCTCTCAAAATATCACTGCTGCTCATTAAAACGCATCATTAAAACACAGAAAATGGCTTACACACTCGGTACAGATGAAATAGATTTAAAATGTTTAAATGACCCAATAAAAAAGCATTAATAACACAACACAGCTCACAAAATGAATAAGTGATCACCAATGTTAGCATGGACAGAGATCAGTGGAGAGATGAGATGACGATGAGGCCTGTGCTTAAATGGCGCAAGAGACATTTACCTCATGTGATGAGATACAGACTGATATGGATGACATTGATGACGTGAAGTTACCTCATTTGTCATTGTCAACTTCCAATTATTTCCAATTTAGCAGTAATGTTATAAATTTGGTAACCTGCCAAGTCCCAGCCATTAGCCAGCTCTCCCCTACCATATAAACTCTACCAACCAGCGAGGGTGAGAGCTAACGTGCTTCCTCTGAGACATGTGAAGCCAGCCAACTCAATCCTTTCAAACTGTCGCTCATGCTGGGTCACACACTCGGAGGAAAGTGCTATCTGCCCTCTTCCACCTACATGAGCTCAGAGACTGAGAATGACTAGCGTCAGTGTGTTTGACAGGGGAACGTGGCCAATTCTGCTCCCTTGGCTCCTGGTCACAGATAGCTGTGGCATTGTTGGGACTTAAACTTGCGGATCTCCCAAATGATAGTGCAGATGCTTTTCTGTTGCACCACTAGAATTGTTCATGCAATTTTCACCTTTTTCACTTTTGGGGCTAACTTGCGAGTGAGATGCACTGTACGTATGTGCCACCATACACGTGATAATAAAGGATGCTTACTAAGGATGTGCTTTTGAAATTTAAAAAAAAAAAAAAACCCTTTCCAACAACATTAGGACTTAATGGGGTGCCCATGTACTCCATGTGGTGGTACTGCATTGAATTAAATGTAAAACATTCAGATTCGAGTGATGACATGAGAAACCTAACGCATCACACAGAGAAACTGAGAGCAAGTGATAATGGTGAAATTCAGTCCCCACACACGGATGAGAGTAGAGAATGCAGATTGAAATTCCCCTCACGTTTAGCTGAGGTTCTCTTATATGCACTACTGAGCACAAATGTAGCACATCATTAGCTCAATGTTTACCAGACTCTCTTTAATCCCCTTCTACATTAGGGGTCTCTTTGTGACTCAGAGTGCTACACTGTGATCATAATGATCAACACTTCTTTATGGATCTTGATGCATATCGATTTTTGATTTCTAAAACCTCTGTTATAAAGTTTTTTTTTTCAGTAAGGCCACACGTTGCTTTTAAAGCATAATACTTTATCCATCATTAAAAAAAGTATATTAAAATATAAATGTTTCCCACCACATAACCCTTGTTGAATACTGTAAAAAAAATCTTTTTCAGAAATTTTTATATCATGTATTATGTTTGTATACATTTTCTATTAAATGTAATAAAATTTATGAAGCATATCTATTAAAAATCCATCCATCTTCTGTACCACTTATCCTACACAGGGTCGCAGGGGATTCGGAGAACAAGGCAGGGGACACCCTGGACAGGGTGCCAACTCATCGCAGGGCACAATCACACACACACACCCATTCACACACTATAGACAATTTGGAAATGCCAATCAGCCTACAACACACGTCTCTGGACTGGGGGAGGAAACCCCCGAAGCACGGGGAGAACATGCAAACTCCACATGCACGGGGTGGAGGCGGGAATCCAACCTCCAACCCCAGAGGTGTGAGGCAAACGTGCTAACCACCAAGCCACAGTTAAGCTTAATTATACATCAGAAAAGTGATATTACATGTAAGTAGTTAACAACAGTAATTTATTGAACTAATTATCGAACGTATTAGCCGACCAGTATTCTAATCTATTAGTTGACTAGTCTCTCACACACACCTTTCCTGTTGTTGTTTCCGAGCGTGCCTCTCTGCCGATCTTCCCGATCAGACTCAAAAGCTTCTGCCTGACACGATCAGTCTCAACCTCCCAGCTCTAAAAAAAAAACACAAAACAACATGTGAGCACATCAGTGTAGTTCTAGTACATTTCTAAAATGTAAGTTATATACCATATATTGACAACAACAAAAAAAAAATCCACAAAAAGACAAAAAAGAAGGGGTAAAAAGGTTTACAAAAATTGAAAAGCACAAAATTCATACACATACTTTTTGTATGAGGACAAAGAGGTGGTTGAGCTGCTCGCAGTTGAACTTGACGGCTGCTGCGGCGATGATATTGTGGATGTTCTCTATGACGGTGGAGGACTGGCCAGACTGCAGAGGAGCAGATGAAAATGAGAATGGCTAAAGAAGTAAACTACACACTATGGACAACATCTCCTGGTATTATCTACAGAATGTAAACAGCAAGCATATTACTTCATATTAGAGAAAGAGAAGCAGTGACTCACTTGTATTTTCCAGATCTTTGAAAGCTCATCCAGTGAGAGTTTACTGCCCAACAGCTCAATGATTCCCTTTATCCTATCACAATACTGCGCCTGGTCAATGTTTCCTGTGAGACACATAAGACAAGAGGGGAGTAGAGAAACAGAGAGACAGAGACAGACAGATGGACAGAATTAAAATAATGCATGTACAGTGGACATCCAGCATACGTTTTCTGCTGACGCCGGGGCCTCTAACACTCTTAGGGTGCTTTCACATATGCAGTGTTTAGTCCTTTTGTGTTGGCTATGAATTTACAAAAAAAAAAAAAAAAACAGCATTTTTTTCTATTGATTGCTATGATCTTAAGCCCCCTTTCTAAAAGAAAAAAGGGGTGTGTTTTCCCCTTTGGTGCATTCCTTTTAGAAAGTTAGATCACAGCAATCAATAGAAAAAATCATGGAGGCAGCATTTGTTTGCTAAACAGAACTGAGATGCGATGTGTTCTGGATACCTGGACTGAGGAACAAAAAGAGAAAATGATGGTGAACATACAAAACGGTTTAAGCTAGCTATTCATTACTCATTTATTTAGCACTGGTTCCATGTCCTCTGTGCTCTGTAATTGTTGCCATTTCTATTGCGCATAAGGCAGACATGTCTACCATAATGTGGAGGCAGGGGCGTGGTCGAGTGCCGGTTTGTGAATAGCGGGTGGAGCCAGAAGAGTGAGTGGTAAGGACCTGCTCTGTGGGGGGAATTTTCTAACGATTGCTCCGTTTCATTGAGTGGGAAGGGGGAGAGAAAAGAGGGAGAGACAAGAGCAACGGGAGAGAGAGAGCTGAGTAGCACAGAACTGTGAGTGTGTGTGTGTGTGTGTGTATATATATATATATATATATATATATAT
>CM040472.1:5334713-5361859 GCA_022758105.1 Pangasianodon gigas | reverse complement strand
TATATACACACACACACACACACACACACACACACCTCGGAGCCTCAGAGCGTGGTGCTAAAAATCACTGAAAAGTGAAGGAAAATAAAAAGGAAAAATAAAGAGCACCCTTTTGAGCTGTCCCAAGCCTGCCTCCTGTTTTTTTATTTTTTTTTTTTTAAATATTGGTTCCTTTAACTATGTGCAAAGTGAAACCAAAGCAAACCAAATAGCAAACGATCCAAAAGTATCAATTTCACTCCGATTTCATAACACGATAGACTAGTAGGTGTGAAAGTGCTGGGCTTGCGCAATATTGATTTTTTTCCCTGCTCCATTTTAAAATATCATGATAGAACCATTGGTGTAAAAGAGACAGGAAAGCGAGCATTTCCAACATTTAGGTTTTAAGGATAGTAGAGGAAGCGTAATAATATTTCCAGCTGTGCAGTTTGGGACTCTGGCATGAGAGGGGGAAGGGGACAGGCTTTTTAATACTGGGAGATAAAATCCCCTGTGCAAATCATTCCAGATTCACATGTTGGTTGGCTCATTTCCGATTTTATTGGGGAGGAAAAGACCGCTCTTATGGCGTATTTTTGAGTAATAACTTGTACTAGTGTACTCTAGTGTTTTTCTGGAGCTCCTATGCATAATGCATAATGATTGGCAGGTCTGGTAATATAATGTAATCAAAAATAAACTTCACTGGATATCATGGCAACGTAATATCATATAGGGACAATGAAACTGTTATAAACGCACAAGCCTAGAAATTGCCCTTATTCTTCTAGGCTCGACTTTTCTAGCATTTGCTGGACATTTTGAAAAGGTGCTAGAAAAGTTGAATAAATGAAAATACTATAGCACAGAGATTAAAAAAAACAGCCATAATGATACTTTTAAAATTCATCATTATAACTATAATTCTACAAATTCATCATTATAACTGTGAAACATCACACAGATTGAATGTGACAGCTTTCAACTTTGTGAAGATTCTTGATATATACATGACTTGTTCTTGTTTCCTTCTGGAATTCTTCTTCTGAGACCTTTTCTCTCAACACTTCATCCTCACTTTTTTTTTTCTTTAAAAGTATTAACATGGTGTATCATATTATTTAGTTATATATCATTTCATGATTTGTTCAACTGTCCTATCCCCTATTGTCCTATATCCTACCCCATACTGATACGGTGCAAAAGTAACCAGTGATACTAAGAGAAAATTAAACTAAAAGGCATGCAGCGTAAAAACAGAAAGTAAAGAGAATGAAAACAAAATGAAGGTGGCAAGCACTAAAGAAAAAGAGAAAGGAGACACAAAAGTGAAAGTCAACAGCAGACAAAGGTGAATACTTCTCTGAGAAAAGGGGAAAAAAAAGTGTGCAAGCAGAGAAGTGAGAGAATCCGAAGAGGATTGGAGAGAGAGAGGGAGAGAGAGAGAGAGGGAGAGAGAGAGAGAGGGAGAGGGAGAGAGAGAGGGAGAGAGAGAGAGAGAGAGAGAGAGAGCACATGAGAGTGTGAGACGAAAATAAAGAGTGGGAGTCAAGCTCAAGGGCAGGTGATTTCAAGCAGGAAATAACAATGAAAGAGTAGTGTGGCGTCCATCTGGTCAGTAAGTAGGACAACACACACATTCATCTCTCAGCATGAGAGCAGTGTGTGATCACACCATACACACAGACTATTTATTAGCGGTCCCTTTTAACCATTACTGTTATTAATGTCTGTTTATTTTTCAGTCTTTTGAACATTTTTAAAACTTTATCTCCAGGCATCTGTACAGAGCGTGTAAGCATTTTCCTCTCTGATGATGATAATGTAACGGTGCAGGTGCATCATGGACATTTGGACAGCTGGTGTCTGATTACAAACTGAATTGATTACGCTTATGTCCATTTCGCTAAAGCACGCACCGATCCAAAAACTTAATCAAAACGTGAGAAAAGTACATTTCGCTAGCAAGACTAGACATCTTTAGGTAGACTGACTGCATTTACTTCTTTCTTTGTTAAACTGGATCATTTGGCAGAGACAGTAAAAGCATGGATATAAAGTAACCTAAATAAAACCATTTCCAAGTTACTTTCATAAATGGTTTGACAGTTTTGGTCAAATTTGATCAGAATTTTTGTCTGTTTTCCAGAATTCAGCTGTAGTGACTTCAGGCTAATTTTTGCAGACTACGACACAATTAAGAAACCTCCACATGACTGAGCACACTTTCACACACTGAGAACTCACACACTTTTTCCTGGAGACATACAGTACAGAAGTCAGCTGTTATATAACAGGTAAGGTTTTAGGGTAAATACGTAACTAACCTTCATTATTGAGCTACGCTGTGCAGAGTTTTTTGAACATTTCATTTCCTTTCTTTTTAAAATATCTTAAAGTGTCAAATGACTGCAAATAAATATCTTTATTGTCAAGTGACTGCATTTTCTGATCAGTTGAGTATGCGAGTTTTGGATCATGTGAAAAAGAGAGGGCAGCTGACCTTCCAGTGCTATCGAGAGGACCGAGTTCTCCACCAGCCAGTCGAGGAGCCGGTCCGTGTCTATGGCGTTCTTCACTGTCTTAGACACCGTGCTCTCCTCTATCAGCTTGGTGACCTGGAACAGAACATGGCAGTCAGCCAGACTGTGTTGAGCCAAACCGGAATTTCAAAAGCACTGTATTCTCAGATATTTTCTGCATAGTTTTACTTTGCAACACAAAGTGAGGCAATGTACATGTTATAATCAACTGCATAGGCGGACTAAATCACTAACATGGCCTCCGGGGAAAAGTCCAAGCTGTCGTTTATTTATTCACAGTTGCCCGAGAGAATTAAGACAGCTCATAGCTGTAATATTAACCAAAGACTTTTTCTCTGTTTGTCAAGGACAGAAATGAGACGCTTCATCACCAGAGACATTATCAGGAGAGAATAAATATTACAGCTACATAAAGTTGCCCCCACCCAGGGATTCAAGTGCTGGTTTATTCTCCTTAAACTGTATTAATGATTATAATTAGCTCATCATGTGTTTGACTTAAATCACATTCACTGCTGCTTTTTAGCCTATTTAATTGGACGTCTAGGCAAGAACTCTGGAGCTTTCACTTGACTGGTGGGCTAGCTAATTCAAATCATTTCAAATAATTTGTCCCAACTTAAATTGATACATAACATGAAGTTGTTGCTGTTCTTCTTTCGGCTGCTCCTGTTAGGGGCCGCCACAGTGGATCATTGGTCTGCGTATGTGATTTGGCACGGTTTTTACGCCGGATGCCCTTCCTGACGCAGCCCTCCCCAGTTTTATCCGGGCTTGGGACCAGCACTGGGAGTGCATGGCTGTGTGCAACCTCAGTGGCTGGGGTCGGTTCCCTGGCTTGGAATCGAACCCAGGCCACAGCAGTGAGGCCTAACCACTGGTCCTCCAGGGACCCATATATGACACGAAGTAAAGAGTTTAAATAATTACCACACTTGTAAACTGTAGCCAGAGCAGGGAGGCATACAGGTATCAGGCTGTTATGGGGTTCAGTCATGATGTATGACTGACGGTTACCTCAATGTGGCCTACTTTTTAAAATACAGATTAAAATGCATTTCCATCTATTATCATTTACCTGTTCTTTTTTCGCCTAGCAGTTTCGTAAATTTATCATACATGACGGCTATCAAACCCACAAAAGTACACGACACTGCTGACCAGAAATAAACCAAACAACTATCTACATACTTTTGGCTAAGCAGCACAGCACAGCACCAGTTGTTACAGTAGTTAGATTGTTTTTTGGCCCAGCATGTGACTCTCTCTGTCTCTCTCTCAGCTGAAATGCTGACTCTGACGCAGAGATTTCATGGAAAAGTTGTTCTCAAAAATAGCTTTCTAAGAAAGGTGAACAATTTGTGGACAATTTTTGTTTTCCTTTTGCATTTTGTTATATATTAAAGGATGTGCAAAGAGACATTTGGACAAAGATCTTGCAATAAATTTTTCCTTTAACCAGCTTGCCTGTTTTTAAATGGTCTATAAATTCTGTGAATTTCCTTTACAAAATAACGATTGCATGGCAAGCCTTCTTTCAGTGCGTGCTGTGTGCTCAGATGTGAGCACTATAGTGTTTATGTAATCTATGTAGTGGCCATTAACTTCCACATTAAAACCTTGAGAACGGTCCAAGCTTCATTTCAAGTCAGGAATGCAGGGCTAAGGGGATGAATTAATAAAGAATAACAAGAGAAAAAGTCTGCTAGAACATCCAAAAGTGACCTCTTTGAGTGAGTTCATCTTGGCGCTGAAGTGAGGGGTCTTGAGCATCCGCAGGAGGATGTCCAACCTCAGGTCATCCACCACATTGACCAGCTCCCGCTGGAACCTCATGCATAGCAGTTTAATGGCGGACAGAAGGTCTGGAATGCTCACCAACCTCTACGTAAGGGGAGATGATGGACATAATGTTGAAATATTTTTAAAGATTTTTACAGAGTGAAAAAAGCAGTGCTCTATTAGTGTCAGTTTGAACCATACCTTGTCCTTTAGGTCTTTCTCTTCAAGATTCTGCACATATGTGATCATCTTGTGGATGACCGGGTCCAGCATTGGCTGCAACATACAAAGACATTTCAATGTCTATAAGTGGCAGCTTATCCAGAGGGGCAGGTGGGGCAAAGCACCACCATATATCAGCCTTTCAACAAATGGTAATCTTCAGAAAGTCCTCCTTCCCAACATTTTTAAACTCGGTCAAAATTCTAATGACCATATATATGATATAAACATATGTCGCCAAGTCTTAGGGCAGAGTGCTCCCTGCCCCGTTTAGCATCCACAGACTTCTTTTTGCACTCAGAAATGGGAACTACAACAAGCCCTATTAGAGGGTAGCGCTATTGGGGAAGGAAATCTCCAGTGCTATTGGGGAAAGAATCGCACTGCCCCATGCATGGAGGAAGAGCAGTTAATAACAGGGTTGCCAGGGCCATGGTTTCTATGCCAAATTTGGATCGTTTACTCCAAGATCTTGTTTTATAGTACATAATCAAAATTAAATCTAATAAATTTCTGCAATGTATAAAAGCAAAGTATAACTGCAGACAGTGTGTCTATGATGCACAGAACTGTTTCTATTTTAAGAAATACTGTAAAGTTTGGGAGAGGGAAAGGGCGATTATGGAGTGGATAATGTCCGTACATCAGAAAGGTATGTGCCCAAATTTTCCAGGTTAGTTTCAGGTTTTTTTGTATGGTTGTTGAGATGTAGTTGGGCTGGAAATTTTGCTAAAACAAGGCAACCCTGGTTAATGATATTAGCTGTTCTTATGTGCGCCTCACTGATGATGGGAAACACACCTGCTGCAAGGAACACAGTTAAACAAAGTTACATCTAAAACCACTGAAAATGAGCTGTTACATGGTATGTTGCTGATTCCCAACTATGACTTACAGATTACTTTAAAAATTCACTAGATAGTAGCCTACAGTATAAGCCAAATGTGACAGCCTCTCGACTTAATTTTGTTTGATGCTACAGAATTATTAACGTTGTCCTGCCCCAACAAAATATACAGTCACCAGCTGCTAATGATTTCTAATATTTTACTTGTGCTACTACAGCATATCTCTTATTCTTTTATAAAATATAATAATGCAAAAATCTCATGCTGCACATTTTGTTAAACCCTAAGTAACTAAAATCAAGTGTAGATGATGCTCATGGTTCCTGTGAATAAAGAACAAGAAGAAATTGGAGATGTATGTGTAGGGAAACAGGCATGGAGACACTGACCTGGACCAGGCTGGAGTTCAGGTACTCTGCACACACACCAAGCGGCTGCACCAGCGCAGACACACACTGAAAACACCAAGAGAGAAAACAGTTACATAATTCCTAGACATGTTCCTGAACACCTCCCAACATGCTCTCAGAGTGCCGGGATGATCGTAAACGCAAGTGTGATGGTGATGGCATGATGCGCCCCTGCCGGAAGTCGATTCTTTTCCATTGACAGCAAATACCAATGTGTTTTATTCCTCTTATATCACAGCCACATGCCAATGCTAACAATTTTTTAATAAAGAACGACAGGCCATACTTATTATCCATCTCCAGTTACATTTAACACTGTAGAACGTCTAAGAAACAAGTTAGTTCCTGTTGTTACTTACGTTACAGTAACTATTAACAGTTGTTCCCTTACTGGCCTCTTTTTTTTTCTTTCTCTTTAAGTTAATAAAACAAAAACTACAGCTTGTTTTCCTGAGTGTTACTAAGCGTTGACACTGGAGACTCCTTCCAAAATTTTAAATCAATAATTACACATATTTTTAATCCATTTAAACGGAGCCTCTGCCATACAAATCCCTGTATCAGCTGTTACTATAGAAATGCTAACATATTAGAGTGAGTGCATTAATATAAACCTGTGATTTACCTTGCAGCTGGAACTACTGTCAGAACTGTGCTGTAATACAAACACCTTCTGACCAATCCCACTTTCAATGGCACTGTGGTGTAAGTAATATTAATAACACTGGAACCCCTAATAACTCATTAAAAAATTTTATAGCTACATCGTCAGTGACCACAGTGGCGTTCTCAGTAAGACTCGCACCTTTAAACACACACTCTTTCATGCTGGGTGGCAGCAGCAGAGACGCAAAGCCAGGATGAATCACTCCTCTGTTCTGGATTAAATGATTTCTCTTCCGTTTGCAGAGTGGGAATGAATTAAACCAGCACAGGGGAGGAGAAGAGGGAGCTTCCTTCTCTTATTCTTCCCATCAGACTCTCTTTCAGGACTGCAGTGTCTAGAGCGCTCAGCATGTCTGGCTTTAAGCCAGAGGCGTAGCAGTTACAGCAGGTCAGGTGTAGCGGTGGAAAACATCCCCCTCTCCCAAAAGCTGCCTCCTACATCCTGTTCCTGTGTCAGTTATTCACATGCAAATCCTAAATCAAAGCATCTTTTCCCTGTCAGAGCGCTATCTCCCAACGCTGGAGCTCGGCACATGCTAATGTGTGCCTTCAAAAGGCAAGCAGGAGGAACCCGAAACAAGGCGGCTTTAGAGACTACAGACAAGGAGGGGCATTAAACTGACGCACAGAGGGGTGACTCTAGCCTGTGTAAATCTCTTTGCAACTCATTAGTAGTGGGTTGTTCCCGTATATACACACACCTGTCATATTGCTATAGGAAAGGGGTCAAGTGAAAATCTCTTCCACAATGCCTGATGACGTGCTGATGATTCACTCAGCAGTGTGTAGTATTCAACCAACACCTGTGTTTTAATTTCTCTTCCTCTTTCTCTCCTTTCCAGGGTGAAATGCGACGTATCGCTTATATGTGTGTGAGCATGTGATTGTGTGCTCACAGAGGCACTAAGGAGGGCTTCACTTTTTCATTTTCTGAACCAGATTCCTCTACCTTGTTCCTCGTGATTGTAAGTTTTAAGACATTTACCACACAGACACATTTCCTCTCATTACAGTCTTCACACTGCGGCTTTGAGCCTTAAGCTTAGGGGCGATTTCACACCCATCTATTTGCCTTAGGGCAAAATTGATAATTTTGGTAAAACTGCTATTTGGTTTGGTTTCACACTGCAAAAAATAAATAAATAAATAAATAAATAAATAAAATTTAAAAAAAAAAACCCTCTGTCTGGCAGACATGTAGAGCTGAAAACGTATTCGTAAATGTATTTTCATTCATTGGGTGACGAAAAAACAACAAACTTTTGAAATGTGCTCCCCAAGCAAGCAAACACAGAGACAGCGCTCAATAAATAATGAGATAATTACATAAATAACTAGTTTAAGCTATTTTGTGTATTGCATCCATCATTTATTTTCTCTTTTGTTTATCAGTACAAATATCAATTCATCAATTTAGACTGACTAAACACCGCATAAGTGGAAGCACCCTAAAATGTCGATTTCACACCTGAACCAAATGCATGAGCGAATCTGGGCTCATTTTTAGTGAAGGAGTCATCACAGCAGGTTAATACATAAAAATAATTCAGCTTTTTGTTATGCTGTCGTCACTTTCATTCGAATCTTTCTTCAGTTCTTACACTAACAAGGCATCCCATTCCATTCCATTCACCACCACACCACACCATTCCCTGCTATTGTGAAACTGAACCAGGAATTAACCCAAGTTAAACAAACAAACAAAAAAAAAATCATAATATTTAATGCCAAGGCCCCGGAGTGGATCACTTTCACATGTGGTGTGGACCAGATGAGAAAATGTAATCTGTGCAAAAGCATTCCTATACACAGGTACAGTCATGGGCAGAAGAAAGTACATCCTCCTTCAATTCTATTTTTTTAATTTATCAGGGCCTAAATAACAATTGTGTGGTCATCACCGACTTCTATAAACAAACAAATAACCTCAGGTGACGAAAAAAAAAAGAAGAAATTTCAATATGTAGTCATTTTCCCCCAAAAAGTAAACCAATATTCAGAAACCACAATATAACACAAGTGTTATTTAGGTTCTGATAACTAAAAACATAAGACTTAAGGAGGGTGAACTTTCTTTTTCCCATGACCGAATGTAGTCGACTTACCCCAATCTCCATCTCCTCTTGATTCAGCTTGCTCTGAATGGCAGTGAAGCCACCCATTTCTCCAAACTGTGGCAGGATCGAGAGAAAGAGAGGTATGATTGGATGACTGAGAGAAAAAAGTCTTTGTTACATTACAGTACAGGTAAATTCTTTTATTGGCATATTCCAGCTTGTTAGGAAGTTGGAGTCAGAGCGCAGGAGCGGCTGTGATACGGCAGCCCTGGAGCAGAGAGGGTTAAAAGCCCAACAGTGGCAGCTTTGCAGTGCTAAAGTTTGAACCCCCAAACTTCTGATCAGTAACCCAGAGTCTTAACCACTAAGCCTTAAACATACAGTTGTGCTACTTTTCACTCGGCTGCACTACTCTATGCCACAGGTCTAAAACTGTACATGAGGCTTATTTCTCTTTTCCACTCTTCATGTTCCTGATGGGTAGTGTCATTCATTTCTAACTGCTTGTATAACTGAAAAAGTGCAGGCAGAATGACAGAATTAATTTCCCACTGCAGAAGAAAAAGCAAAGCTGAAATCGAACAAAACAGCAACCTACTACTTAACTGCATTATGAATCAAAATGTTTAAGAAATGAGATGTTTACCCGATTCACAAGGTCCACCAGCCATCCGTGAGGCTCCTGTTTTCACACACAAAGAACAACGACTTATAGCTACAGTTAAATTCATATAACTGTATGAATTACAGGCCATATAAGTGTGCATGGTGTTTGTTAACAGTAATAACACGCATATGACATTAGACATCAATCCAACATATAAGTAAGATTAGGCAGAAAGGTTCACTTACACCAACAAAAATAAACAGACAACTAAATACATTTAAACACACACAGACCCACTGTGTATCAGAGACACACTCACAATCACACAACTCACTCTTCCACTACACATACACACACACTCTACAAATCACAAATACACAAGCTTTTGGTCAGTCCCCAAAATTTGAGTCATAGTCATATTCATTCCATTACACACACACACACACACACACACACAGACACACACACAGACACATAGGAATGTAGAAAACCAGTTTGTCTGACCTTTAACAGGACAGATTTATCACTTGAGCAACCAACATAAGCAAACACACATACACAGATATGAAAGCTCAGGTGATGCAAGTGGGATAAAGAAATGTAGATCACCTTCTGGTAACTGGAGCTGGGAGAGACGGCAAACATGCTGTCTTCCCCAAACACCTCGGCCCAGCTTCTCTGACTCGCCTTCATACGGTTCTTAAAGTGATACTCATTATCGGGGTTAAAAGCCTGCAAAACAAAAACAGAAGTGACAGACACAGGTGTTCAGTAAGTCCACTACAGTCAAACCCTGTGCATTAGAAGGCGACAACTCACTGATCTCACCCTCAGTCCATCATCGGTGGGTATATTATGATTGCCGCTGTGTATCTGGTTTTTTTTTTTAGCTTTTGATAAGAAAGTGTAGAATCCAAAATGGATGTTTAGGCTTCTGTAGAATTTATAAATAGCACTGTGTTAACTATTGGCATTAAATGGATTCATTTATCAATAGCTAACTATGAACACTGACTCTCCAATCATATGCATTCCCACTTTAAAATTAGATGTCTGTATGCTCTAAGAAAAAAATCCCTTACAAACACCAGGCCCTTATAAACCCTTTGATAAGTTATGTCACAATAAACGTTTCTTAGATATATTGGGTATAATTCCAAAATTGGAAGCATCTGATTTCATGTTAAACTTTTGAATGACGTGCTAGCCTTAAAAAAAAACGCCCACGCGCATCAGTGAGCCTTGGTCGCCCATGACTGTAGCGTCACCACCGGCACCTGCCCGCCAGAGGGAGCCCTCGCCCGAGTTTTGACGCCACCCACGAGGAACACTTCCGGGGTTTTACGGACATTTAAGCAGCGCGTTCACCACACTAGGACGCGAAGTATTGTTTTCAGGACATTACCAAGCCTTTTCTCTCTGCCTTTGTGTTTTGTTTGCCTTGTGTGTATGACCCTGTTCACGTTTACGGATTACTGCCTTTGCCTTGTGTTTTGGATTTGGTTACCTTGCTGCTTGACTTCCTGGTTTACCAGACTTTGCTCTCGTTTGCTCGACTACGTTTTCTGCCTGCCGATTTGGATTGTTTGCTATTAAACTGCTAATGGATCCTACACAACACGCCTCTGGCAATTCGTTACAATGACCCTGTCACTGGTGTATATATATATATATATATATATATACACACATATACACACACAAGCACACATATATAAAAATTTTACTTTTAGAAATTATTTTTATTTTTAGAAATGATTAATTTCATTCTGAGGGCATTTATGCTTTACTGCAATTATTCACATGTGCCTAATACTTTTACACAGTACTATATATAATACATGCAAAGGCAACTGCTGTGCCAACAGGTTACGCATGTATGCCAGATGGTAGCTTTTCATTTTAGCCTCTGTTTATTAGAATTGGGTGAAACATATCATGACATCTGAAGATACACTATATGGCCAAAAGTATGTGGACACCTGACCATCACACCCACATGTGGGTCTTCCTTAAACTGTTGCCACAAAGTTGGAAGCACACAATTGTATAGAATGTCTCTGTATGCTGAAGCATTACAATTTCCCTTCACTGGAACTAAGAGGCCCAAACCTGTTCCAGCATGACAATGCCTCTGTGCACAAAGCGAGCTCCATCAAGACATGGCTTGCCAAAGTTTAGAGTGGAAGAACTCGAGTATCCTGCACAGAGCCCTGACCTCAACCCCACTGAACACCTTTGGGATGAACTGGAACACCGACTGCACCCCAGACCTCCTCACCAACATCAGTGTCTGATCTCACTAATGCTCTTGTAGCTGAATGAGCACAAATCCCCACAGCCACACTCCAAAATCTAGTGGAAAGCCTTCCTAGAAGAGTGGAAGTTATTGTAACAGCAAAGAGGGGACTAAATGGATGTTCAAAAAGCACATATGGAGGTGATGGACAGGTGTATTTATTTGAAAAAAAAAATCTAACAGGATCTATCGAAAAACTGAAAATTTCACTTTCTTGATATATGCATTTCACGCTGGTAACAAATGTCAGAAAAGCTGTTAGATATGATGATTGCTCAGTGAGATATGTACGATAAATGAAATGCTATGACAGCACTTCTCTATGTGAGGCCATGACATGGAGACACTAACGGACACACAACAAAGGTCTTTCATGCCTGTGTCAGTGTGTGTGTGTGTGTGTGTGTGCGCTCACCATAGTGAGTACTCCCAATAGGCCAATAGGGATGGGGTCCTGTTTGACCCTCTCTGCCACTAGATCAACTAGCAGCATCAGCATGTTGTAGATGCCCT
Organism: Pangasianodon gigas; assembly: GCA_022758105.1. Classification (NCBI taxonomy): domain Eukaryota; kingdom Metazoa; phylum Chordata; class Actinopteri; order Siluriformes; family Pangasiidae; genus Pangasianodon; species Pangasianodon gigas. The sequence continues at coordinate 5,349,930 of CM040472.1, read as the reverse complement.
CATGGATCTCTGTGCCCCACTTATGCACTGCACTTGACATCAACAACTAGAGAGGAAGGAACAGCAAGCATGAGAGAGAAAGGGAAAAACAGGCAGAGCAAAATGAAACCTAAAGGCTGTTTCACTGGATGTTAATTATCATCTTTTCCTGACATATTGAACACACCTTTTTGAAGGCCTCGGGCATGCATCTGTCCATGAATCTCTTACAGTTCTCATCTGCATCAGCCAGGCCTGCCGACACAAAGAGAAAGAGATTAGATCACACGTTGCTTCCTCTGACACACCCTCATACACCCTCACACACACACTCATCCTCGTCATACCCATTCTGGCGAGGCTGGTGGAGGCGATGAGACACTTCCCGAGTGACTCCTCTCTCTTGTATGGGATTGACCAGTGGTCAGTGAACACCCTGCTCTCCAGCTCGTACAGGTTGGTGGTGGGAAACTCCATATTGCCCCCTGAACAGTTCCCATTCTCATCATTAGCCCTCTGAGACACACACACAGAGCAAGAGAGAAAGAGCAAGGTTATATTTAAATCATATAGGCCCAAATGATCAATTATGGGAAATTTACAAATAAGGAATTTCATCAGTTATGAATCTTTGATAATGCCATCTTGTTTTTACACTGCAGTCACATATTTCTGTTTTTTTTTTTTTGCTGATAGTTGTTAGCAAATTGGTAATATCTATAACATGAATAATAAATATGAATAATGAATAAACTATAAAGAATTAATGATAAAGAACATATATTTTTATTTAATCATATTTTTAATTAATTTACAAATTCTGTGAGAACAGTTTGCTCTTCTGCTAATCAGCAAACTGCCTAATAGCTAATGTTACCAAATTATAAACAGGGACTTATCATAGCTAGCTAGAGAACATATCCATAAACATTTAGGAGTGAACTGCCAGTATGAAAATTTCAATAACAGAACGTTAACAGCCATCAACTATTCCTGGATAAACAGGAAATGTTCACTTGTGTAACCCCAAACCCCAGATATGATTCTAGCCTTTTATATAGAAAGCAAACCATGTTTGTGTGTGTGTTTGTGTGTGTGTAAATGACATGGCTGTATTTGTGTGGCACTCTGGGCAGGAACATGGCTTGTGTGCACACAGCTGTTGCTCCAGATCAGAACTTGCTGACTCCACGGCATTGCTACTCATGAAAAACACAACACTGTGTGAGCTTCCTACACGTCCAGCGCAGTAAAATGGCACTAAGGGTGCTTTTACACATGCAGCGTTTAATCCATTTGAATCGAATCCTGGTCTCGGAGCACGTCCATGCGAACTCTGCCGTGGTTCAACTGCAGTGAGAAAGCGATTTGATCCCCAATCAAACATAACATGGTGTATAACATGGCAGGCAGCATTTTTTTTTTTTTTTTGTGGATGTGAGCTGTTAAACTGAGCATGAGGCAAAAACTGAGCCAAATGCCATCCACAGAAATGCCATGTGCTCTGGATATTTGGAACAAAAAGAGAAAATAAACAGTGAACGCACACACAAATGCACTACTCTTTTACATAATTATTTAGTCATTTATCTAGCACTGTGTTCCCCATGCTCAGGTGAATTGTATTGTTATTTCTATGTTCATGTGTCAAAAGTTTGTTCACCATTGTTCTGACCAGTGATTAAAAGTTGTACGAGTACGGTTTCATCCAGCCCCTTAACTGTCTTCCATTTTGCTTTTTTTTTTCTTTTTGGTTTGTTTAATTATGTACAGTGTGAAACCAAACCAAACTAATCAGCAAACCTTTCCTTTAATTTGGCAAATGGACTAACTGATGTAAAAGCGCACTTACTGATCATGTGTGTTAAGATTTTAATGATGGGGTTAATAAGGATTTCTTAAACAAGTGTTAATACCTAGATAGCTCTGAATGCCTTTCATTTTGCAAATTCACTTCAGTTTTCATTTCATTTCACCTTTCATTGTCTCTCAGGACAAAAAACTAAAGAACTTTCCTTGTACTTTTCTCCTAGGTATGCTCAGAATGGTCATATAAGTGTGAATGAAGGCCACAGACTGAGTGCTGAGTAGAGATTTACACCTCAATCTCACTGGAGGTGACGCGCAATACTCTTTTATGAAACAGAAGACATGGCTCTTTATGTGAACAAGGAGAGTTCAGATAAAACTGCAGTTATAGAGTCGATTCATTCTCTTCAGTGAGCTGAGAACAACTGACCAATTATGAATTTCCTGTATGTGGAAAACAGCTGCTTGCACATCTGCTCTCTGCAGGACTGGTGTCATGTCTGTGTGTGTGTATACCTACAAATACACTGAAAAATTACAACCAAGTTTCCTCAGTTAAACCGACATTTAAAGAACTGGGCATGAAAGACAGAAGGTTTGACAGGAATTGAGCGAGAAAAGCTAAAAGAATTCAAGGAAATTTCACCAATATTTGTGTGAGGGGTGACAAAGCTCTGAGCTGCTCTGAGGAACTATGCTGAATTATCTCAAATAACATCACTGGCCGCTATTTTGGAGAGATAAAGTTAGCTATTCAAAGGTCATGTTTCATAGTTCAGCAGGTCTGTTCATGCTGAGCTTACTCCAACGTATTAGTTGTTCTCACTGCAAAATTAAACAGCAGTAGTCTAAAATACTCACTACTGTCATGTAAGAGGAAATGATATGCTTGTAAAATGTTTTATGGCTAGATTTAGATCTTTCATGTAGTTGAGACTGAACACACGTAATGACACCTGGGGTGGAAAAAAAGGCTTAAATACTGTTGATACTGTATTTTTGTTATTCCTGTGAGAAGTTAGTGATAGGGTGCTACAGGGGAGACATTCTTAGTGAAGGAGATAAATATTCAACAATCTCAAATAGGGCTGAAATCGAAATTATTGAAATATCACAAATGTAAATATGGTGATATGCATTTCGCAAGGGCTTGCGATAACTGAATGATTTTAATACTTCAAAAAGTTATGGATTGTAAAAAGTTTTAGGGCAACGCAGATAGCAGAGAATGCTTTCTTTTCCTCAAAAGGGCATGAAACATGTATGTTGGTTATGTCATTTTCAGTTTTTAAACATAAAAAAAAAAAATATATATATATATATATATATATATATATACACATATATAAATATAAATATAACTTAAATTGATTTTACACACTTATAGCATTATTGTACCGCATATCGCATTATTTAACATTTATCGCATTTTTCTTCAATATCGTACAGCCCTAATCTCAAACATTAAAGGACAAAACAGCAAGAGATGTCTTTCTGATTCCTCATTTTCCAGCAACCTCATGGTCACATTAATGAGAAATCCAGTGTAGAATTAGGGGAGATAACAGAAGTGTAGTAAGCCTTAACAATAACCTCAGACGATGCTCAATTAATTGATCAGTTAAATATATTCAGTTAAATATTCAATGCCCTGCCAATAAACACAGTCATCAATTTGTTTCCCAAAATCCAGCAACACTGCCTAAGCCAAAATAATTGCAGGAAACCTGAAATAACTTTCTTTTTTCCCCTGCTTAATTCAGATTAACATTAATTAAGTGAACATGTCTTAGCACAGTCTTCAGAACCATGCAGATCCTTACATAACTGCAGGCAAATACCTTCCGTCAGTCATGATCTAAATAATCATGCTTCTCGGACATCACTGAGGCTTTTAGGGGAAAAAATGCAACCGTGGTAGAAGTGAAATGAAACCAAAAGTGTACCTTGTCAAGCAAGTTTGACAAACAATATTTACCAAATAGCACTAAGTCCATGAAAAATGCAAAAAGACTACTAAACAAACTCAGTAGCCAACTGCACATGGTTAGATCCATGTCTGTAAAGCAATGTTAATAAAAATAAAAAAAAAATGTCAGGGCTTATGATTATGAAAAGCCTATAAAAGAAAGTCATCGTTTTTAACCTTGTGATCACTAGCAAGCAAGGAGGGATCAGTTTTAACTGTGGTTACGTCTGACTACAAAAACAGGGAAGAGAAAAGTAACAAACGCTGTTTCAACCCACACAGATATCCAGGAGCCTAGCAAGCTTTACTGTGTCTAAACAAACCTACAACACACCCACAGAATACAAACTAGGTGCAACATCAGTGCCTTGTCACCTTCAGGTGTGGTTGTGTGGCTGGTTTTATGAAAGACAAGCAGAACTCGAAGCTAATGGCATTGACAGGAAATGACTCCGCCACCTACTAGTCTAGTCCTTCTGGTTCATAATTTGGATGCATCAAATACCTTTAACATATACTTCAAACAGGAAGAATGTTATGGAATAAAAAAAATCTTTCAAACATTTGACCTTGCTGTGACCTTGACCCTGTTTGGAGGGATTCCCAAATCTAATCAGTTCATCTGATGGTTAAAATGACAAATCCATATAAATCCTTCTTGAGATATCATGCTAATGAGAATCTCGGACAGATGGACTGACAGCCCAAAAACATAATGCCTTCAACACCTAGCTGTGGAGGCATAATAAGTGCCTATAGGCCTGGTAGATGTTTAAAAACGTACGTACAAGAGCATAACATACATATACAACTGCTACAATGCTTACAAATAAAAAAAAATTCAAAAGTTCTCTAACTGCACTGCTGCATTCAATTTAATATATTTAATTACAGCTCAATATTAGCATTTTTATGGTTAATGCCTTCACTGCTCTCTAGCACTGCCACCTCACAGGGTCCCCGGTTCGATCCTGAGCTCAGGTTACTCTCTGTGTAGAGTCCTGCATGTTCTCCCAGTGTGCTTGTGGGTTTCCTCCCGGTTCTCCGGTTTCCTCCAACCTCCAGTAGGTGGACTGGCTACTCTACCTCGCTTGCTTGTGGGGGAGGGCAGTGGCAGCTCAGTGGTTAAGACATTGGACTTTTGCTCAGAAAGCCATGAGTTCAAATCCCAGCACCACCGCCAAGCTGCCACTGCTGGGCCCTTGTGCAAGGCCCTTAACCTCACTTGCTCAGGTGTACAAATGAGATAAATATGAGTAGCTCTGGATAATGCCGTAAATGTAAATGTCACACCCAGTGTTCCAGGGATAGGCTCCGTATCCACTGATGACCCTGACGAGGATGAAGCAGGTACAGAAGATGAATAAATGAATGTGCTCTACTGCAAGACATGGCAAGAACAATTATTAACTCCATAGCCCAAAATATTCTTCTACAGAAAGGGCCATTTAAATTCCAGCTCACATTCGTGGAATAAAGCAGCATGAATTTACATGCTTAAGTCCTTAAAATGATAATGACTTATGGTCTATATTTGTCCCTTGTTAGTTATGCATTGACTCAACAGTGTGGGATGGCGGCATGTCAGCCCCCAGCAGAGCTTTGTCTCAACTTGTCTCTCTCAGGAGATTGAACTGTGAGCTGCTGAACTCTGATCAAAGATAACACACTGCTCTCAGGTCCGTCCTGTCAGTTTACACTAACGCAGTATAAGGACAGCGTAAACACATGCCTAAGTTTTCCAACAGGTCTAACATTCTAAACTGGTTGTCTTTGTGCTTGATAAATAATATAATATAATATAATATAATATAATATAATATAATATAATCACATGCATTACACATACATCACAACCTTAATATTCTGTTTTCCGTTTCACAAAATTAAACATTGCAAGGGGTTTGCGATATGACAAAAATATTATATCACGATACTTTTGTGCGATAAAAGATCACAACATACAATTTAAATAGCGAACTGGCAGCAAAATGGAAGTGCTGTGTTGAAGGTACATTAGTTAAGATTTGAACAAGTTAAACAAGATTTTAATGATTTTTTTACTCATTGATCCCATCCCCATTTCCACCCATGTACACAAAGCTCCGCCCCCAAAACATATGGTAGTTCAACTAGAGTTAGCATTAGTAAGGACTGTCATGACATCACTTTTCAAGCACACTCAGACATTTAACTGCTCGAAAGCCAAGTTACAACTCTATAAACATGCAACTTCGGGGCGTTGGGTGTGTGCCTATAAAATGACTGACAAGAAGCCAATCCAAACATAAACAAACTTTCCAGACCGGAGCAGGCAGGTTTCCAAACTGAGAGTTTTTTTTTTTTCCAGCTACGCAATACACATTGTTCTGAGACAATGTTTTTTTTTTTTTTTTTAATCATTTCTATATAATTTTCCACATTATTTGTATTGCAGGGTGTCCCTAAAGTCTCCATACATAGGGGAAATTAACAGCATTTAGCAAAATGTTTTCCAAAATGTTTCATACTTGTATATATATATATATATATATATATATATATATATTTTTTTTTTTCAGATGGCATTTAAGGACGCCTTTGACAAAACAAGAACATACTGAAATCATTCTCATGGCTGCATGGCTGGATCAGGAAGCTGTCGCAAGGTTGTGATGGACTTTAACAGGAAACATGGCAAGAACATCACACAACACTGTTGCCAAACTGGGAGCCAAAGTCGGGAGAGACGACTCCGTGTGTGAAAGAAATGGCAATCATGTAGAGGATGTTTTGTAAATAAAGTTACATTTTGCTAGAAAGTGTTACCGTATGGAGACTTCTGGGACATTCTGTAGTAAGAAATGAAAAATACTGACTATTACACTCTGTAAAAATGTAATAACTTAGGACAAGCTAGTTAGCGAGTTAAGCACCTAAATACAGACTAAAGGAAACTGATACGTGCTTTCACTTGCATTCGCAATAAAAAGTCACCAAGTGGTTGCTGTAACTGTAGTGCATGATAGTTGTTACGAATCCCAGAGTCGAATGAGTTTTACTCAGCAGACTGACTGACAAGACTGGGCAAAATAAAGTTTGGAGCAAAGCTGTCATAATACTGTCCTGCTTACTACACACAGTCACACTGCGTGAGGAAAGAAGAGGAAGTCGCTAGCTAAACCAGAACAGCCATAACAACCACCACGACAACCACCCCAACAATCACAATGACCACAACAGCCATAACAACCACCACGACAACCACCCCAACAATCACAACGACCACAACAGCCATAACAACCACCTCGACAACAACCCCAACAATCACAATGACCACAACAGCCATAACAACCACCACCACCACCACCACTGCAACAATTACAACCACCACAACCACCACCACCACAACAACCACAGCAACTACCACAAAGACCACCACAACAACCACAGGTACTACCACAACTACAACATGCTTAATTTTGTGTAGTTACTGATCACAGCAAGGGGAGCATGAAAATAAATAGCCTTGAGCGCTAATCTAAGCGTTAGAAACATAAAGTTGCATAACCCATAAACCTGCTTCCAGCAGCTTAAAAAAATTGCTTAGTCAGTTTCTGCGATGAGAACATATCAGAATTCTGCAACATTATATTGCTGACATTCTGCAGAACAAACACCAGTCAACTGATATGGCCTTGTAGCTGGCGTGTGCCTGAGAGGACTGAAAACTCCTGCGTTTGCTGCTAGGAAGCTGCCGGGACGTCGCATGCTACATGCGCACACTCTGGCTGGCCCTCGCTGCTCCTGCACCCTGACACACTGCATTACATAAGTATTCATCCCCTGCTTGAACTTTCCCACATGTTGTAATGTTACAACCTTGAACTGAAATGGACTTAATTAGGATTACATTTGGGTCATAAGTTTACATACACCTTGCAGACTCTGCAAAATGTTAATACTTAATAAATAATAGGGATCATAAAAACTGCATTTTGTTTTTTATTTAGTCCTGCCGTGAATAAGCTATTTCACATAGCAGGTGTTTACATATAGTCCACAAGACACAATAATAACTGAATTTACACAAATGGACCAGTTCAAAAGTCTACATAGGCTTGATTCTTAATACTGTGTGTTTGTTTCTTGATGATCAACGACTGTTTTTATGTTTTGTGATTGTTGTTCATGAGTCACTTGTTTGTCCTGAGCAGTTAAACTGCCCACTGTTCTTCAGAAAAATCCTCCAGGTCCTGCACATTCTTTGCTTTTCCAGCATCTTCGGCATATTTGACCACTTTCCAACAGTGGCTATATGATGTTGAGATCCATCTTTTCACACTGAGGACATCTGAGGGACACGACTATTACAAAAGGTGAAAACATTCACTGATGCTCAATAAGGCAACACGATACATTAAGAGCCAGGGGGGTGTAAACTTTCGACCAGGATGATTGGTGTAAATTGTTATTATTTTGTTTAAAGATCTTATTTTTTCCATTTAGTACTGCCCTTCAGAAGCTACGTAAGATATTTGCATGTTTCCCAGAAGACAAAATAATAAATTTATTACTTATTAAATAGTGTAAACTTGTGACCTCAACTGATCTCATAAATCGACATAAAATATAATCCCAACTAAGTCCATTTCAGTTCAAGGTTGTAACATAACAGCATGTGGACAAGTTCAAGGGAGTGTATACTTATGCATGGCACTGCTCATGGTTCAGCTTCTGGCCTCTGTAGGCTGATGACAGAACACTCTCTTAACTTTGAGTCTTTTTACCCTTGTCTTTTTTTCCATTTAGACCTCAAATCAAGTCTTCTGTGGTATGAAAATGAGAGTTATGCCACAAATGTTGTCTCATGAGCTGGAACTAATGACTTCTGCATCATGAATAACTTCCAGAAGCATGGAGTGGTGAAAGCATTCTCTTCCTAGATCCCCTTCAAATCAACATGGAATCAAAATGGAAAATTATATGTGCTAGTACTCCTTTTTGGCATGTTATAATGGTTGTGTTACTGGTTTTAGCAAACCTTTGAGTAATTTGAATTTGGAGCCCTGCAGGGAATAAGACACTAAATTATTAATGAACTAATGGAATGTACTGTATGATACTTTAATAAAGATGAAAGTATTAAGAAGACACCATGTAACTGATCATTCGCAAAATTCTATCCAACTATTTTAAAATACTCAAACGTCCTTTATTTTCGGTATCGAGTGGCATCAGTCACTCCATGATTTCTTCGACCAAAAGTCAAACCCCGAGTCAATGTTATTAATGTTCTTTGGCCAGTGGCTGGAGGTGTACACTTTTCTGACCACAAGCTTTCAAAGTCTTAAAGGCTACAATATGACTGGCTCTTTACACATCCGTGTATACACACACTTGAGTCTTTAAAAGTTATTCCAGGGTAGAAGGTCAAAAAAATAAAATAAAAAAAAATCAAAAAAAAAATCGCAGGTTCATGGTAAATCTCTGTAAAAATTTCTCTCTTTACATCCTTAATTGTTCATCTTTCTTAGAAAGAGATTTTTGAGAATCACTTTTGCAGAAAATCTCTTACACTGTCTGTGTTGATTAAAGATTTTATTATAAGCTAAATGGGAATGTTGCTGCAAGGAAAGGCGGTGTGCTGAGCAAAAAAACAATAATTCAACTCAACTAGAGTGGCAGTGTGCGGTGATGCTCAGCCAAAAGTAGATAATTATTTGGTTTAGTTTTGGACAGCAATGTCATGTTCTTCTGTGCGATTGATTAAGTTACGACTATGCTAGGAGTTGCAGCAGAGGTAACAAAGTTTACGGCAGTAGCAGGTAGTAGAGAGTAGACGAAAATGCATTTTAATCTGTATTGTGAAAAAGTCAATGATGAGTTGAGTCCAGTCATATGCTGCATTCGACTGGAGGTCGTAACTTGTAATTCCCAACCTCCGGCTAGGAAAACCCTAAGAAAACGCCTCCTCAACTCGGAATTCCTACTCAGGAACTTGGGATAATCTTCTCAACTCTGTATTCCTCCAGGCCTTTCTGCATGCATGCGCTCACAGTCACTGTGATTGACAGGGGAGAGACAGTGAGACATCCCTCCCTGAGAGCACGGCCAATTTTTACTCTCATGGACTTCGGGACACAGGTGGCTGTGGCGTCGTCGGGATTCGAACCTGGCAACACTGGCGACAAGGCGGTGTTTGGATGTTGGGGGAAGCATCAGGACACACTGCCGTTCACGCTACACAATGTAATATGTCCCAGAATGCCTCTGTACATGGTCTGAGCAACCATGTCACTAGACACATTTGAGCCCATCTCTACAGACACAGCATACTCAGCTATAACAACATCTTCTGGGCAAATACACAATATGAGTGATCTTTGCTCAGGTGCTGTATTATTTGATTTATTTCTGCTGATACATCTGTAAATGTGTGTCACTATGATATGTTTATTTGTGCAGTGTGTATTGGGATAACTAAATCTCAGTCTGTTGCTGTGTACCAGAGCGTGGCCTGGGGAATAGTATTGCTCCATGCACTATTTATAGCCCTGAGACTCGAGACCTGTGACATGCAAAACCTGACACAAACAAACACGCAAGCAGCTAGATGAAGCTAGATAAACTGCAAGAAATCACCAAGTTGTCTGATGCATTAAAAAAAAAAAAAAGCTCTGAAAATCCCTAAAACTGAATTTCTAGTGCTTTGTCCAGCGGCTATCTGATTTACACCATGAGGTGGTGGTATTTTTGTGTTGTTCTGTATATCGCAGGTTGAGAGTCTCAGGACTATAAATCCAGCATTGGACAGAAGGAGAAGATTCGTATAACTACCAGGGTTTGAAAAATAAAATTCTGGTAGTGCATGATGAGGAATCTTAATGATAAAGATATGGCATGTTTTACAGAAAACAAGGGAACGATACAAAGCTTGCTGAATAATCACAACACTTCAACTGTTACAGCACTCTTCATCTAACATCTAACAACAAATTCTCAAGAAACCTATTTAAAATCAATCTGCAGGATTAAAAAAATAAAAATTGGTACCAGATGAATTAGAAATTTTTCAAAGTAAAAAAACAACTATGAGAAAAAAGATCAATTATTATATATCCTAGAACGGTTTTGAAAAATCTTTTAAATAGTAGCATGAGGCTTCAGAATGGGTAAATGCACCGGATACAATCGTTTTAACTGGCCAAAAAATGCAGGAGCAGAAATATCCAATCCAATCGGATCAGATCTGCATAGGGCTGGGCGATATGACTATATAACATCGATATCGTGATAAAGGATGTCACAATACCCTGAGATATCATGATATCTTTTTAGAATTTTATACTTTTAAAATAATTTTTAATATAGTTTTTTTATTATTGACTAGAAGCAGCAGATTTGGTGTTAAAATACAGTTTAAATCCTTTCCTTCTATCAGTATTAAATATTTTTATTTTTTAAATTTTTTTATGTAAAAATATTTACTTGTTTTGTAGGCATTAAATAATGTATCATACCCCAATGCAACAGTACTGTACTGCTGGAAAACCGTGATATTGTGTAACGCTTAAATGTTCTTGAGAATTGTGATTATGATATTTTTGTAATATCGCCCACCCCTTGAATCATATGTTCACTGATGCAACATAGATCATTCGTGAACACAGACACTCACTCTGATGTGTCTCATAACTTGATATTAAAAGCATGCAGTTTTGCTCAATGACTAAGAGCAGGTTTAAATGTTTCACTTAGTATAAAAATATCATGGTTTCACGGTTTAACAGGATTAAGGAGAAAAACGAAAAGGTGGTCACAATTGCTTGGTGAAACAAACGTGTAGGCTAGTGTGTGCGTTACGTATATGTGAGAAACTAGCCAAGCTAGCTAGCCTATTTTAAAATGGACAGATTTGAAGAGAGACATAGACCTGCGCTCTCCAGTCGGAAAGCGACCGCGTGGGCATAGTGTGGATTTTATGAATTAAAAGGACAAAGAGAATTGGAGAAGAGGCATCCCGTGTGCGAGCTCCGTCATACCAAGATGAAGTATTTCTGGAATACGTCAAACACGCAAAATCAGAGGTTTCCATCTGGAGCAAAATCAGTCAGTTCCTGCTTAACAGAAAACCTACGAGCAAGTTGCAAAGCTTCCACTTAATTCAGAAAGTTTTACTGCAAATAAAACTCTGAGCCATTACTGAAAACCTGGGCTTTCACTCTGAGCTACAGCTTTTTTTATTATGCTTGATATAAATAAATATATAATTATAAAGAGATCATAAAATTGTCATCATGACACTTTGTTATTAGGACAGCTCTAAATGCCACAGCTTATTCTGACCAGATGGAGAAGGATGACTGAGTGGGCTAGAACACTGCAAAATGTCCAGGGCGTATTATACAGAAGCTTAAAAAGAGAGAGCGAGAAAAAAAAAAAAAAGCAGTGTTTTGGAAACAGCCTGGGACTAAAATAACCTCCATCCAGGTTTTTCCGTCTTCTCTGCATCTTTTAAAGGCTGGTTAATGTTTTGCTTGTGAAGAGACACTTATAGTTTTGACATTGGGGTGAGTAGTAGAATAGCGTATTCTTGCTGCTTAAATAATTTATGAGAAGTTTGTCTAATTTAATTGTTTAATACGTCATCTAAGTCTAACTGAAATGACTCACTGAAAATGACGGACATATTCCGCAGCTGTGAGCTTCCCAATGTGATTTATTTTTTTTACCTGGATTGAATCAGCGAGGGAAAAAAAGCTGTCTGAATGCAGCTGTGTGTGTGTGTGTCCATGTTTTAATCTAGTTCCACAGACTGACTCAGTGCAGATGCATGGACATGTTTGTGGTATTAGTACCAGTATAACGTTTCGCTTCACCACTCAGTAACCTTCAGCGCTGTACCTCTCGCAGAAGACAACATGCTCCATACACCAGACCTGAAAGCTCAGGAGGAACGTTCCACTGCTTCTGCTCCCAAGCTAATCTGCTAGCATGCTACTGTGTGGTTTGCAGACGTATTGAATCAAGAGCTTCGTACTGAACAATGCGATAAGCTATATCATTACACCCTTAATTATTACATTATGCGAGTTTTAGCCTAATTAATTAAGAGTCCACACTCAAAACCGGGGACTGGGCAGCACACTAGAGCTTTGTTTATGAATTTATGGTTTGTTCATTTGTCTACAACACCCATGATGCAGAGCTTACAGTTCTTCCAAATTTAAAGTACAGCTGAGAGCTACTCTGGCAGCCATGTGAAACGTTACACCATACTCATGATATATGCTCGTGTGTCAAGCACCATAAGGCACCTAAATAGCAAAATACGTTTGCTAGTCACGGGTGGTCGCAGCACATGTTCACAAAGTGACGTCTAACCCTATGACTATTTACTCCGTATACAAGTGTAATATCTACCAATACAGGGTGTCCCAAAAGTCTCCATACACAGGGGAAATGAACATTCTTTTAGCAAAACGTTTTCCAAAACGTTTCATACTTGGTTTATATATATATATATATATATATATATATATATATATATATATATATATATATATATATATATATATATATATATATATATATTTTTTCCAGATAGTCTTTAAGAACGCCTTTGAGAAAAGAAGAATGTATTGAAATCATTCTCATGGCTGGATTGGGAAGCTGTCACAAGGTTGTGATGGACATGCAATCACCTGTATAACACCAGAACACGAATTCATCATGCGTAGGAGACACGATTCCGTGTGTGTTTACAAAGAAATGGCAGTCATGTAGAGGATGTTTTGTAAATAACATTACATTGTGCTAAAAAGTGTTATTTTCCCTATGTATGGAGACGTTTGAGACACCGTGTATAACTGCAAAAAAAATTTTTCCCATATTGCTATTATTACGCTTCGACTAGAGATTGTAACTTGTAAATCTTGACCAGAAAAAAAAAACAAAGAAAGCGCGCCATCAAGTCCTGCTTGGGAACTCGGCGTGGTCTCCTCAACTCCGAGTTCAGCAAGTGACGTCAAATCAACATGGCTGCTCAAACAAAGCGGCACTTCTTACCTTTAAATGAGTTACACTGTACTCTAAATACAAGTATTTGCTTTAGATCAATCAACATACAGACATATACAGTGACCATACAGTTCACTGTTTTGAGGAGGAAAATATACATCGCTCATCACAGTTAGCTAGCTAGCTTGCTGCTAACAAAAGACAAACATGGAGGCGTTCGCGTTTTTCCCCCACTTTGTAGCTTGAATGCATGGAGGTCGAAAACAACGCTGTTCTGAGCTGCAACTTCCTGCTTCCATGGCAAGTCAAATGCTGCATTCTAAAGGAGATGAGACCTAAAGTACACCACTGACTGACCTCTTTGCCCAGATGTGCCGACAATGCTAACAAGCAATTCTACAGAGAGAAAAAAAAAAAAACCTGAATTTTACCACAAACACACAGAGTTAGTCAGTGGATGAGTTCCGCTGCATGTCAGCTTCATGTTAACAGCATAGCTGTTAAAAATGATAAAACTGAGCCTGAACTGATATTTAACTGCAATCTCCGGAAACATTTGGCTTAATAAGTGATTAAAAAAGTGCATATCCTGTCTGCAGCTATTATGAAAGATATTAACTGTTCAAATGATTTGATAGATCTGAGCAGGAGTACAGTGTAAAAATTGATCTTTACACTTTCATTACTGACAAGAATGGAAAATATCAAACAACTAATGTCAAACAAAATATATTTTTAAAAAAAAAAAAGTACAAGAGCCAGATACTGAAAGAAAGTATTAAATGTTGACACACAGCACATTCTTCTCTGCACTTTAATTAGTGAATGACCTGCTTGTGGTTCCAGCAAAACACTCAGATCCAGTGACCTTCTTTAACCATGTGATTCAGTCGATTCGCACGAATCAGCAGTGTGTTGGTGAGATTTCAGAGAGAATGTAGAGGTGATGTTTCTTTCCACACACGCACAGCAGAGATGCAAATGTTTCGTGGGATGGCTACTCAGCTTTTTCTTACTAAACAAAGAGACCATAGTCCCAGCTTCTCGTTTTCTATTCTCTCAAAGGTCAAGGTCAAAGTTCACCTAGGAAAGGTCGGCACAAAGTGAAAGTAATGACTACCAGAGAATGCATCTTTCACGGTCCACGTCCTTTCCCTTTCAGTGAACTGTTTTTTCCACCCAGCGGATTTTATTCACGTTTGGTCTGACACCACAGCGAGAGGCGAAAGGCTTCAAAAAGCGAAAATGTAGATGATGTAGATGTTGATCACCTCCACTGATTGACCTGGAGCTGTAAAAATGATGCCAAAAGTCTCTGCTTACTTCTATATTTTATCTTTCATGATGTGATTAAGTAGTTTAAATTTCAGGGCAGTGCAATGTTTATTCATCAGGATGAATTTTGATTTATTTATAATTATTGAAATACAGCAGGAATGACAGTAACTTGCTCATGCT
>CM040472.1:5171098-5334613 GCA_022758105.1 Pangasianodon gigas | reverse complement strand
GCATGTTGGAACGGCGGGAAACGTGTATTCGTGCACTGTGCGCATGTCAGAAGATCAAATCCGATTCTGTCATGTAAACGCGCATATCAACCCGATTACTTTATTCAGCGTTCTTGTAAACACTGCGATCGGATTAATCAATCTGATTGATTTCATTCCGATTGAAACAAAAAGTGTCCATGTAAACGTGACTATTGATGTGCACTAGCGATGTTTAGCGCCAATACCAGACCTGAAACGCTAGATCAGTATTGGATGGGACTTATTTTCAGATACACTCCATTGACATACACTATATGGCCAAAAGTATGTGGAGACCTGACCATCACAGCCACATGTGGTTCTTCCCCAAACTGTTGCCACAAAGTCAGAAGCACACAATTGTACAGGATGTCTCTGTATGCTGTAACATTACAACTTCCCTTCACTGGAACTAAGACTCTCAAACATGTTCCAGCATGACAATGCCCCTGTGCACAAAGCGAGCTCCATTATCCAAATCCAAATCCAAACTGAGGCTCCGAACTCTAGTGGAAAGCCTTCCCAGAAGAGTGGAGGTTACTATAACAGCAAAGGGGGAATAAATCTGGACTGGGATGTTCAACAAGCACATATGGGTATGATGGTCAGGCGTACACAAACTTTTGGCCATATAGTGTGTTTAAAGCTAAAACAGATGTGTTATGTAAGATGACACAATTCATCATCACAGTGCCTCTAATGTTTTTCATAACTTGGCAGCAGAAACCTGCAGAGTCAGTGTCAATATCGGATCGGTATCGGATATCGGCTGATACTGGAAGCGATTTGGAAATTGAAAAAGTGAGATTAGTGCCTCAGTATTATGTAAGTCGTAAAACACGATGGGGCTGTTATAGTAAAGCAGTGACGGGGTGATGTGATATGACTCAACACGAAGCAATAATCCAGAGTGGATTATTTTCCTATAACAGCACGTCCTGAAGTGTTATAATCCTCTTATACCACAGCAATTTGCCATCAGTTACAATTATTAATTCATTAATGATTGATATGTTGTGCTTTTTGTGCATTTATAGTTACATTTAATATTGTAAACAAGTTACTTCTTGATATCAGTTACATTACAGCAGCTATAAACTTGTTAATAAGACAAAAAAAGGAGCTTGCTGTGTTACAGAGAAACCGGGAAGTCTTCCATCCTGAACACTCTCTCTGATGGAAAACCTTACCTAATTTAATATAAACCATCATGTGGATTACAGACAGCACCACTATCTATAATCAGTGCTGCTGTTACAGAAAATTAATCAACACCTTCTGACCAATCAGAATCGAGAATTCCACAGGCATATAAACTAACCTAGCGCCAAATCGTGTAAAATATTCAGTAATTACAAGTAAAAACCAAAGCAAATCTTAGAGTTGTGGATTTAATGATAAAGTAAAGCGAATCTATCAGGCTGGTTGGCATCATTTTTCATTCGAGTTAAAGGGAAAATAAAAGCATCACACTGCTGCTGGACAGATGGTTGTGTAGGTGATCAAATATACACACATGATGGTGTGATTTCTACCAAAACCAGGTAAAGGCACTTAACCGGAACAACGTGTTAATACTTAAAGTGAGCTAGGTAACATTTGTGGTAAAAAAGGTCTCTAATGGTTAAATGGGTGGAGCTGAATAAGATTTAAATGAGTTTTTTACTCACTGAGCCCACCCCTATTACCACCCATGTACACAAAGCTCCGCCCCCAACACTTACAGCAGGGGTGTATAGATTTTATATTGGAATTGAACTTAATCAATCATCTTTAATTTGAGGATATTTACTTCCACATTGAGTGAACGGTGTAGGAGTTAGAGCACTTTTTACATATGTGCCCCCCATTTCAGGGAGCAAAAGCAATTGGACAAACTAACAATCACAAATTGATATTTTTAACACTTTAGGACTCTTTCACGAATTCACGAAAGGTTTTCCCATGCTCAGTGCTCTCCAGCTCTTTTGAAATCACCCGTTCTCACTGTTAACTTGGTGCTGTTTGTCTGTAGCCATGGATAAATAGCTTTCAGTAAATGAATTCGCAGCTGTCGTAAGAGGATCAAAGGGCTCTTGCATTTTAGCTAACTGTGCTAACGCAGTCTGCTGCCACCGTCAGGTGAGAGCAAGAACAGCGACGTGTTCTTCATCTATCACACAATCTAATAGAGACGCCGCGGAACAATTAACTTCTGTCCAATTAACATCTGTCTGCGGGGCACATCTGGCCCTGGGGCCGGACATCGCACACCCCCGAACCAGAGTTAGCATCACTTTGGCCTTTTTCACCAAATATCTATTCAATTTTTTAAAGGCTGTGAACAGCATCCAATCAGAAATGGACTGATCTTCTCAGGGAGTTTTTCCTTGCCACCGTCACCTCTGGCTTTATTAGCGATAAATAATAAATAAAAATGTTACACCCGGATTTCTGTAAAGCTGCTTTGTGGCAATGTCCACTGTCCATTTAATCGAATTAAATTCTTTAAAAAATGACTTTACAGTGAAACTAAAAGCTAAAGTTACAACTCTATAAACATGCACCTTATCCTTCTAATGACTTGTGAGGATGTGACGCAGTGTTGGGGGCGTGGTCTATAAAATGACTCCAAATACAAACAAACATTCCGGACCGGAAGCCTGGTTTCGGAAGTGATTTTTTTCCAGCTATGTAATAGACTTGTTCCGAGACAATGGCTTAAACTGTTATTTTGTGATCATTTCTACATAATTTCCCACATTATTTGTAGTAGTAAGAAGTGAAAAATATTGACTACTGCACCTTTAACTGTGAGGTGAACATGAGCCTGTAGGCTTTAGGAGCCTCCTCCCTGCCCTGGACTAGATCTCCTCTTACTGCTGCTAACATTAAATACCTTCTCTCTTCATGCCTCAGGCTCTTTCAAGCGCTAGTCGCTTTCAGTGATATTTTTAATATCACAACGAGGAATATCTCAGTCTTAATCTAAGCATTTGTACTGCTAGCTAGTTATTTTCCACTTCCACACGCGGCCATGCAGCTCGCCTTGTCCGGAGTGTTAGCCAGTTAGCATCCCACCCCTGCACTTTCCCTCCAGCTCCTGACAGCAGGGCTGCTAGCTCACACTGCTAACTCACTCACTCACTCACTCCCTCCGTGGGAGTGACAGCCGTGGTGCAGGTCCCCAGCCCGCGCTCTCACCTCGCTTTCTACAACATCGTGGTAAGCGGGAGGAGGGTCGAAGCCGCCGCTGCCTCCTCCTCCGCCTCCGCCGCCGCTGCTGCTGCTGCCGGTCCTCCCGCTGGTGTCGCGGTCTCCGCCGGGCCCTGAGCCCGGGCTGGGGCCGCTCTCCATCGGCTCATAGCCAAAGCCGAGTCCGGGGCTCTCGTTGGTCAGGAAAGCCACGGCCTCGTTGATGTCGTTCTTGGCCAGACGCAGCGCTTTCCGAATGGCGACGGGATCCGGAAAGCCCATGCACAAGAGCGTCGTCATGTGCTGCTCTTCCTCGGTCTCCATGACTCAGCTGTCTCGACTCTACAGGCTTCAGTTAAGGAGGCGAACAGCGGCGCGGGCTTGTGGCTCTGCACGCCGCCATGTTTACAGTCCGCGCTGCGCTGCGCCGTCTGTCTGTCACACAGCCGCCTGGGAGCGAGCAGCGCCGCCGGGGCCGGTCTGCGTCCCAATCCGCGCACTGGCTCACTAGCACACTACACACTACACACTACACACTACAGACTCAGTGCCAAATTAACACTCCACCCTCCGACTCGCCTTAAACAAAGTAAACTCCTAGCTGCTTTTATACAGTTACTGATACGCACCATGTAAGCTATAAGTATATAAATATATATAAACATATATATATATATATATATATATATATATATATATATATATATATATATATATATATATATAATATACACGCACTATCTCATCTCATTCATATTTATGCTCATTAAATGTAGCATTCCTTCATTTTAAATAATAAAAGTCCAATTTCCTAAATATAATGCAAGTTTATACACCTTTCATTACTCATTGTCTTGTTTAAATATATAAAACAAGTATTATGGATTTTTTTTAGCATGTAGTACATCATTATTTCTCTCTCAGGATGTTTTAGTCATGAAGAAATTTAATTCTGGTCGCAGGTGTTGGGAAGCAAAAATATGATTCATCAAAGACATCCACTTTTTATTAAGAATAAAGATTTACACCAAATATGTGTTATTTATGTTTATATATAAAGGAGAAGTAGGGAGTTTGTGTGCATTTACCAGATATTTTAAGCTTGAAAATCAGTGTTACACAAGAATAAATCCAGAGGTATATCCGAAACGAAGTTTCTGTTGTGTATTAATAACAGACTTTGCTGTGCTTCCTTAGGGTGCTATTTAGGGAACACGAGTTGACGAGATGACTTTTATTTTGAAAGTCGGAGCGTTACTAAGAGACGTCACTTGGTATGCGCGGTCTCTAAGCGCCACGAAAAAAAGCCCTTTAATTCAATGTTTAACTTAAAGGCTAAAAAAAAAAAAAAAAAAGGAAAAAAAATCAGATTAGGACTAACTAATGTCTTAAATTACATTAAAGTTGTACGTAACATTAGAATAATGTACACGAGTATATCACATTTGATATAAAAAAAAATAAAAAATATAAATATATATATTTATTAAAAATCTCTGTGAGTGCTATTAGTTAGTCAGAATTACACAAAAAAATAATTACACAAAATATTTTTTTATGTTTTTATATCTAGTGAGTAGGGTGTGGCTGTGAACCCGTGAGAGTCACGTGGCCCACAGAATCACGTGACCGTGTCACGCGTCACAGAACCAGGTGACAGTAAGGAAGTGAAAATGGCTGCGACAGGGCAGGAGGCAGCTGCTATGGAGAGCATTTCTCGCGCGCCTCCGTCAGTGCTTCAGCTGAGGATCGACGCTGATCCCGGAGAAGATCCCGGAGATCCCGGACATGATGAGGCGAGAGAGAATGTAGCACCTGCGCCCAAAAGATCCACCAACAACAGTAAGCTAATGAGCGTGTGAGACATGTTAGCTAGCTAGCAGCAAGGCGTCTGTCTCCCTCATCCTCCGTCTGCATCCTAACACACTGTGGCTGAATCCCTAATGACTTCCTCTGTCCTGTATCTGTGCACTACACTGAATATGACTCTGTGGCTTCTGAGCCCTGCCTAGTGCACTATATTTCCAGTTTGGAATCCAGTCTGTGTTAAGTGTTTTTGGATTCTGCATTTATTCACTCATATTTTCCAAACTGCACTTTAGGAAGACTCATGAATAGAACTGAATACAGTTTATTTAGGAATCCAACATCAACTCCTGCACTGCATTTCACTTTATTCTTTCACTCAGTTGAGTGGACGCAGAATGATAATGATAATACTGAGCCACAGATGCATGTTGTTAAATCCTGCCTTGTGCTTTTGGTGATTTTTTTTAATTTATTTTTTTGTTTGTTTTTTTGTTTTTGATTTTTGCAGATGATGGTGGAGTGGAAACGGCAGAAGAGGCTACAGAGCCGGCTGAGCCTGACATCAACGAGCTCTGCAAAGACATGTTCGAGAAGATGGCAGTGTTTCTGCAAGGAGAACTCACAGGTGAACACGAATGACCTGCATAACAAGCGCTTTTCCACCAGACAGCACAACATGGCATTTAAATCATTATACCTGCCATTTTGTCATTATACCTGTCTTTGGCTTGGTTACTCTTCATGGCCAGGTGGGAATATATGATGAATGGGAGCCCGGTTCATCTCAGGGCACATAAGCAACAGAAAAAACCCACAATTAATTCAAATGGCAGAAACATAAACACAAAAACAAGCAAAGAAAGGATGAAAAAAAAAAATCCCTGAAAAATCTGACTGAGAGATTTGCAAAAATCTAAGAAGAGAAATACAGGAAGAAGTGTGTAGAAGCAAACAGAAGTCTACATTTATAACACGTTATAACACAGAAGTATTACTTCAACATCTTAATCTACACCTTTTGACCGTTTGTGTGATCTGTGATAATGACAAATGGCTACTCTGCATTAAATGAAAAAGCGCACAGCATTGATTGGTCAAACAGAAACGTTGCATGATCATCCTGATGCTGTCTCTTTTCCACTGGACAGAGTGCTTATTGTTTTGAAAAGCTGTTTTGTGGCAGCTTTAGGATTTAATTTAATCCTACATTTCAATCTTTCAGTCTTGTTTTTATTTCTACAACCAGCTTTTATTCCTGATATAAGCTCTATTTTACATTTCTTATTTTTTATTCTTCGAATTAGCCTTAATCTCATATTCCTCTCATATTCACTGTTTTTCTTCCCTAATTTGGAGTAACTTAATGGTACTGTAGAACGTGCACTATATGGCCAAAAGTATGTGAACACCTGACTGTCACACAATAATAATAATAATCTCCACTCTTCTGGAAAGGCTTTCCACTAGATTTTGGAGTGTGGCTGTGTTCATTCAGCCACAAGAGCATCAGGCACTGAAGTTGGTGAGGATATCTGGGGTTCAGTCGGTGTTCCAGTTCATCCCAAAGGTGTTCAGTGGGGTTGAGGTCAGGGCTCTGTGCAGGACACTCGAGTTCTTCCACTCCAACCTTAACACACCATGTCTTCATGAAACTCTCTTTGTGCACAGGGGCATTGTCATGCTGGAACAGGTTTGGGCCTCTTAGTTCCAGTGAAGGGAAATTGTAATGCTACAACACACAAAGACATCCTGTACAGTTGTACGCTTGGAACTTTGTGGCAACAATCTGAGGAACGAAAAAACATATGGGTGTGATGGTCAGGTGTCCACATACTTTTGGTCATACAGTGTATGTAGTGCAATACAAGCACAAGGTTCAGCCACCAAATACATGTTTTGTTGTATTTCACTGTCATTTGACAGCTTTATTTTCAACTTATTTTCAGCTTTGCTTTTTGGACTTGCTTGATTTGGGTATGCTTCTTGACTGCAGGCCAGCAAACTCACCATGTCTTGTGATCAATAGAAAATCTATAAGGCATACAAGTGACAACTAAGTAACAACGTAAGCCACGTGTTAGTTTTTTTGTGTCAAAGTAAATCAGTACTTTTTGAGTAGGATGTTACTAATCATGCTCATCACTCGTCGCAACCACCGACTACTGACCAGGGTGCAGAGTTCTTCTTTCAAATTAGTAAGCGTACCATGCTGTAACACACTCTCTGGAGGAAAAGCACTGTTACTGACCAATAACACACACATGCACTGTAACACACACTTTACTGACTGTGCTACATCACCTGTGAACACTCAGGTTTATTGCACTTGATTTAACATTTTTATTTGTTAAACACATTTTTAATTTATTTTACTATTATGCTTAGATTATGTCCTTGTGAATGAATTCATAATTATGGTAACAGTTTTATGGTTTAATCTGTGATTAAAATTACAGCCAGAACTACTGTCAGAGCTGCTGTTCTAGAAAATGAATCAACACTTTCTGACCAATCAGGTTTAAGAGTTCAACAGCAGTGCGATATAAAGTGCAGTTTAGTGATAGAAAGATGATGTTATAAGTAATAGAAAGAAATTATGCAATTCACATCATAGTTTCACAATTGTATAATATTCTCGTAGCATACTAATACTAATGTGTACATTTTGTCTGTGTGTTGTTATTATTATTATTTTTATTATTATTATTATTAGCCACTTGTGAGGACTATAAACTTCTGGAGAATATGAACAAGCTCACCAGCCTGAAGTACATGGAGATGAAGGACATTTCGATCAACATCAGCCGTAACTTGCAAGACCTCAATCAGAAGTGTGAGTCTTCCCGTTCATGATATATTTGCCTTAATATAACCACATTTTACAACACTACACTCCTGGGCAAAAAAATGGGCCAAGCCCAAAATGGCAAAATATTAAGCTTTTAATGGTCTTAACAACAAATCACTGGTCAGGAAATTAGCAAGAATTAAACAAATAGATAAAGGAAGTTAATATGGGAAGCTTTTCCCTTTGATTTCTTTAAATGTTTAAGTCTTGTGGCCCTTGATGGACTGCATCAGGTGTGGCAGATAACCAAATAGTGACCAATCTTTTAAGAAGAAAAAAAAAAACAGCGCAGAAGATATTTTTGGAAAATTCTGTACACCCAGATGTGTTAGTTTGAATTTTACATCAAACATTTTAATCATTATCATGATTTTACCATTATGTACAGGAAGACTATATAAGTGAATTTCCCTGTTTCTAGCATTTCCCCAGACAGTTCACTGCAGCAAAAGTAAACCAGCGAATAGTGGCACAGGAGCTCTCAGGAGTGCATTTGTTTAATTCTTGCTCATTTTCTGACCACTGATTTTGTTGTTAAGACCATTAAAAGCTTAATATTTGCTATTTTGAGCTTGGCCCCTTTTTTTTTTTTTTTTTTTTTTTTTTTTTTTTGTGCCCAGGAGTGTATGTTCTGATTATATTGTTTGACGTTTGTTATCTTTTGTTTTTGTAGATGCGAGCTTGCAGCCATACCTAGACCAGATAAACCAGATTGAGGAACAGGTCACAGCTCTGGAGCAGGCTGCATATAAACTGGACACGTACTCCAAAAAACTGGGTGAGTTTAATGGGTGTATAAAATGTTACCACTAGGTGGAGCAGCGAGAGCAGGTTTGCGCTCTGGTCACACCTAGGAATGATCTCAGGCCCCGTTCACACCTGGCATTAACGTGCGTCCTGGGCGATCCCGTCACAAGTGGACAGCGCTAAGTACAGGTGTGAACAGGGTCAGATGCATTTCGAAGTCACTTTGTGATCGGATCACTCAAACATTCGGAGGAGGTCTGGGACGCATGTGGCCACAACACATTTGTAGTGTGACTGACTAAGGACCAACTAATCGACGGCGTCATTGCCAGAGAATACGCAATCATCACGAGACTATTTACAAATCATACTGAACTTATAATAACTCTATTATAACTCTCCACTGATAATAACTCTGTTGAACTTCTAGTGCACAGCCATAGCATTCTGTGGGGTCTTGTAGCTAAAACAACAGAAACAAAAGCAGCTGCTTTTCGTAGCTTCTTTCATCATCTCATCTGCTGTTTATTTAGAAGTTGAATAGCAGACCACATGAAAGAAGCATTTGAAACAGCACGTGTGCAATCCCTGATAACAAAAACTGCACGTCATCGAAACAGCATCTTTCCACTGGCTAGGCAGCATTCAGTAATCACTACAGTGCTGTTCTGCCAGTAACAAGGATTGTACTAAAGGTTTATACGAACTATATATCGTTGCTATTATTTATTATATATCACAATTGTTCTACTGCGATTAATGCACCCTGAACTGCATCCAGCTGCTATTTCTACCTCCACTGTAATGTGAATTACAACTGAGCCTACCATTTCCATTCACGTCCCAAAAGTCTCCACACATAGGGGACTATGTTTGCCAGCACCACGTCGGTTGTGTCTTCGTCAGTGGATATTCGTGGACGTCCACTTCTCAGTTGGTCCGCAACACTTCCAGTCTTTTTGAATTTGTTAATAAGTTTAGCAACAGTGTGGTGTGCGATGTGTTTGCCATGTTTCCTGTTAAAGTCCATTGCAACCTTGTGACAGCTTCCTGATCCAGCCATGAGAATGATTTCAATACACTCTTCTTTTGTCAAAGGCGTTCTTAAAGGCTATCTGAAAAAAAGTATAAACAAAGTATGAAAATTTTTGGAAGACATTTTACTAAAGTGTTCATTCCCCTATGTATGGAGACTTTTGGGACATCCTGTATATTAGGTGCAGTATTTGTATATTAGAATGGTAATTGTGTTGCATTGTCTGAGATTTGCATGTCGATTCTGCAAATGTACATAAAATAGGATTTGTGGGACATTTCTGCCTGAAAAGAAATATAGTGGAAGGCTGTCATGATAAATGTGCACGACAGTCTTCCTCTGGCGGAAATGATGTATGAAATCCAAACACTGGTGGACACAGGAGACGCATTCGTAATGCCAGATGTGAACGGCTATCTGTCTCGGCTGTCCACTTGTGATCACTCGTGACAGATGTTAATACCAGGTGTGAAGGGCCTCAGACTGCATGTGGACTGATGTTCCTCTACCTGATGAGACCCGTGCAGTAAAATGCTTTTGTTTATGACTTTGTGATGTGCTTTTGTTCTCATGGTGATGCGAAGGTTTTTGCTGACTCAGCTTCTAAAGAGGTTTTGATTTCCAATGAATAGAATTTCAATGTACTTGTCTTGTTATTCTTTGCAGAGGCCAAGTTTAAGAAACTGGAGAAGCGCTGAGACGTGACTGTGTGGAAAGATGGAGGCCCAGTTAAAGCTTCGGTTCAGATCAGCCCTGCTTGCTTCAGGAGGCTCCCCGGGTTCCTGCCGTGCTGCTGCTTCTAGTATTAATTGGTTTCCAATAGGATCCAGAAACACACCTTCAGGTTTCTTGGATAAACACAGTTTTATGATTAGCTCCTGATTTTACTCAGATTGTGGAAAAGACTCCAAGAAGCTTGTGCACTGGTCCGCAAAAGCATGGACATTGTGGACTTTCGTGTTTGATGTGAGCCCTGTATCCATGTCCGATAATCTTACGGCTGATGTACTGAAGGAAACTTGCGGCGTTGGGTTTGTGTGTGTGTGTGCATGAACCTGACTGAACCATGTGATGACGAATAAAGTGCTGTAATTGACTGTAGTGGGTTAAAAAGAATGGCCCTAGTCATTCTTTAAAAAAAAATTAATAAATAAAAATGTCCCTAGTATCTGATTTTCTATTTAATGTTGTACTAAGATCTGTTATTTCTGTAAAGTAATATGTTGGATGACAGGAAATGCAAACATTTCTGTAAATGTTGAGTCTTTTTTTTTTTTTGATATAAAACATTCTGTTTTGGTATTTGTGAAGGTATAAAAATACAGTGGAAGATGCAGAGTGGTTATTAAAAAGGCAATTTCTGAACCTCAAGCGATGCATTTCTAATCTTCTCTCTTCCCTGGTTATAGTGTGTAATACATTGAGTGGATTTTCTTTAGCATACTCTAACCCCCTTTTGATCATTTCTATCTTTTTCTTATGTCGTTACTAAAAATTAAAAAGATAATATATCTATAATATAGTAATATACCCACCACCAGGGGTCACACCAAGACCACGCTGATTTCTTTATCAATCTCACCCTTTCACCTTGTTCTGTCTGGTAGCTGCTCTCTACATTTCACAGCCATGTATGGTGAGGTGCTCATCTACCACTGAGATTGTCGGCTGAATGGCATGTTAAAGATCTTTTTTTTGCTTCACAAAACCTTCAGGTAAAACCAGCTCATAACACCTGAGGCGTGTTGAGACGGCTCTAACTCTAGCTGTTGCTAAACACTGCAATGATAAATGTTTTATTAAGGTCTTGTGCTGCTTAGGTTTTGCATAATTTGTAAGAAACTTGGTGTATTTTATATTAAAGGTTTTATGATGAATGCCATTGAAGCATTTGCTCTATTACCAAATGCAGTTAGGGGTAAAAGTTTGCACTTCGAAGTTGATCCACAAAACAATTCCATATTTATTTATTGGAAATCTGTTACAAGATGGCCTATTACAACAAATTTGTCCAATGAAAATTACTTCCTTGTTAACATCCTGTAGTTAATTTACTTGAATGTGTTTTATTTTATTAAGGTGTCTAATTACCTTTTAACACTTAGTCTTATCTTTAACGATAAAACTTCAAGTAGGTGCCAACTCTCTGTTTGCTGTGAGTAGTAGGGTCATTAGGAATCAGGAAACGACCAACACAAGAGCTAAAACAGAAAACACTGACCTTGGAGAAGGATATAAAAGGGACAGTATAGTGTTTAGAGATAACATTAGCACCAGTCATTCATTCATTCAGAGCCATGAATGGGATGCCAGACCATCACAGAGTATATTAGGAACAGAGAAAACCGCTACTAATTCAAACGGCAGAAATGTAAATACAGACAACCAAAGAATAGAAGAAAAAAATAACAGGAAAAAATCCACCGGAGAGATTTGAGAACAAGAAGAGCAGTACGAGAAGAAGTATGTCAAAGCAAATGGAAGTCTACATTTATAACACATTCAGAAATATTAATTCAACACCTTAACATACACCTTTTGACCATTTGTGTTATTTGTGATAATGACAAAGCTGCCATAGCTACTTCACATTAAATGGTTTCATCATTTCAAGGTAAGGGGATACAAACATTTGCACGACAACTCTACTGTATGTCTATGCTTTATGTGTGCATAAATATGTGAGCACACCATTGTATCTGACCAATTAAAATTATTTCCACAAGTATGTTTTTTTTTGAAGCAGAGAATATAACTGAGTAAGGTATAGCATTACTGCACACACAAACATTCCCATGACTGATGCTTTCAACTTCCTTCTCACATGCTTGATCACGTCAAACACAAATAACCTCAACCCCAAATGCCTGATGGAGTGATGAGAGGATCAGAGTTCTGCAATTGTTCTACTATTAAACACTCACAGTATGAAACCTCCAGTCCGATACAGGAAGAAGTGTTTAGAAAGTGGTGACAGGATCAAGGATAATAGATTGTTATGGACCACTTGGATAAGGTTTATCTTACACGCTTACAGTGTGTGTTTACAGAGGTGAGTCTTGTGCACTTAAACATCTCTTAAAAGCTTGTAATGTAAAATATCTACAGTGTAAGATTGACAGATGGAACTTTTTTCTTTGCAGTGGATCAAGTGTTCAATTTGTGCTTGTGGTCTTGAGTTGAATGATTTTGTCCAGCAGTGCCTTTATTAGATTTTCCTATATGAATTCATAAATGCATATGCTGAGGGCACTAATGGTGTGTGTGTGTGTGTTTGTGTGTGTGTGTGTGTGTGTGTAGACCTCTGCTAATCACTGTTTGACATGGCTAATCATGGTTGGTCCCCAGTGAAAACAGGTAATTACGTGCAACTGGTTCTGAGCGCTCCTACTGCCCTCATGGCATTTATTAAAGCCAGTTAACTACTAATGAACCACACTTTCCTCTGCATTACATGCAGGATAAGATCTCTGGCATCACTCAAACTTCATAAACTCACACACATCTGAGCAGCAGTAAGTCATTTTTAGTGACGCTCACTCTTTTGGTACCTGTGTTCCATCCAGACAAAACTTAATTCAGTTTCCCTGCATATTTCAGTGACGTTGCATTAACAGTGATGGAAACTGAAAAGTGATGCATTCCATTCAACACACACACACAAAATGAAACTTGCATTTTCATTGCTGACCATTGCTGCCAGTACAACTACGAACACTTAAAAGAACATTCCAGCATTAAAAAAACCAAAAAAAAAAAAAAAAACACCTAATCTACCTCATCTGTAGCACATGGCTGATTACAACAGGCAAGAATTTTGTTTCCCTGTATTTTAAAAAAGAACAGAAAATCAGTTTACTCAACTCACTTCATAATATCTGCCTCAATATCTTTCTGTTCTTTACTTGGTACAGAGAAATGTGGTGAAATTCTTGGTAGAATTCAGTGGTAAGCACCATAATTGCACACAAGTGTTAGGAACTCCGTGAGATACAGTTTCTAAAGAAAAATGCTCAGCATTGCAGTGGATCCAGAGCCAGAACACTAGGCATGAGGCAGGAATACACCCTGGATAGGACACCAGTCCATTGTAGGGCACCATACACACACACTCATTCATACATTGAATTCAATTCAATTCAATTTTATTTGTATAGCGCTTTTAACAATGGACGTTGTCACAAAGCAGCGTTACAGAAATATATAAATTCAGGATATAAATTTTCAATTTATACATTTTTTCCTAATGAGCAAGCCAGAGGTGACAGTACAGGGAAAAACTCCCTGAGACTTCATGAGGAAGAAACCCTGAGAGGAACCAGACTCTAAAGGGAACCCATCCTCGTCTGGGTGACACCGGATAGTGCAATTATAAATAAATCCCTTCTATAACTGTGTACTATATGGTCAACAAGTGCAATTGTGTAACCAGGAAATTCATTATAGTTTTCACATGAAGTCTATTTTGTTGAAGTTATCAACTGTTCACTGATGGAGACTGATGCAAACCTGTTTGTGGGAATTGCAGTCCTAAAGCTATCATAGCAAAACTGTTTGTATCAACTGCAGTCCAAAGCCATCTTCATGGTTTCTAAGTGGTACCATCCACAGTAATCTCATGTATCTTTAGGCTGTCCGTGTGGGACCATCCTCAGCAGCAGCGAGTGGTTTCCAAGTGATGAGAACTCAAACCAGAAGCAGGGCATCAGGATGGATCAGGCAGGTCTGGAGAGCAGAAGGGGTCAGAATCACTGATATCTCAGGAGTAGCATCCAACACGGACAGACCCGAGCTCAGGATCGAATGGAAGCCCAAAAATTCTACATATGAAACCCATGTTGCATTTTGTCGTAGGTATCCTCAACGTGCTGCGCATGGTTTTACATGTAGGTGAAATTTGGTTTCATCTCCGACAGCCTCAGAAGCACTTTGCTTGCACAGTTGATGAAGGACTTTTGTTTATTTCTCTGGAAACTTTGTCTACTACACTTAATTTTACTACATCCACTTTTATTACTGAAGTAGTGTAGTGCACTGCACTTACCTCCTGCCAGAGAAACTTATTACAACTCCACAAATGCAGCATGCATGAATTCCTGATAGCTCATCACATGTCTTCTTGTAGTTAGTAGGGAGCAAATGCTCAAGATGTCATATGTATCTGTATGTAT
This sequence comes from Pangasianodon gigas, assembly GCA_022758105.1. Lineage (NCBI taxonomy): Eukaryota > Metazoa > Chordata > Actinopteri > Siluriformes > Pangasiidae > Pangasianodon > Pangasianodon gigas. The sequence goes on along the minus strand of CM040472.1, from coordinate 5,319,807 downwards.
ATAAGATTTCACTTGCACACTGAAAGGGAGTAAAAATTCAGTGGAGGGAAACAGGCCCTCTGCCTCACACCTAGTGATGGGACTGGTAAGAGTCTATAGCCTGATTCTCTTGACCGGTCAGAGTACCTTATTTGAATTTGAGCTCCTTCTGCATCAATTATTTCCTTCGACCAAGGAGAAAGGTAGTGAGTTCATTGATTTTACATGACACTATTAGGGCCGACACTGTATGACTGTGTGTTTGGGCCATTCGTGCATTTACGTGCGAAGATCAGAATCATGTGACAGGCATGAGCTCTCCCTACACCAACACACCAAAAAGCACTGAATGCTCGAGATGTCACATGCAGCACTTACTCTGAAATACTGTTGTGAGAGCCACTGAGAGGCTATGAAAACTCTGTGTTGGGCAAGCAGCCATCTGCTTCGCACACAGTAACTGCTTAGAGGTCCCAATTTAATATCTTACCACTTGCTCTCTCTCTCGCTCTCTCTCTCTCTGTCTCTTGAGAAAGTTTTCCCAGTACTAAATCCACAGCGGATTTGCAGCATTTGGTAAGAAGGGCCATTACAATGAAGTTCTCTTGAATTGTGCAAGAAATTGACCACAATTGTGGAGTTTATGTAGTGAAGAGAATGAACTTTGTAACCGCACTAGACTCATGGAGTCTCATAGAAACACCAGGCATTGTTCAGCCCACACATAGGCCTATAGGTATTTCCAAACCCAGCCCACACACCCGCCTCAAATTCTCTTCAAATTGATCAAAACCGGAATGAGAACCTGATGAGAAAAACGGCTACCGTGTATGTGTGGTTGAATTAACATTATGCGTGTGAGTGCGTGTTGGAAAAGACATACAGTGTGGTCCCATTTGTGTCCTCCTCTTCTCTCCTCCAATGATTTCTCCAGCCATGGCCTTCTCTTAAGTTTTGTCTTTGACCCAAGGCACAGTTCCTCTCTTGTGCTTCTGAAAGCGCCTAATAACATAAACACAAACTAAGCTAAGCCACACCCACGTGTCATCAGCAAAGTCAGTCCAACAACTATAAGAACAGCAATAGCAATTAGGCTACATGTGCACTGTTGTAGGTTGCATACACATGAAAGGCAGTAATGAACCCATGTGTTCTCCACCCAGGGGACGGAAGAGCATAGCTCTGAAACGAGTGTTTATGTCTGTGGTGAGAGGAATTACGGGAGAATTCCTTGGTTTCTTCTGGGAGCGCTTGACCCTGGTGGACCCCTAGAGACCAACAGTGTTGGGATAAATAAACATACATAAATTTGACGCCCTCTGGGGAGCCACTGGCCATGTGTGTGTGTGTGTGTGTGTGTATGTGTGTGTGTACTGAACATACTAAAGATATGTACTGAAGATAGCAACTGATGTACACTTATGAATAGTATGAGTAATAAAAGCAGAAAATAAATGTAAGCGTATGATACATGAGCAAGGTGAATCTGCATGGCTGAACAGGATACTTATTGTGGCCATGCTTATATAAACATTAGGCAAGAGTTTATCAGAGGCAATAATTTGCTTGTACCAACTTCCTGTGTTGTTCTTGACTAGATGCTTTATACAAAAATATTGCTGTATCAAAAATCACGCAAGGCATTTTTATTTTTCTTGGAGGTGGCATCTTCAACAATCATGGCCCACATGCATTATGACTTGTATAAGGAAGTGTTTTTATTTGTCGAATTTGGTTTGGAGAGTTTTTTTTCCCATCTTCAACTGTTTTGATGAGTCTGTGCCCATTGTAGTGTCAGTTTTCCTGTTCTTGGATAACGAGTGATCCCATGTGATCTTCTACTGTTGTAGCCCATCCGCCTCAAGCCTCAGTGTGTTGTACATTCTGCGATACTTTTCTGCTCACCATGTTTGTAAAGAGTGGTGATTTAGTTACTGTAGACTTCCAGTCAGCTCAAACCAGTCTGGCCATTCTCCTCTGACATTTTTCATCAGCAAGGCATTTCTGCCCACAGAGCTGAGACTGTTGAGTGTGAAAATCCCAGGAGATCAGTAGTTTCAGAAACACTCAAACCAGTGCACCAACAACGATACCTGACTCAAAGTCTCTGAGATCACTTTTTTCCCCATTCTGATGTTTGATGTGAATATTAACTGAAGCTCTTAACCTGCATTTGCATAATTCTAGGCATTGCACTGCTGCCACATGATTGGCTGACTGGATAACTGGATAAATAAATGACCAGGGGTACAGGTGTTCCTATTAAAGTGGCCAGTGAGTGTAGGTTACAGCTAAGATACTAAGTCAGCATAACATTACTAACAAGCAGCTTAACTGTAATAAAGCCGGCATATCAAGATATGAGCGTGTATTTATGAAAGATGTTTTGGTTGAGATAGTAAATTTTTATTTGGTCAGTTACATTTAGCCACGTTAGCTACAATTAGCTACAGTAGCCTTGACTGCTAGCCCGGGGCCAGGTTTACAGAGGTTGGGAACCTCTGTTGTATCCATGTTGAACTGACTATTGGATAACATACAACAAACAGATGAGTTTCCTGGGCAGGAGGACAGCTCTCCCTCAGACCTGAACCCTGAAGGCTGGATTATCAGAGAAGATGATCGGATGTTGAGGACTTTCAGTGCTTTTCACTCTAACCAAAAGCAGCTGACCTGCACTTTAAAGCACCTCCAGGAACTTCTGAGAGCTTAAGCCCGGGACTGATGATTGGAGCCGTGCTTTGCCCCCCACACATAGATAAATGCTGAGGCAGTGAGGCACTACTGTAGCCATCTAATTAGATGCTGGGGCTTTTGGACACTGGCCTGTTTCTGTTGATTTCCTGAGTGAACGATGGGGCTACAAAAATGGCCTTTACCATAATCTACTCAGCTACCATAATCACGCAGTGTAGCGATTAGCTGAGAGTGATTCACAAAGCAAGATAATTACTCAACTGTTACTGTACTTTGTTTGACTTTTTTAAATCTCCCTTTCTTTTTTGTTCACTTTCTTTGGTTCCTCCAGGCTCCAGTGCTTTACTAAGGCCTCCAAAAAACTAGATACAGATTTTTTTTTTTTCCGAAACAGGGCCCTAAACATTTCGTTTTACTCACACACTCCACACACACAGAAACCCAAGCTCACGTGGAATCAGGGACTCTGGGGCTGTGAGGCAGCAATGCTGCTGCAATACCGTGCTGCCTTGCCAAACTGCTACTGAGAAGACATTTGGAAACCACATTATGTTTAGAACATGATAAGTACTGTATGAACTATACAAAACATAAGTAGTTCATTTTGTCTTAAATAGTTGAGTTTTCTACATCTAGTTGTATTTTCTCAATGTTAGTCTATTTGAGGTGGGGCCATTTCGCATGATCAAAAAATATTTGAAATGCTCAGAAATACCAGAGTTCTTCAGTCATTCAGTTTCTACCAGTAACGCCATCTGACAGTTAGTAGAACTCCTCATCTGAGAAAATAAGTCCAAACAGTTCCAAGTAATTTTGTACATACTGGAAGACCTTCAAGGACAATATCTAATGTTGATCTTGATTTTGGAATTTGCTAGACTTCATTGTGCATAATAAATTAATTCATTCATCTTTAATAACTACTTTATCCTTGTCAGGGTCATGATGGATCTGGAGCCTATCCTAGGAACAGTCTGTGCGAGGCAGGAATACACCCTGGATGAGATGCTAGTCTATCACAGGGCACCATGCACACACATTCACACATTCACTCACACCCAGGGGGGCAATTTAGTGTACCCAATCCACCCACCAGGATGTTTTTGGGAGGTGGGAGGTAAATGGACAACTGGGAGGAAGCCATCCATGGGAGAACATGCATAGAAACATCACACAGACAGTAATCTGAGCACAGATCAAACCAGGACTCTGAAGATGGCAACAGTATCCATGCAACCCACCATACAAGCCTGTATTAAGGCAATAAGTACACATGGAAATCTTAAAGTTATCCGCCCATTTGGACTACCACAATATTATTTAATGATAATATTTAACAGTATTGTGAGATCAGAAGAAAAAGGCATTGAATAAATCCCAAAATTAGAACCAAGCTATGTGTGTGTATGTGTGTCTTGCATCCTTGAAACAAATGAAAGCCTTGGGCATGTGGATGATATAATCTGGACAAATCAGTGACATATATAGAAGCCTTTGGTGCTGAGGAACAGCTGGCTTCCCTGCTATTCACAGTTTTCCACTCCAACTGTGGAGCTCCAAAGCTCACTGTGTGACATGAGGGGAGTGTGTGGTGCTGAACAGGCGTACGCTCTGCCTGTAAATCTCTTCAAACAATGGCTGGCCTGACAGAGGTGTCTGAGAGAGAGAGAAAGGCCAGTAACTCCCAGTAAACCGAAACCCTCTCTGTTTCTCTCTCCCTTTCTTCACCTCCGGCCTAAGCTTCTTTTACGATGGCTGTAAATTAGGGCTTCAGAGAGAGGCTGAGACAGGCGTCTGATCGAGCCATTGAGACGGCAGCGCTGTTCCCATTGTGTCATCTTTTGCATCCCTGACTTTGTTTATGTCGATGAGGTTAGTGCAGTGATAATGATGGGCAGTACCCTGAGCATCTGCCTAGAGAGAAAGAGAAAGAGAGAGAGGGGGTGGGAGGGCGGACTTGAGCAGCTGAGATGATTGGATTGGAGCGCATCTTCTTTTGTAAGACTATCATGTACAAGGTATTTGCACATTGACACAGTTTATCACATTAAACTACACTTTCATTTTCATATTATACAACCCTGATGTCTCTGTCCAAACTTTCCCATTTTAGTTGCTTTGCCCAAGGTGCACAACATCATATAAAAAAGAAGAGGGAAAAAAAGGAGAAGGAAAAAAGCGGCAAATCATTCGCACATGGTACGGGCCTCTTACATACCAAGTTTGTCCAAGGGTCATGATGTCATCAAAGCACCATCTTTTGTTAACCACGCAATTAAACAACTGTCATGGGAGTAATAGACATGATGGAGTGATTGGTCAGCCAGGCATAACACTAAAACAAAAGCAAAGACCAGAATGCAGGCAGGAGGTGCTTGAGAGTTTCAAGGAGTTCCTGCTTTCAGTCTCATTGCTATTACATGCTTCAGCTCCACTGTGGCCTTCTAAAAAATATTATGCATGAAATGTTCACTTCTCACGATTGTATTATTTTATTGTTGATTTGATGTTCAGCCAGTGATGTAGGTTCCCACCACCAGCAGCAGGGACAAGGGAGCATGTCGTTATCATGGGAGTAGGTTATCTTGGAAGGATACACACATATACATAGGAATCTATTATTATTCCCACACACAAACATACACTTTTTATGTTCTATTTTTGTTTATTTGAATTAGTTTTTTGATGTTTCATTATTTTAAGAAAAGAAAAGTGAACAGATGTGAAGAGTGATGTGGGTTAAAGGCTAGATCTTTTCAGAATATTCAACTAGATGTGTCCTATTGTATTATCAGTTTAATTAACTAGCTTAATTATCTAGACTAGCGTGTATTCTAGCAAATGTTCCATTTTTCTACACTCAGTTGCAAGAAAGTGATCAGAATGGTGATTCTATGATTGTGGTGCCATTTGTGTTCAACTGACATTTAAAAAATGTATGTAAAGTAGAGATAAAACATTTTAAACATAAGTGGCCTTGACAATAACCTATGTGCATTTTTCAGGTAAATAATGCAAAACATTAATAAAACCACTTAGTAAACAGCATACCTTAAAACATCCATCCATCCATCCATCCATCCATCCATCCATCCATCCATCCATCCATCCATCCATCCATGCATGCATGCATGCATGCATGATATGGTGGCTTAGTGGTTAGCACTGTTACCTCACACCTCCAAGGTTGGGGGTTCGATTTCTGCCTCCTGTGTGTGTGTGTGTGTGTGTGTGTGTGTGTGTGTGTGTGTGTGTGTGTGGATCTAGCATCTGGGAGGAGTGCTAGTGGGTCTATTTTTTTTACACTATGAAATACATTTCTGAGTGATTCCACAATTGTGGTGCCATTTATACTTTTTTTATTTATTTGTCAACAGTGAATCTTAGAAAACATGCATTTAACCTTTCAGAAAATGTGTTAACCAATCTCTAGCAACAATATCTCATTTTTATCCAAGGTTCCTTTCCTGAAAATGGCTGCAGTTTGCTGTTAAATAAGTAACAAGGTTGAAAGTATCAGGGTTGAAGGTTTTTTTTAAAGCATGGAATTAGCAAATCCACAAAATGTGGTTAACTAGCATCCATGCTATGTGGATGTACACATATGTACACACACATATGTGTTTTTTACAGCAATGGTAAAGCTTTTTCAGATTCCAATGATGACTTGAAAAACACAATACTTAATACACAATACAATTGAATTCAGTGAGTGTAAAAAAAAGTTTACATTCAAATTCTTTTCATGTTTAATTGTCTTTCTCTGATATGCACTACTGATCACCAAAGCAACACACCATTAGCTCACTGTTTACCAGACACTCTTTAAACCCACTCTACATGCTAGTAACCTGTAGCTCATTGACTTCCAGTGGACCCTGACTCCACATTTCCACAACCAGCTTCCACAACAAAATACACAAATAAACTGGTTATTTAACCCAGCACTGTTTAAATAAGTGGCTTCCTTATGTTCAGCGCGGTAAGGACTATTAATGAGGGTGAGCTAATCTGATACGTAGCTGGTAATCAGTAATTTATAAGTAATTTTAATAATTAGAAGAGTTATCTATAAACGCATGCATCGTGTAGTGATGAGAGAGGCTGAGATCAAAGTCTGAAATACAATGAGGCTGAGGAGCGCCAAGTCAAATCCTGCATGTGTTTATGGCGTGAAAAGTGTTCCTGCTGGATGCTACATTTGTAGCATGTGAGCTTAGGCAATGCACAACAAATGGATGTAATTTAGAGGTTTCAAAGGCTTTGTTAGACTTTCAAGTTCAGGAATAAATGAACATAATTGCATTAAAGATTGTACTGTGCCTGCGAGTTTGGAGGAACATGTGTATCTCGGTAGTGATAGTGCACAGTGCCTTACGGATGGATAAGGAAGAGGCATATGGGTGAAAGATGGGCTAGGGAGTTTCTGGATAAGCAAAGCATGTTTCGCTCTGACTCACACAGACACACAAACACACTCACACGCATACAGCAAACAGTTCAACCCAACCAAACCAAACCAGAGCACATGTGGCAGCATTACTCTAAATTGCACCTACCTCTACATTTAATGTATATGTTAAGCATTATCCATATATTATCTATCATTAGAGTAATAATTAAAATTATTATGTGGAATCAAGCAATTATCTAAGACTAAAATATTTAGGTTACATGCATGGCCTGAATGTAATTTTTTTTTTTTTTTTATCTAGGAGGAAAATGCAAAAATTTATTTTTTTTTAGAATAGGCCAATGGGCTTCAGTATGATGTTATGTGAATTTTCTGGTAGTTTGTTTTCAAATCACAGAATTTCATACAATCATAACTCCCATAGCAGCTAATGGGTTTGAATATATGAATGTATGAAGAGTATTATATTTTTTAGCATGTTTACACAAAATAAACATGTTGAATAATACATCTCATATAACAGCAGTCTCATATTATGTTGAGTATGAGTAGGTTAAAATTAATTCAAAATCTTTTTTTTGTACAAATCAGTTATTTGCTATCAAAACACAAAAACCACTAAAAATGTAAATGGTGTCATAACAACCCCTATGAACAAAACAATAATCTCAAAGGAATAAATTCACTACATTCTATCCCACTGAGTTGTAAACAGAATAATTCTGTGGTCAACAAAGATTCATCACAAACAGACAGTTACACAAGTGCCAGTAAACTGCGGCACAATCTGTTGTACAGTGAACAGGAAGTATGTCAGTGAGGGAAATGTGGGACACAGCTAGTGTTATAGAGAAAAAATACTTTTCTGGGGTCATTTTCCAAGTCTGTTTGCATGAGAAAACCACAGCAAGATTCTTGATAATATTTTCTGTCCCTCTTTTGGGAATTTTATCCTAATTCTTGAGAGAATTCCCAGGATGAGGCTTTATTCCCAGGACCGTGCTCCTAGTCTGCACTTCTGCATCCTGCCAGCCAAAAAGTTGGCATTTTGGAGCTCTGATCTCTGACCCAAGCAATAAAAACACATGATGCCTTTACAGTTTGGAGTCTGTTTCTATCCTCTGCACCAACAACATACAGTAAAGTTTGCCATCTTCATTCTACATAGTGGAAGTACAAAAATGTATATTACTTCCATACCTTAAAGTGGAATTATAATTTGTTCCATATCAGTCTGGATTTAATGAGAACCAATCCTTTGACTCATACCAGAGTAAGAAATGGAAGATAGCAGTCATTAAACCAATTGTGTAGAATAAGCCAAATGTCATCAAATCTCTATGGACACCCAAACATTACATTACCATGGGTGTAACCCAGATTCTTCTTCTTCTTTTTTTTTTTTTTTAACTAAGGAGTTCCCATTTGTTTTCAATAAAAAAAAGTAATACTCATTGAGAATGACAAACAGATTGACTATTTTGGGCCACATTTGCTTCATAAAAAAACAGAACAACATAAATTTGTGCTGTCTTAGCATACGTAGTAGCTAAAAGATTGTTAATTAATGACAAGCACATGATAACGATTCACATAAATGACATTCTCCTAAGCCTGACAGATACCACAAAGATGCTAAATGTAGCTAACATTACACATTAACATTTCATTATTTTGTTAAACAGGCAATTCAATCTTACATTTATAAACTAGCTCACTGGTTACAATGATTCCTCAGTGTTAAACTGATGTATATGCAGTGCATTATAGTTACTCTATATATGGCCAAAAGTATGTGGACACCTGACCATCACACCCATACGTGGTTCTTCCCCAAACTGTTGCCACAAAGTCAGAAGCACACAATTGTAAAGGATGTCTCTGTATGCTGAAGCATTACAATTTCCCTTCACTGGAACTAAGAGGCTCAAACATGTTCCAGCATGACAATGCCCCTGTGCACAAAACAAGGTCCACGAAGACATGGTTTGCCAAGGCTGGAAGTGTGGAAGAACTCGAGTGTCTTGCACAGAGCCCTGACCTCAACCCCACTGAACATATTTGAGATGAACTGGAACTCTGACTGCACCCCAGACCTCCTCACCCAACATCAGTACCTGACCTCCAAAATCTGGTGGAAAGCCTTCCCATAGAAACTAAATCTGGAATGGGGTGTTCAACAAGCACATATGTGTGTGATGGTCAGGTGTTCACAAACTTTTGGCCATATAGTGTAATACAGAATGGAAGGTATAAAAACCTGAAATTAATGACCTTTTTCAGAATTGTATGCAATATAGTGTTTACCTTTCTAGTAAAATGGCATTTCTAGTAACATTCTACTAAAAACAGACTACAGTGACTTCAGTTTTTCCTTTATTGTGTTTTAGATTTAATTTAAAATAGATTAAATATACTTTTTTGGCAATCAATATATACATAAAAACCCATAATGACAAAGTAAAAATAAGATGTTCTCTGTGTTTATTTCTGGGCTTTGGCTGGGCCACTGAAGGACATTGAAAGAATTGTTCCAAAGCCACTCTAACATTGTCTTGGCTGTATGCTTCGGGTTGTTGTTGTGTTGAAAGGTGAACCTTAGTCTAAGGTCATGCGCACTCTGAAGCAAGTTTTCATCAAGGATCTCTCTATATTTGGCAACATTCGTTCTTCCCTCAATTCTGACCAGTCTCCCCATCCCTGCCACTGAGAAGCACCCCATAGCATGATGCTGCCACCACCATGCTTCACCATAGGGATGGTATTAGCCAGTTGATGAACAGTACTTGGTTTTCAGCAGAAGCAGACTTTGGAGTTCAGCCCATCAGACCAGAGAATCTTCTTCCTCATGCTCTTAGAGTGTTAATCTCATGCCATATGCTTGTTGACTATTCACATATTACTTTAACTGCAACAACTAAAATATAGATTAGTAAAATATAGAATAGTATATAGATGTTGATAGATGTAGATGTAAATGAACTATGTGAATGTAGGGAATTCTGGACATAGTGTTTCGCAATGATGACAGCTGGGTTTATGACATACGTAGCTGTGTTGTTGTTGGAAATAGAGAGAGCAAAGCATAGCCAGTAAACACATTTTGGAGGTGGATCAGATTGTAACAGGCCCTTACTAGCGGGTTTGTTTTGACAGGCTGCGGTTTAATGCTTAGACCTTCCAGGTTGTGTTTTATCTGTGTGTGTGTGTGTGTGTGTGTGTGTGTGTGTTTTGGAGAGGGTGGGAATGGGAATTGTACCCAAGCTTTACCACAATACTGGAACTGAGCCCCTTGATGTGAGCTGAAAAGTACTCAGAGACATTCTGGAAGCAATATACAAAATCAAAATACATGTAAATAGATTCATCTTGGGTTTGAGGATTTTTTCTTTCAAAGATTACTGAGTTTCCATCAAGGCCAAAAGCATAACAGCCGTCACTAAGTGCATTTCTCTACGAACTCAGAATCATTCGTTCCCTTTTACTCCATCTCACTCATTGTAAAACCCACCAACAAGTAAACACACACACACACACACACACACACAGCTGTCTCTCATCCTGTCACAGGTCTGATAGAGTCCTGGCAGAGAGGAGCAGCATGTTTCAGCCTCACACAGATCAGAATGTTTCTCCCTCTTGCTGTCCACTGAAGCCTGGAGCAAGAGCACAAGATGGGGAGTTATTCATAGGATTATAATACTAATATTATATTTCACTTGTGTAATACCATGGGGCTTCATTGCATTGGTCCTTGCTGAAATGCACACTCAGTCACTGTAGTCCAGAGGGGAGAATTCCTGTAGTGCATTTGGATTAGTTGTCTAGTTTGGGCCAAGGTGCATAGAGTTGCACAATGGCCACAGCCTTTTGCTGCCAAAGCCAAAGACCACACATTAATGAATAAAATATACTGTAATGCAATACTCTAGTGGAGAGCAGTATCGGTTGACTAATCAACAAAACTAATCAAACTGGCATTGTATAAGGATTATGTATACCTTTACCTTATATAGAAACCTGCAGCAATAGCGTGCCATTAAACACTAGGCTACTACACATCTTAGCCTAAAGCCAACTAATTAGCCTACGAATTAGTTACTAAAAGCCTACTCTTAGCCTAATAGCCTACTCTATACTCTATAGCTATAAAAGTCCACACTATGTGTAGTTAGTTCACACTATGTTTAGTTAGTTCATGGAAAATGCTTTTATAATTGTATAAAAATTTAATTACAATTAAAAAATACAGTTAATTATAATTATATTTTGTTACTATACTTAAGTAGTATTTGAATGTTTTTTTGTACTACTTTACTGAGTGTTATTGAATTGAAGAATTGTACTTTTACTTTATAACATAAACTTATTTAGATCCTCAAAATACTTATTATAAATATTGAAGGTCTCTTCTTCTTAAATATAGCCAATGGCTGTATGCAGTACATCACTACAGGGTGTCCAAAAAGTCTCCATACATAGGGGGAATTAACACTATTTAGCAAAATGTCTTCCAAAATTTTTCATACTTAGTTTATATTATATATATATTTTTCAGATAGCCTTTAAGAATGCCTTTGACAAAAGAAGAATGTATTGAAATCATTCTCATGGCTGGATCGGGAGGCTGTTGCAAGTTTTCAATGGACTTTAACAGGAAACACAGCAAGCGCATCACACACAACACTGCTGCCAAACTTATTAACAAATTCAAAAAGACTGGAAGTGTTGGGGACCGACTGAGAAGTGGACGTCCATGAATATCCACTGACGAAGGCACAACTGACGTGGTGCTGGCAAACATAGCCCCCTGTGTATGGAGACTTTAGGGACTTTTTGACACCCTGTATAATAATCAACCTTTAAAAGAATGTAGAATGGGTGCTTGCACATTTTATTTGCATTTTTATTTACATTCACTTTAAAGCATCCAATCAAATTCATCAACATACAGACAATTATGAAGAATTGAGGCAATTCATCATCTGCTTTGACTTACTTAATTTTATTAGTTAAGAAGATTTACTTTTTATTTGTGCCTGGATACTTCCAATTTTAATTGAGTAAGATTTTGACACATTATCTCTATTTTCACTTTAAGTATAATTTATCAGTACTGTTTCCATCACTGTGTCTGCATCTATATTTGGATTTAAACCCAAAATGGGCCTAAACAAGAAGTGTTTTTTCTTTTTATCCTTTTTCTTTTTTTGAAATAGAGATGTGCTTGGGATTGTTTTTAATCCTGCTCATGCAATTATTTTTTTAGTACCTGTCCGCGACATTTTCTAATGAATTTAATTCGTTTCCCAAAATATCAGTAGACTAGTAGCCTAATTTAAACCACCGTGACCCTGATGTTCAGTAACTGCATGAATGAATGAATGCTGTAATGCATCACTATAAATGCACCATTCATATTCATGTTAATGAACATGGTCTTTCTTTGTCCAGAAAGAGTCAAATTTGACCACTTGCCCACAAACACAAACCAAAAGTAAAAAAGGAATAGTGCACCTCCTATTCATATCTGTATTTGAGTTTAGAACATATTATCTGTTCATCCAGAATAATATATTTGTATTCAGTTACATCCCTAATTTACCTTTAACCTAAAACCAAAACTATTAAAAAAAGAACATAAACTGAGAGAATATATATAAATAATTTTTTTTAATATAATATCTACATTATGGACACAAACCTTTTTTTAAACTATGACTTATAACCTTGAAGCCCTCTGGATGAATCACACCCAGTGTCATAAAAAGTTCTGACAGTTCCACCTGAAGTCTGTCTGCTTTCTCTTCATAAGTTTTCTGGTGACAACACAAGGGGCTTGACCTTGGCCTTGAGTTTTCTTCCCTTTCTGGCTATTGATTTCAGTCCAACATGGAGCTGTACTGAGGTCAAGTTACAGAGAGCCTGGGGGACGGGGAAGCATCATTGTTATCACATATTACCACTTAAATCAAAATTTCATCCAGATGGTTCTTATTACCAGTGAACTATTGGCCATGCACTTTTTCATGGTTTTGTATTTCTCTTAACCTTGTCAGCCATGCAGTTAGTCATGTAGGGTAAAGGAAGATTATATATATATATATATATATATATATATATATATATATATATATAAACAAACATGAAGACAAAGTCTGAGACAAAGTTCTTGAAAAGTATCAATTTCCAAACTTTAGCATCATTAATTTCTTATAAATGGCAATAATATTGCACAACCACAACTCTGTCTAGAGAGGCACTGTGCATAAAAAGTCAGTGACCGTGTAAGGAAGGCATTAATCAAAGAAACAACCAAGAGGCCAAGGTATCTCTGAAGGAGTTGGAGAGACCCACAACTCAAATGGTGATGGTAGTATCATGCTGTGGGGATGCTCTTCATCAGCAGGAAATGCAAAACTGCTCACGGTTGAGGGCAGGATGGATGCACCCACATACACGGCAGTCCTAGAAGAAAGCCTGTTCCAGTCTGCAAGAAACTCGAGACTTGTGCAGTGTAGCTTTGGAATGTTCCAAAACCTAGAAACTGAATTTGATTAACAGCTCAGCCAAAGCCCAGACCGTAATACATTTGAAAATCTCTGGGAAGACTTAAAAATTATTGTTCATCCATTTAATCTCAAAGGGCTTAAGCAAACTGATAGAGAAAATAGAGATAGAGATTCCCAGAAAACATCTATATTTGCAGCCAAACCTTGTTCTATCAAACAGTGACCCTTGGAAATGAATACTTGTGCAACTTACAAATTTCTGCATTCTTTAACCTTTGTGTTATCAAATGGTACACTACAAAATATGCAAATGTTCGAGGGGTATGAATACCTTTGTACATACCTACCTGATCACACGTAAAAACTATACAAATTTATACAAATTAACTCATAAAAATAAGCCTGACCATAGCCCTTTGCCATCATAGTTTCATTTTTAGGGTGACATGGTGGCATGGCAGGTCGCATTGCCACCTCACAGCTCCAGTTTCTGTGCATGTCCATGTGGGTTTTCTCTGCAATCTCCAGTATCTTTCCAGCTTCCATAACAATGCCAGTAGGTGGCTTGGCTAAGATACATTTCCCCAAATCATGAATGGGTGTGTGCATGGTGTGCTGCAATGGACTGGTTTCCTATCCAGGGTGTATTCCCACCTCACACCCAGAGTTCCTGGGATAGGCTCTGGATCCACTGTGAGCCTGACCAGGATAATGTGAGTGATACTATCTTCAACAATGACCTCTTTCTCTTTTCTTTGTATGGAGGTCTCCTAAAGAGTTTTGCCTTATTTTACTAAGCAGTAATTCTACTAAGCTTTACAACAAACATTACCTTTACAGCCGAGTTACCATGAGCTACAGCTCATTTATATATTCCAGTAACTGATATTTTAACCCAGGTCTCTGCACAAATTCTATATTTGCAAAGGTTATTGGTCCAGCAGGTTCCAAGGTATTTGTTTATCAGTAGGATAAATGTAGGGTGGATGTTCTCTAAGCCAAATAAGTCTCTCTTCCACCTACAGTTGTTCCCTATGATATGTTACAGATGTCATCCAACAATACTTCTCTATCTTGCATGTACACATACTTCCACACAGAATAGCAAAGGCAAGTCAGGAGGGATGTGGGGCTAGCCTGCACTGGAGACAGTAAAATAGAATAGACCTCAGAACAGGAGTCACTCAACAGATAGTCTTCTTTATACACAGCACAGGGCTATAGAGTCATAACATAACCAAGTGGAGAATTAGGGTCCATGTGACTTTTTATATAAAATCCAAGCAAACAAAGTTTAACCAAAGTCCAATAATCAGAGTTGAGAGCCAGGCAAAGGTCAAAACATGATCAGGCATGAAATAACAAAACCAAGGCATAATCCAAATAGTAGTTCAGTAAACAAGACAAAGGCAGGTAGTGATTAACAAGGCTCATAACTTACGCAATATGGGAACCTGCATGACGTCTATTTGTTGCCATCAGGGACCTCAGATAGCTCTCTGGACCATGGAAAGAGTCAGAATTGCTATCCCACAAAGTACTGAAATGAGGTAAGACTCGAGGAGGAGTGAGTGTGTTTTATGTAAGGAAGTTAACAGCTACAGTAATCTTGGTTGTATGCACAGTATAATCTAAGGAATCTTCTTATTTCTTGGTTTAGTCTGGCCATTAGTCAGTGGATGGTATATGGATGAAAGTCTGACATTAATATTGACAAAAAGGATGAAAAAGGGTGCAGGCACTATCCGTCCATCCATCCATTTTCCGTACTGCTTATCCTACACAGGGATGTGGGGTAGCCTGGAGCCTATCCCAGGGGACTCGGAGCACTAGGCGGGGACACCCTGGATAAATTGCCAACCCATTGCAGGGCACAACTGCACACACCCATTCACACTCTATGGACGATTTGGAAATGCCAATCAGCCTACAATGCATGTATATCTTTGGACTGGGGGAGGAAACCGGAATACCCGGAGGAAACCCAAGAAGCACGGGGAGAACATGCAAACTCCACGCACACAGGGCAGAGGCGGGATTCAAACCCCCAACCTTGAAGATGTGAGGTGCTAACCACTAACCCACCGATGCAGGCACTAGTCAAACAATACTTTAATGTTTGAAAGGCAACAGATTCATTCCACTTTTTGACTTATTGTTCAGCAGTGAATGAATCACTGATATAAGTTTGTGATACACAGGAATAATTGCAACTGGGGCTGGGACCAGGATGTTACTGCGTCCACCTTGATTTAGTCCGTCTCTACCCCTGTATATAGAGAATATTGCCAAAGAGGTCATTGGGTCACTGGAGAGGACTAGGTGTTTTTATTGCTCTTGTTCTGTGGCTAATCAAGATAGACAATCACAAAGTGATTGTACCTCATTCACAAAGGCTTAGAACACATGCTTGGCACTGACCAGAGCATAGGACATTCCTAAATATTTGTAGTGGCCTTAAGCAGTGATGCATGTCCTCCACTTGTCTCCCTCTCTGATTGTAATGAGAATGAGATGGTAATGAGCACTGCAAAAGTCTTAATGATAATTTGTGCACCTCATACCTATTCAATTACTGAATGGCTACAAGGGTAATGGATATCTGTCCTTCTACTCCACAAAAAAGAAAACTGTCACTGCAGCAGATATGGAGGGACAAATGTCCCAAAGCTCAGAACTTACATACAGAATTTGGCAAAATGTTACAAACATATGTAAAACCTGTTGAGCTTACATATTATGTAATGAGGACGTGAACCAAAAATGTGTGTCACAGGTTGCTCTAGAACTCGGGTGATTTGGCTGCTGCTGCGAGGGAGGGGTAATGTGCTGGGATGATGTTACAATACCATTATCTATAAAGCACAAAGCATCTATAAGCAGAGAAATTTATCTGCTGAGCTTTTGCTTTGCACTTCTGAGCAAGCTTATTAATATCTATGGGATTAAAACAATATGATTTTACTGACAGATCAAACCGGATGGAAAAGCTAGTGTATTCAAGGGCAGAAACTCTGAGAAAACAGAACAGGCTGTCCTAGATACATGCTGTGTTTGTGTTGGTGTCTGAGCACACTGCAGGTCTGATTTTCATTTGCTTCTCTTTGTTTAATATCCTCAGGCACTGTACTTCACTAACGGGGGAGTGCAAAGCAAAATTAAATAATCGAAAAAAGTGCATCTTTGTCTAATTCTTTGGTGCTTTGACGTCAGAGATTAAAGATTAGAACAACCAAAAGAAGATGGCAAGGGATAGGGTTAAACAGAACAACAGATGAGGACAGAAGAGTAGGCGTGCATCCAAGGGTTTTAAGGAGGAACAGGGAGATGGAGGTCACAGTGGACAGCAGTAGATATGGGATGGAGTGAGAGATGAGTGAAAAATAACCAGGGATGAGTAAAAAAGTGATTGATTAAAGTGTGAGGAGATGGACTGAGATAGAGGATGAGGTTGTTGACAGCTCTGACTGTAATGTTGTATTACAGGACCAGCCTAAAAGTTCCTCAGATGCAGCTGGACTTGTTCTCATCCACCAGCTTCCTTCACTGAGACAATGTAGTACAACCAGTACTCCAGAGAGAGTGAAATAAAACAGCATCTCAACACAATGGCATGTTGTATAAGCATTACACAATACCACACAGGTTATGCAATCACAGCACACTACCTAGCTCAGGCCTCTGAGACTTAATTAAGGTCAGCTAAATTTTCAGTGCAATTGATAGGTGTTTCCAAACAATGTGAACGTGCCAGTAGTTATAATGCACAAACATGCCATTGTTCATTTAATTGTCCAAAGCATATGGTGTTCATAGAAAAAAGAAAAAAGAAAACAAAACAATGTTTTTGGAAACCACTGGAGGTCTTGCAACATGAGAGATTTTACCCAGGCAGGCTGAATTTAATGATTTTTAACTGTCATCAATCATGTCTCTACTGCATAGCCAACTCAAAGGCACATTGCCATACCACAGTGCTGACAGAGCCAAACTTTCAGCAAAAATTTCGATACATTTCACTGCAAAACATACCTCCTTTTTTATATAGATTTTGTTTATAGTCATTTTTGCTCAGGCCTAAAATGCCACTCATACTCACCTGGGTAATTAATAGTACACATGCAATTATAGATCTTCAATATGCAATATTTAATATTAATTTAAATGTTTTTTTAAACTGGTCTAAATACCCACTTGCACTCACACTGTCACAACATACTGTATGATTTGAAACTCAAGAAGACAAGAAGTCTAGTGTTTATATTTGTAGAACAGCAGAGTTGGAAAATACATTATAGCTGAAAATATAGCTGCAAATACTTGAAAAGCTCAGCATGAAGAATCTCTTAAGGGTGTATAATATTTTACAAGAAGTTTTTGGTCCAGTTACTTATGTCAGTGATTTCTGTCATTTATATGTAAAATCCACTCAGTCCGTTTCAGTAGGCTGTAGAGAAAACAATAGTGTGCTTTCAGAAACTATGGCTTAATATAGCAGCACTCTTTCCAACTCAGGTTTCATAATTTGAAGAAAAACAAAACAAAATGTATTAGAATAAGTGGTAAATAAGGACAGAATAAAATATGACCTTCTAACATTAATTTAACTCTCTCTGAGAAAAAGTACCTGGCCCAACATCAGATATATAGTACAGTGCTCAGTCCCCTGTGCATATTTGTACAAATTCTTTTGAAACATTACACTGTCCACTGTGACCAAAGAGGAACAACCACACTGGCTCCTTAAAAAGTGGAGAAAAGAAGAGGGAAAGAAAGAACTGGTGAAAATAGAACATGGCACTGGGACAAAGAGAGCTGGGCTTGTTCATGTGCGTTACTGATTTTATTACTATGACTAAGAGCCAAGGTCTTTGGGGATCAGGGGAGTCAGGCTCCATCTATGGTTCCAGGACAAAGATGTCTCTCCCTGGGCATATAGGACAATGATGGCCCAGTTCCCACAGCTGTTAATGGTGACAAATTTTATAAAGACTACAGTAAAAAAAAATCACATTGAATACAAAATGTGAATACCAGCTTGAAGCAAGAATCCATCATGGAGAAGATATACTTCTAGAAAGCAGCCAAATTGGAGGCCACAGTGAGGACAGGGATCTGTTGTGCAAGGCTAGGAAACCTGACATTCTCCAAGGTGAGTATCATGATGAAGTCAGATATTTCAACAGTCAGGCTTTTATCAATGCAAAGAAACTAAGATACACACATACATATAGAGGATTTTAATGAGCTGTATCAATGTTAGGTTAAGTGCATCCGTCCAGGATGCTATTTCAGAATATTATCTGCTAGGATGCCATATGCGCTTTAGTTTGTTGCTCATTGACAAACTGATGTTTCAAAAGTCTTGGCAAGTTCAGTTTTTTGCATTTACAACTATAAAGACATGAGATCACTTGACAATGATCTTATCAAATCCCTTATACTGCTTCACTAACCTCTGGTTTGAGCTGGATCAAAATCAGTACCTGCAATAACAAATAGTCTTTTCCCTGTTCTTTCCCACTTCAAGTCTATACTTAAGTATATTTCTGTTTTTGTGTTTCTGACAGCTATTTAGGACAAATTGGCAAAATCCCTCCACTTGGCTGAACTTGACCAACTGGGTGCATAAAAACTAATTAACATCAAATGACCCGAAAAACCTAAAAAATGAATAAACTCAATAGTAAGTTATTGAAAAGAGCTGCGATTAAATACTGGAGGACATTTGACCAGACCAGGAATTCTCGAACTTTTTGCTGCCAGGAACCACAGACCCCCTCGGTACAGATTTATTTCATGAGCTATTCAAATATTAAGCCTTTTAATTTAATGAGTACAATAATATTTTGGATACTTACTGGAGCTTTTTATTTGTGAACTTTCCACTTACAAAACAGATAAATGTTGGCATTATTTATAGTTATTTATTTATTTTCCGTTATTAAGATTAGGATTATATTCAGTGCCCAGTCAAACTAGCTAATAAATATGAGAATTCAATAATAAATATAATAACTTTGATAATGGTGGACTGTGATTTCCCCACTGTAAATAAATAAATAAATAAATAAATAAATCATGGACCCTACAGCTGTGCTTCATGGACCCCTGGGGGTCCCCGAACTCCACATTGAGAACCACTGCATCAGACCACCATCACTGGATGAGACAATAGCACAGAAAAGCTCATCATCACATGACTTAGTCACATGATATTAACTCAAATGACTTGATTGATCTTCTGTTTGCCATTGAAAATACATTGTATAACATATTCGTTCAATGAAAATATTTTATATGCTGATACTACAGTATTTGTATTATTACAAATGTAAGGATTATATTTTAATAATTATATTATAATAATTATATTTTTATATTGTATTAGCAATCTGAATAATCATTAAATTATTCATAATCCTTGCAGAACTATCATTAATAATAAAGTATAAAATCTTATGTTTCATTCAATTTCAAGCCCATAACATGTTTATAATAAATAACATAATATGTACAACATGTCTACATTTCAAACAAAGTGCAGCTTAAACAGATCATCTGTGGGAGGTCTTTGGGAATGAATTGTTTCCTTCTCTTCCCTTCTATTACCCAAAAAAAAAACATAAAATTTGAAGATGTAAGGTTAATGTAAGGTCTGCTGCCAAATCAGTTCTGCTTGCACGTCCATTGCCTTCCACATGGTGTTGAAACTGGTCTAAAACAATTATAGATTTCCACTGAACCTGACTTATGTTTCTCATAAGCCATATTTTACACATATCTTAATCATTATTGTTTGACACCTAATTCTCACCTTTTTTCATTAGCAGTACGCTCAGCTCAGGACATCCATCTTCCTTCTTAACCAGTAGGTTCCTCTGATGCGTGTGGTGATGTTGCATGGTGGTTTTCTGCAAGATGTTTTCACCAGCACGATGGGAGAGAGTCTTTGAAGTGTGGCATTTCTTTGGTCTTCACACCAGGCCTCACTACGTCTAAAGAGACTGCAATGATTCTAGGCATTACAGCGTATATAAAACGTCCCAGAGTGTGTGTGGATGGAGCATCAAGAAGACTTTTCTTTCTAAAGCATATCTTCACCACATGACAGAGAATGCCAAAGAAAACCATAGAAAAACAAATATTATTTGTTCCCAGTGGTGTATTATCATTGACAACAGAGGATCAGTGCAAGACTGCAACAACAGTGAACAATGGTTTCTACATATTTACTCTGAAGTTTGGCTTTCACAAAGCATTGAAAGCATTTTGATTGAACTGGAAGTGGCAACTGTTTGGATACTTCACTAACAGGGCTTCGTTTTTTTTTTTTTTTTTTTACCATACCATTAACAAGTGCTAATATTACATTTGCAGAAGTTAGAACAGTAAGAGATGACCGGCAGATGATGTGATGACCAGCAAGTGCCGAGAGAAAAAAATGGAAATATAAGAAATAAAGTGCTGAGTCAGGAAACTACAAACGGTAACAATAAATTCACTTTTAAAAATGTGTTGGAAAATCAAAGGACTAGGGTTTATCTTTATAATACAGTTATTCTGTTTAAACTGGCTGTTGCATGAGTCCTCTGTCCTAAATACTTTCCCTAAGTGGAAAACTTACTGACTCTTGCAAAGCATTGACACCAGGGAACCGAGACCAAAAACGTAAAAATAATTTGAAAAAAAGTATCTTTACAGAAAGATTCACTATATCAATGATTATATGTTTTTCTTTGGTTAATAACAACACATTTTTAAAAGCCATGTATTTTTAGCCTTAGACTAATAATGTTGGCTATAAAAGTCCCTGTGAACGAGTTCATTAGAACATGACTAAACAGAAACCCAGCTCTGACTGTGATGCTCTGAACATTACAAAGGATTCTGCCTTGGTTAGTCAACTACAGACCATGATCCAAACAGAGGGGATGAACGCATAGATAGATTGCGTAATGTAAGTACTGATTTACACTATATGTAGCCAAAAGTATGTGGACATCTGACCATCACACCCATGTGTGGGTCTTCCTTAAACTGTTGCCACAAAGTTGAAAGCACACAATTGTATAGGATGTCTCTGTATGCTGAAGCATTACAATTTCCCTTCACTGGAACTAAGAGGCCCAAACCTGTTCCAGCATGACAATGCCCCTGTGCACAATCCAAGGTCTATAAAGACATACTTTGCCAGGGTTGGTGTGGAAGAACTCGAGTGTCCTGCACAGAGCCCTGACCTCAACCCCACTGAACACCTTTGGGATGAACTGGAATGATGACTAAATGCCAGACCTCCTCACCAACATCAGTGCCTGATCTCACTAATGCTCTTGTGGCTGAATGGGCAAATCCCCACAGCCACGCTCCAAAATCTAGTGGAAAGCCTTCCTAGAAGGGTGTAATATGGATACTTTTGGCCATATAGTGTACTTCAATGCACCACCACTTGTGATCATGATAACACAATGATAACTGATAGTGTTATTAACCAGCCTTGCTTCAGAACAGGTCATGTTGTTGATGCTCCCTGATGATGTCTCTTCTTTATATCAGTAATGACCCTTGCCTCTGTATGTGGGCCTCTGAGGAACATTTGGAGAATGTCATATGTTTATCCTTACAAAACACAATAAAATAAAATTTCCCAATTGAATATAGCTCACCTTAGCATCCTGTGCAAAAACCCAGAGGAAAATTAATTAGACTTGTTCAAAGTGCCATTCAATATAACTGCCTGTCGGTCCTGATCGCTACTCCCTCCTCTCTTTGCAACAGCTGACATCTTTCATATTCTCACCTCAGACGCCGGACTCTCCATGTAGTGTTGCTATTATTCATGCTCTTTGGCAAGCATGGAATATTTCACCACCTCCCTGGTTTTAAAGAACTTGAGGACACAGAAACCATAGCATGTGCTGAAAACACCTCCGACAACTTACTGAAACCCCAATTACGACACACACGTGCGCCGTGGAATGACTCAGACATAAAAAACATTGAAAAATGAATATACATAAAAGTGTGTTCCTCACACTTACGACATTCTGCCATTTTTCACACTCAAAAACAACAAGGCTGATCTGTACTTACAATTAATACTTGTGTGAATTGTTAACTATTTTACCTATTTTAAACAAAAACAAAAGTATCATATCCCTGCAGCTGTTTTCAGTTATCAGTTTTCAGATATGCACAGATGCCACCCCTTTTATTTTCCTCATAGATAAATTTGTAGAATAAGCAGGGATATTACTAGTGCAAACTCTGTAAAATTTTCATTCCCTCAAGCTCCAATGGATACATACACACACAGTCTTTCTTCCCTTCTCTAAATTGAGCAATGGGTTACAAGGGACATGGGGGACAGGCTAGAATAATATTTGACATAATTAGCAGGGGAGAGTAAACAGAGCTGCACCTGGCTCTTCCTGCACAGCAGCGCTGAGCTCCATTCTGGCCGAGGGAACTTGGACACAGTCAACTGGGTCTCAGGAAGAGGACCTGAGTCCTCATTATGTAATGTTTTGAAGGAAGAGAGAGGCCATGTGGAGGGCTCAGATGATGAACTGAACTATCAAGAGTTCATCCAAAAGACAACAGCATGCTGTACGGTTTGGTAGGTTGTATAAAAACTATGACAATAAGAATTATTCAAGATGTTGTTCTTAAATTTGCATCCTTCCATTCTAAACACAGCTAACACACACACACTTTATTATTTCTGTGAACTGTTGCAAAGAAAAAATGATCAATCTTACTGAATATTACTATCTGCAACTCAGTGTACACTATATGGGCAAAAGTTTGTGGACACCTGACCATCACATCCATATGTTCCTCTTGAACATCCCATTCCAGATGCTGTTTTAATAAGCTCCACTCTTTTTGGAAGGCTTTCCACTAGATTTTGGAGTGCAATTGTGGAGATTTAAGATTTCAGCCACAAGAGCATTAGTGAAGTCAGGCACTGATGTTGGACAAAGATGTCTGGGGCTCAGTCAGTGTTCCAGTTCGTCCCAAAGGTTCAGTGGAGTTGAGGTCAGTGCTCTGTGCAGGACACTCGAGTTCTTCCACTCCAACCTTGGCAAACCATGTCTCCATGGCCCTCACTTTGTACACAGGGGCATTGTCATGCTGGAACATGTTTGGACTCGACCCCATAGTTCCAGTGAAAGGAAACTGTAATGCTATAGCAAACAAGGACATCCTATACAATTGTGCTCTTCCAACATTGTAGAAATAGTTTGGGGAAGAACCACATATTGGTATAATGGTCAGATGTCCACACAATTTTGGCCATATAGTGTATATTTAAGTTGGGACCTCTATAAACTACTATATCTGACCTTATTCCAACAATGCTAAATATTTATATAGATTTGTTTTTTGACTCTTAATTAAATTAATTGTTTAACCAATTATAACAAAACTTTGACAGGAATCATTAAAGTTCAACAGTAATAAGCAAGAACATTATATGTAATTAGGCCCAGATGGACTGGAAAGGTAAAAGAGATGGAGCAAACGTGATCATTCCCTCTGTCTTGAAATGTAACACAAAGACTGCCACAGAGAGGAGATACATACAATGTAGTATATAAGTAACTGGATATTGACTAAACTTATGTTGTTTTGGGTCTGTATTCCAGCATTTGGAATAAAACCATAGTGTTGAGGTTAAAGTATAGAATGTCAGATTTATTTTAGGGACAGTTATTACTATATTGGGTAAGATTATTGAGGAATCATTACATAGTGTGCCCTTTTAAGCATTTCCCAAGTAGAGTTAGGTTTCCCTGAAATCCAACCTTGCACAACTGGATGTTGTTTTTTGGTTGTGTCATCTCGCATTGTTAGTTTATACATGAGAGATAATGAAAACTCTGAAGCTAGTTCTAGTATATCTGATGTTTTCATCTGCAGTTTGTTGCTGTTATTTCCCAAAATAGGCAATAAAGAGATGTCAGGGCCAGTAAGGTAGGCGATCATGAGACTAGTCAGAATGAACCAATAAGAGTTGTTGGAAATAATAATGTTGTATATATCAAGCTGGAAAAACTCCTGAGCAAATCTCAAAAAATTTCCAGAATGTAGAGCATGTCATAGATGTGTCAAATGCAGATAAAATGAAAAATACAGTGAAGAATACATCAGACTGACCTAAAAGCATTTATACCACATTGCAGAATCTGATTGGTCAGAAGGCCTCGGACTTGAATGGTAGGTTTTATATTAATTCGTTGTTGGCAAACTGATGTGGTATAAGCATTATAACACACTTTCTGTGCTTTTATACAAACAAATTAGGGAAAACAGTTTTTATTTTTCCCTTTTTATCAGTTTAAAACAGTTGGGAATCTAATACTATTTCAGCTGTATTAATGCCCTCCACACTGATTACTTGTTCTGACATAAGAAATGAATTTATGAGTTTCTTGCTGAATTTCAATTTCCAATGTATTCCCAGGATATTTAAAAGCTGAGCTACAGTTTAGTAAATTGAATGTCAGACAATGCGAGTCCACTAAGTCGCTCATTGTACATCTGGCCCTATGTCTTATGGAAAACGTGGAGAAAAAAAGGTGCTTATGGTTCACTGCATACCACCTCATCTCTAAAACATTGTAGATATGGCATGGATGTCTGTTGGCTCACTTGTCTTTATCGATAATGTGACTGTTGACATTTACACGAATAAAGAAGAATGTGAACAAAACAAGTGGGAACCTAAGTGGTTTAGCTAAGATCTTCTGTTATTGTCAGGAGATTGTAGCTTAAAAACCTGGCAATGCTACAGCCATCTGTGGCCAGAAGTCCAAGAAAGCATAAATGGCTTGGCTCTGTGGGTGGAAAGGACAGTCTTTTTTTTCTTCTTCTTCCTATGTAATAATTAGTGTGTTGTTATCCAATCATAGACATCTGTCTTTTCATTTCTGTTCAATACAGTAGCACCTTCAGCTGCTCTATGACATTGCATAAGAAGCAGCTGGATAAGCTATTGGTACTGGCTTCATCGATCTCAGAGGAATCTTTTTTTTTTTTTAAATCCACCCTCCTGAATAGGTAGCTGTGTTATAGGAGAAAACTTGAGAGCAGTTATGCATTGTCAGTGGATAAACTGGAAGAAAGATCTCCTGAAACTTCTATAAATATGTGATTCATACATTGGCAGCTCGTCCATAGGGGTAGAGCCCCACCATATATATGCATCGTTCAACAAATATTAATTTTCATAAAGTTCTCATTCACAACTCCATACATTTTAAATTCTCTTGAAATACTAAGGACCTCTTTTGAATTGTTATGCAGTCCTTTGGGACAGGAATCATGCCGGCCCATGCTCAGAGGAGGAGCGGTGGAGAGGTTGCCAGGGTCCCATATTTATTTTTTTTTATGCCAATTGGACTAGTTTCCAAATACTCTCTGTCTACCAAGATCTTGTTATATAGCAAATAATTGGAATTAAATCAAATACATTTCTGCAAACAAAGACAAAGTGTAAGTGCTGAAAGTGTATCTATTATACTGTATACAGAACCATTTACATATTATACACATTACATATTATTTACATATTAAGATATACTGCAAATATTGGGATAGGAAAAAGGAACTTATGATTATGATGTTTAAAGGGGGAATAAAATGCCTGAAATTTTTGGGATAGTTTCAGCTCTTTTTGTGTGGATTTTGACATGTAATTGGGCTGGAAATTTAAGCTGATAATGGAAACCCTGGGTAGTGACATTGGCTCTTCTGTGTGTGCCTTGCTGTAGATGGGAAGCACACCTGCTGTATCAAACACAGATAAACAAAGTTACGTCTAAAACCACTCAAAATGAGCTGCTACACTGTATGCTGGATGACAGTATGTTGTCGACTCTCAACTGCCCTTTTATGGGGTTACCCAGAAAAACATCACTAGATAATAGCCTAGAGTCAAGTGTGATATCCTCTCGAATTTTGCTTGAGGCTGTGTTGTTATTAATGTTGTCCTGCCCCACTGAAATCTATGGTCATGAGCCACTGGTTGATTCATATATTATTAACCTAAAAATGATGTAAATTCAGTCAAAATAATATCCTTGTCATGCTTCATTTTTCAAAAGTCCAAATGCCTGATTAAAGAACCAAAACAAGAAGCCATGCCACTGTCATTTTGCTTATAGACTGGTATGTAGTTCTTCAGAAAGATTGCATTGCTGCTTAAAATTAATAAGATGATAATGGGACTAATAAATTAACCAGCAGAGTGAAATGAGAGGTAGTATTTCTCTGCCTATTTCTCATTTACTTTAGACCCCAGTGGCTCCAAGAATGGTTTTATGGATTCTCATTCTATTTTATCATCCTCATATATTAATGACAAACACAGTAGAGATTAGGAACCACCTGTGGACCTTTATTTCACTTTGAGCGTGTAACTTTACCTCTATTTTCCCAGGCATGTCTCATGGGATATATCCTGCTACTTCTTTAAAAGTTAATATTTAGGGCCTAATTTAAATATTCCTAAAGTAGAACGCTCCTGTACTCCTGTACACACCTTTCTTCATTCTCTTCATTTCCACCATTCAGAGATTATTTATCCTAGCATCTCGATAGTGAGTTAAAGCTATAGATTTCTCTCCTGAACAGCATGTGATCGCTACTACGTGTGGCTTCCAGCATATACGTATGTGGTAACTGAGACACTCAGTGAAGAAGCAGGGCCTCACGCCCCAGATGAATAACCTGAGGCCCCTCCAGTCTACAAGCACTGGCAATAAATACAGCAGGACTAACATGGACCATATGCAGAGTTCGCCTTATCCTTAGCCCTCAGCCTTGAAAAACAAAACACTCCACTCTGGGTTATGCTCATCAGCTCTCCAACCTATGCACAACCTCTGTGTATATGGGCTATCACTAATGATCAACTTGAGTGGCATTTGTAGCTGAACATGTGGTTCTTGTTGTGTTTACCGATAATAAAATAGATGTGCAAGAGCAAGGAAAACTTCCGACACACGTCTGTGGGTCTGCATGAAGTGTAACCACTGCGGGATGCTTTGAGTCCTGCTGAGTATTCAACAATAGACAAAGTGTTTCAAAACCACAAAGCCTGCAAAACAAAAATTATGTGCCATCACTGTGACACCATGATGAAGAGCTTTTCCCCAAAGATTTTCTCATTTACCCAAATGTTTCTGACACATCTGTGCAACTTTATTCTCATAGCTAATAAATAAGGGACAGATTTTTGGACCATTAAATCCATGTTAAACCTATGCGACATATAAGAGGTATATAGCTTATATCTCTTTAAATATTTTCTTCAGAGCACTCTCACTGTTAAATAGCTGGCCAGCTATTTGGGATGGCAGGATGACATCATATAAATTTGTAGTTTCTGGTATTATTAATGAATCTCCATGGTTTGTCAATTGTTTTGAGCTCATTTACCACATATACAGAACTCCAGCATCCTCCTGCTAGGTAAAGGTGCTTTTTAGAGAAATGCCTGTCATGGAACACATTCAGCTAGGCAACATTTTCACTTTTCTTAATCTTTTTTTTTCTTTTAATAGAGGACAAGAGAATCGTAGCAGATGTTAAAGGAAACTGAACATATTCAAAACATCATGACATCATCTTCCCTTAGATGCAAAAGTATGTGAAAGTAACTCAAGTAATAGAAAACATTCACGACAAACCAACTGAGACTCAGGCAATTTTAAGACTACTTTTTTCCACAATAACTGCAGAACATAAATAGATGCCACACTGAAATTGTTAAGATGGTGTTCATAAATTATAATCAGGCATGCGTAAACAGATTTTTCCCACATTAGATATGAGACGTTATATGCTATAAATTCTATTCATGCCACTAATGTACATAACTTGAGACCTGAGACATGTGGCACCCGTATCAAAGGAATCAGCTTGACCACAGACTATATCAGATACCAGCCTCAGGGCATCAGGCCTAACTGCTACTTAAAGGACACTTACATCTTTTGAACGAGTCATATAAGGCTTTACAGTGTCTGTGCAGGGATATTCAATTTCTATAATATATTTCAGAACCTCGATAAATGTCATGTATAACTGATGTTTTAGTTTAGCTATAAACTATATGAAGAGCACTGCAGTTAAGCTTATCCTAATCTAATACTACATTTAGCCTTCTTAGAAAGATGAAGAAATAACATATTGTACCCATTACATTTAGTTGCAGTATGCCAATGCATCCATCCTAATCTAACCATTAAAGGTCATGTGCAAACACATGAGCTCCCCAAACCCATCTACTGCAGTGCTATTTCTATCCACTCTCTCATTTAAGAGAATCTTTATGGGGCTTAAAATACCTGAGACATCTCCAAATATTTAAGTATGCTACATTGGATCTGGTGATACGATACAGCTTTGATGATAGAGCTTGGCACTATCAGATACCAGCTTCAGGACATTAGGCCTAACTGTTGCTTAAAGGGATATTAGCACTCAGGCCCTGTCCACATGTATCCAGATATTTTTGAAAACATAGTTTTTTCTCTGCATTTTAGCCTCCCGTTCACACAAAAGCAGTGATTTGGGTCATGGAAAACTTTTTTTTGTTTTTTAAGTTTTTGAAAATGCCCTCCAACGCTGAGAAAGTTTAGAACTTTAGAAAACGCAGCATGAACCTGCATATGCTCATTGTGGTTTTGGATGTTTTATCAATATGCTCAGTTCTGTTTATCATGCCTGCTGAACAGTTAGTTTGTGGTCTATCATTTCTTCCTTGATAACATGTTTGCAATTTAGGTTCTTTTTGTATTATTATTACACCCTTAAGCAGAGGCGCCAGACTATGGTATGCTCTGTATTGCCCTTGAATCCACTGCTAGGGTAGTACAAATAGTACTGCAAACAGAAATTTTGGATAAGACCTGTGTGCACAGTTTGTGTTCAGATGAAATCTTAAGCAGTAATTTAACCTCATTGTCAGTCCATACATATGAATCTGATTTTTTTTTTCAGATGGGTAAAGACTACACTATATGGCTAAAAGTATGTGGACACCTGACCATCACACCCACATGTGCTTGTTGAACATCCCATTCCAAAATCATGGGCATTAATATGAGTTTGGTGTACTCTTCGCAGCTATAACAGCCTCCATTCTACTGGGAAGGCTTTTCACTAGACTTTGGAGCGTGGCTGTGGCGATTTGCTAATTCAGCCACAAGAGTATTAGTGAGGTCAGGCACTGATGTTAGGAAAGAAGGCCTGGCATGCAGTCTGTGTCCCAGTTCATCCCAATGTGTTTGGGCCCCTTAGTGCCAGTGAAGAAAAAAAAAATCATAATTCTACAGCATACAAAGACATTCCATAAAATTGCGTACCTTTAACTTTGAGGCAACAGTTTGAGGAAGAATCACATAATGGGTGTGATGGTCAGGTGTCCACATACTTTCTGCCATATATTGTACTTTTCAAAAATGTCTGTATACAGGGCCTTAGTTTGCTTATGTGTTAATGCAGTCTCATCTCACCATCAAGGATTATGTAAAAACCCACACTGACTAAACACACCTTCCTGCATCCTGCATTATTCATTCCCTTCCTTACAAGAAATTGTCTCTATGGCCTTCCATGTTCACTCTATTAGGTGTTGCGGGAAGCGGAAAGGCTAAATGCCTTAATGTCATACTGAATCATCCTATACACTGTATGCTTCCACAACTCTATATATAAATATAGCCTAACAAACTGTTAGTGGAAACCTATTTTAAGTATTCTTATAACACTACAATACTGAGGCCAAGTGCTATAATTAGGTCACTGAAATGCAGTGTTCATGTTGGTGGAAGTTCTTGTTTTGACAGCTCTTCCTGGTGGGGGAGGGAGATGTGGTAAATACTAAACAAATGTCTCTGGCCGCAGGAGTTGTGGAGCTCTGGGATGCTCCGGGGTTTGGAGATGAGAGGCGAGAAAGTAAAAGAAAGTGCTGACTAGAGACATGTGCAATCTGTCTGCAGGATTCTATAGCTGAGCTCCATTTATAAAAGTCTCCAAAAGTATAAGATTAAATTAGATTAGGCCACATAGGAAAAAGTTTCTAACAGCCATTTGAACCATATGGCACTATTTTGTAAAACACTGTTTACTATACACCTTTGAGGAAATTGTGGCATGAATGTATTGATAAAATAGGTTGTAATTTGTGATTAGTATTTTTTTACAGAATTATACAATCACAATAATTATAAACTGTAAAGCAAAACATCTCATTGCTTTCAATTTAATAGCTACAGCAAATGTACAATGAAAATTTCAGTTTTTGATCACAGTTTATACTTCTTCGGTATGGGTCGTGTTTAAAGTTGTGTTGTGTATGCACTTGAACTTTTCCACTTTTTATAGTGTTACAACCTGGAACTGAAATTGACTGAACTGACTTAATTGAATCTACACAAGATAACCCAAAATATTGACGCAGGGGAAAAATTAATTTAGTTTGCAAAATTATTTACAGATAAAAGAATGTAAAGGCTGTGATTGCATAAATATTCACTCCAATTGCTGTTTAACCCCTAAAATAGTTCTTGTGCAACCAGCCGCCATCGGAAATCACATGATTAGTTGAATGGAGTCCACCTGTGTGCAGTTAAAGTGTCACGTGATCTCATTATAAATACACCTGTTCCTGGGAGGCCCCAGAGTTTGATAGAGAACATACCTAAAAAAACACCATCATGAAGACCAAAGAGCTATAAAACCAAGTCTGGGACAAAGTTCTGGAAAAGGTATCTGTTCGGGTTTGGTAATAAAAAAATATAACCTTCTGCAAAAACATCCTGTAAAAGCACTATTAAATCCATTATTTAAAAAAGGAAAGAATATGGCTTATCCGCAACTCTGCCAAGAGAAGGCCGTCCAGCGAAAGTGACCAGGTAAGGAGAGGATTAGTCAGAGAAGAAACCGAGAGGCAATGGGTAACTGAAGGAGCTGGAGGGATCCACAGCTCAGATAGGAGAAGCTGTTCACAGGACAACCATACCCTGAACACTCTACAAAGCTGCGCTTTATGGAGGAAAGGTTAGAAGAAAGCCATTATTGAAAAAGGCATATGAAATCCCATTTGGAGACTCATGTGGAGAAAGTTTTTAGGTCTGATGAGATTGAAATTGAAATTTTTGGTCTTGCTACATTTGGTGGAAAACCAACACCGCTCATCACCCTAAGAACGCCATCCCCATAGTGAAGGATGGTGGTGGCAGCATCATGCTGTGGTGATGTTTTTCATCAGCAGGGACCAGGTTGTAACATTACATAATGTGAAAACATTGTTAGTAGACCGAATCTGTGTAGTTTCAATTTCTCTAACATTCATGGAACACAAGTCTGCACAGCAAAATCCAAAATTCACATTCCTTCAGTAAATAGGTGCAAGATTAGAAGAGAGATTGGCTCGGGGTCCTACTACAAAAATTTTTAAAAGCCTCTATCTGTCTGAATATGGATGCAAAATGATCCATTCTTTTCCATCAAGTACACCGTGAGAGCTCGTACTCAAACTGTGAACGGAGCACTTCCCACTGAGAAATCAGTGCTTTTTTGACCCCTGTGTTGAGAGGTGTATAAGCCCCTAACCTTGTTAAATTTGAGTTTGAGGGCACTGGAAGAGTTATCATCTTTATCTTGCATGACTGTAATTTGGCTTGTCAAAATACTGGCAATGTCCACAAGCCCAATGGAAGGAGTTATGATGTATATTTACCTAGCCTAACAAACCCCCCAACCCCCCCCCCCCCCCCCCCACACACACACACACACACGCACACACTCAGGTATGTTTGTCTTACTGCCCTTGTGAAGACCTTCCAGGGACATGTTATTAATGCAGCTAATAAATGCTATGCCTACATCTAAACCTAACCCTAATCTTAACCTCAATCCCCAAAAAGAAACTTTTTATTAAAAAAATTTTTTGTAAAAACAAATGCGGGGACTAGGCAAATATCCCAACAAGGTCAAAACTATCAGGTATTCCTATACTTGTGGGGACATTCGGTCCAAGACATAAACATATATTATAAAAAGTTATAAACATTAATGAGTATCAAGTGGAACTGGCTGTCCAGCTTATGTAAACACTTTGTCATTAATGAATCAACAAGCCTGGATGGTGCTCATGTGTAAGACAAAACCTCCACCACTTACTAAAGCCTGACATGGTGTCAGAATGATTTTATCCCAATTATTATGGTAGCATGGTGGTGCAAATGGGTAGTGATGCTGCCTCACAAAATACTCATAGTCACAGGGATGTTCATGTTACAGTCAAAGTGCAAAGCGTAAACAAAGCATAATGGGTAACACATGACTATCACAGCCTTTGCAACAGGACTCAAGAAATCACATCAACAAACAAAGTGTAAACAGCATTCCCCAACCTCTGTAATACTGAAAAGCACTGAGCATCTGTCGTGGAACTCACTGATGGGAGAAAAGCGAATGAATTCATGTCTCATTAGTGCAAATGTTCTCTCCATTTTAGCCCTAACATTAGCTTTATTTTTCCTTTAATATCTGAAAGGGGTTCGACTCTTACGTTATCCATGGTGGGGTCATTTTTGCTAGAGGAATTTAAAGAGCAGTAGTACCCCTCTTTGTTTTTTAAACATCATAGACAGGACTGCATTACTCATTTGGTTTATGCGTCAAAGCATTTACAGCTACCTCAGGACACACAAGCTTCCGGAGATGTGTGCGGTATAAACCTATATTTGAGACTGCTTTTCCACTCTCCATAGCCTGTGACTGAGGATGTGTGCCTCTGAAACTTCAGACTCTCTATATGTGATATAGGCTTTGTGCTGAACTATTGAATCAACCCATCCAGTGTGTTATGTCTTTTTATTTGAAGACTGTTGGCCTGTTCAAGTTTTAACTCTGCATCATATGAAAAACAAGGAACACAAAAGATATCTCGCAAAGAAGACCTAGAAACTCTAGATATGAAAGTATCACCTTATCATCAGAAGATGAATAGGAGGAGGAGTTAACAGGTTGTCTGCAAGCAGATCCATGTGCACCTTCAGACCCATGGAGGCATTGATGAACATTCTGAGCCCTGAGAAATCACTGACCATAATGCTGTGTACTGCTAAGGAGCCTCTTCCAGGTCTGACTGATTTGCTGGCTAGCAAATCCAGCAAATTCAACTCTAATCCAAGCTAGCCAGTTCAACTCTAAGGCAACAGTTAAAATAAAGGTCAACATCATGGAAATCAATTATTGGTTTCCATACTGCCGAGTTATTTATTTAGCTACCCAAGTTCTGTCAAACAATAAAATTTGCCGAACTCACTAGCTCATCCACTGTTCCTGGAAAGTACAGCAAGATATCAGACAATATTTCGAAAATATGAAAAACATTGTGTGGCATTCTATATTGGTAATTGTTTTATATTTATTAGCATAGTGTTCAGAGTTTGATACCTATGCTTACCCTTCCTCCTGAACACTTTCCAGTCAAGTATTAATTCTTGATTCTAATTTGAAAACGGCAACTTGAACAAATCATGTTATTCCGACTAAAATTACCCATTATACAATTAACGTAATAACTTTTATGCCTAGGTATTTTTTCTAGGTATTACAAAAATAATTTTCTGACGTATTTTTTCCTCAAATGCCAGTGTACATTTCACATGTAATCTTATGGGAAGCAGCTGCTGTTAAAAATCTCTGGTATTCTTTGTCAAAACAGAACTTTTACAAAAAAAAAAACCATCAAGTGATGCCAAGCTTTTTTTTTTTTTTTGTACATCAGAGTTTTATAATAAAAGATTATTGAAAATGAGTTGCTTCAGCTAACACCTCATCACAGAACTCCTTTCCTTTTGTTGTGTCTGGGATTCCCTCTGCATTTTCTGAGCTATCTTGAACCTCATGTTCTTCAGGAATTTCATCTTCAGCACCCAGGCATGTATTGTCAGAGGACAGCACATGAACTAACCACTGTTAGCATGAAGGAAGGGTTTGTGAAAGGCCTGCAAGAAAATTAAAAAGCAGACTGGGACAACAGGCATGTGCAAGCGCATCTGAGTCAGACTGTACACACTGGTGTTGAGTCACCAGAACCTGCTTTCTCGACTCATTTAACCAGCAGCTGTGGCGTAAGCTGTAGAGCTGTATTGAGTGCAGGATATTTGTTAATGTCTGCTCAAGATTTGTCTCTTGGCTAGACTTCTTTGGCAAATTGCTAAAGGGGTCTAAAATGTTGCCAAATCTAGTGACCAAGTCACTAAATAAACAACGGATAGAAACCTGTAAACTTTACTAGTGCCAAGGTTAAGTGTAGACATAGAAACAGCCTGGGACATCCTGCACTTGTGGGAACAAGGAAAACCATGGATCACACACACACACACACACACACACACACCATTTATTCCTGCAGACAATATCAGATCTGAAGTATTATGGTATTATGGTTAAGATATTTAAACACAGCTTATCTGTAATTAACATATATTTCTGTATGCACACTGATAGATGGCGGTAGATCTAGAAATTTTTTTTGGCTAACAATACAGTAATTTTCTCTGTTTGTTCCAGACCACAACCACAGACACCCACCCCCCACTTACACACCACTTTGCACTTAAGCTGTCCTGCTTGTAGCAGCATTATGTTGTCTACAGTTTAAGTGTCACTCTGATGTACATCGGTTCAGAAGTAAAGGAAAAAAAATCACTAGAAAGGCATTAGCAACAGTAATACTGCTAACTATTAGTTACGGTAGCTATTACTTTAGTTTGTTTTTAGTAGCTGGCCAACAAGGTAGCAAGCTAGCCAACAGAAATTACATCATGCTAACCAAACTAACCAAAATGAAGTTATTATGTTAATAGGTAGCCAAACTAGATAGCATATTAACTAAAATTTGGCTTAATGTTTAACTTATAGTGTTAGCCATTAGTTTGCAACCCAACTAACTTTGGGCTAACTATTATATTGTTTATGTTGGTCAAAGTTGCTAACAAATGTTAGCCCTCACAATCCCAGATTGAACTGACATTGTCCCAGTGTCCGTTTTGGTTGGCTATGTTGCCCCTCCCTATAGAATATTGTGCCAACATTGGCAAAGAAGCACATTTCATAACAATCTTGCCAAAGTTGACCCACTACTGTGCCAACATTGACAAAGGAGCATTTTTGGAAGGCCCAATGGAATAGCTGACATTGGCTACCTGTGTGCCTATTGTATGATAGAGGGAGACTTAACTACAGGATGGGAATTAGCAATGACTAAATTAGGTAAAGCATTTTACACATTTCTATATTCATATTGGTTCAGATAGCCTCTATTAATCCTCTAAACCACAGACTGGTTTCAAAATGACTCCAGTACATAGAATATGTTCTCTGCATAGACTATTACATAATGACATTCTTCGATAGAACATCAAACAGACATGTATGAAAATAACTAGGTCATAGTACATTTTCATTTAATGGATAATGAATTTAAAATCATCTAAAATATTGACCTGTGTTAATGTAGAGTTAAAATTAAACAGTTTGTGAACTGTCCTTATGAGTTAGCATGAAGATGAGCTTGTCAGCCAACTATAACATAACTGTTAGTCTGAGTTGTACTTCCAGGTGCACTAAGTTACTTCAATGTGAACAAATGTGGGCCTAAATAATTTTCTACAATTTACCAATTACCTGTGAAGATCTATAAATAGACATAAAGAACAACACATTTGAGCTAAAAACACATTCTCTTTCAGTTACTTCAGTGCTTAGACATGCAGTAACAACACCATGCTCCTAATGCACCCGATGCCCTGTACTTTAGTCATGTGACACACCCTGGATACTAGTTTGTTAAGTGTTTTTATTTTGTATAGGAAACACAGCAGCTAATCTAAGATTAGTGCTCGGAAATAACACTTATGTAGTAGTGGACATATGGAAAGACAGAGAAGGAGAACATGTGTCTGTGATATGAGCTGGCCCTCTCTATCCCCTTGTGTGATGTTCTGTTATTTCCCACCATTGTCTGCATGCTAAGGAGAAACATTCTAAAAATGGCTTTTTGTTTGACTTTAGACAACAGTATGGTTTCCTCTCGCTGGCCATGCCACTCCACCGTTACTGATACTTTTTTTAAAACTAGTCATCCAAACAGGAACCTGTGCGGATACAAATTAGGATGCTTCAAGGGTGGACACCTTCCTTGGCTACTTTATTTTTATGCTGTGAAGGATCCTGTTTCACATCAAGTAATATTCCTGTTGTTATCTGGTCTTAAGGACTTTAGGGAGGATGTGATTTCAGTGTCACAGTTTCAAATTTGTAGGTCTACCTGTTGGAAACATTATGAAGTTGAAGTTAAGTCTGGTGTGGAGTTAGCTTTTCTTAAGATTTAATTTATATGAAATAAAAAAAACCTCTAATTCACTAGAAGAGTTGTGAATTTATATAGAGACTTTTGAATTAAATACCCTCCAAGACTCCTCTCCCAATACCCTTCCTGTTTCCCTGTCTTTTACAGAAAGTGATGTCATGTTTATGCTGTGTTGCTGTAAATGCTAAAGACTCTAGGGTTTTATCAGTGCCTAGATCCTGGCTGAAGCTGTGACCAGATGGACTTCTACACAGCACTGGGATGTTCACACTTTGCAGATAAATAAGCAATTTCCATAGAGTAACAGCAGAACAGTGTGATCTCAGCAATCTCTTTCTGAAGTTGGACAGTGATATCCAGATGTGGACAGCGAAATCCGGAGCTCTGTGCCCAATAAGACCCCCTGCTCTCGGTACCACGCAAAACCTGGAATTCTGATTGCAAACACACACATCACTTGCTGTCCCACATGGTCTTTTCTTTGATATCCAATTCCATGGAACTCAGAGTCCTTAGTCTTTAAAAATGATGAAAAATTTACATGCTGATATGTTTCAAGTCCCCAGAAGTCCCCAGATGTACTTCTGAAGGGAGGATTATCACACAATTGTCTGTCCAAGAGGGTTTTGTCTTGTATTATTACAGATATTGACATAAATAAGCGTTAGCTGTGAGAATGAGTAGACCAATTTACCAACACAAATAGCCTTTACAGTAACAAGTTGAGCATATGTTGAGAATGATAAGAAGAAACTCACTTCCTGTATGAAAGGAGACTTCATGTGGCTGGTATGCACATTACAAATATACAGATTTAATTAATATATATTAATATATTGTTTGCAAATTGCCTATGCCAATGTCAAAATAATCAACCTGTTACATTTATCAACAACATGGCTGGTAGTCTTTTGTTATTGGGGATGCATCAGGACACACTGCCGTTCCTACTCCAAATGTAATATGGCCACATGCATAACAAAACACCTCTGCAAGTAGTCTGTCTTTTTAAAAAATCTGTAATTTAAAAAACATTCCCCATCTTCTCACCAATTTGGTGACCTGCCAATCCCCACCCACCAGCTAGCTCTCCCTTATCATATGACAGCTACCAACCAGGGAGGCGAAGGCTACCACATGCTTCCTCCAAAACATGTGAAGCCAGCCACCCTTATCTTTTTGAACTGCTGCCCATGCTGCATCACAGAGCAGAGTAACACACACAGAGGAAAGTGTTATCTGCCCTCTTCCGCATACATGATCTCACAGATGCCAATGATTGGCTAGTGTCGCTGTGACTGACAGGAGAGAGAAAGTGTATGCCATCCTTCCCACCCAGAGAGAACAGCCAAATTTGCTCCCTTGCCTCCCGCCCACTGATGGCTGTGACCTCATCAGGATTTGAACTCGCAATCTCACTAGGTGCATTTGACCCAGTTCACACCTGTACCTGTCCACTTGTGATCCAATCACCCAGACAGATGTTAATACCAAGTCTGAACAGGGTGTAAACTTGCCAAGAACCACCTCTGGAAGAGGCCATTTGACTGACATTGCAAACAACCAACCACAGAC
The DNA here is from genome assembly GCA_022758105.1 of Pangasianodon gigas. Classification (NCBI taxonomy): domain Eukaryota; kingdom Metazoa; phylum Chordata; class Actinopteri; order Siluriformes; family Pangasiidae; genus Pangasianodon; species Pangasianodon gigas. The sequence goes on along the minus strand of CM040472.1, from coordinate 5,281,226 downwards.
TTTTCCTCAAAATTCAAAACAATAGAGTTATTTTCCAAACATCTTAATATTAGCTATCTAGATTCAACACTAAAAAATTATCTATTTAAAAATAGATAGAATGGTTTCTAGATGGGAACAAGAACAATTCTCAATCTGTTTATGTATATGCTGTTTTGTTTATTAGTTTGGGACTATGGTGCAGTATCATCAGGAACCACAAAAGAAGTCATTCCTCCTTATTTTGGAGCTTGGTGTTGTGATATATCATGAGAAATGTATTTAGATATCTTAATCATTTAAGCAAAACAGTTCTGGGTTGTTGTATCTCATATTTTATACAGCATAGGAGGTACTATGGTATCCAGGTGAGATTATCCATCATAGCAGGAAGACGAGTCTTAGGCATAAACCTGAGGCTGAAATATGCAATACCGCCCTACAGTATATGACAAATTAAAAAAATTCTTGTAGAATATTCCATTAAGCACTTAATGTATAGTATTTTGACTGAGAATTAGTAAGAAAGGGGGCAGTTAGACAGCCTCATAGCAATTGGTGGAAAAAGATTGAGTAATTTGGGAAAAGCATAGAACAAAGTCATACTTTACTTTAGGTAGGCTCAGGAATAGAGAGGCGGTTGGAGCTCCTTTCGAGCCTTTTGCTCCAAGAGACTTCCTGTCCATTTCTTGGCACATCCTTACCTTCACTTGGAGAGATCTGGGCCAAAAAGGGATAGAGGAGGACAGCAGAAAATTCACTTTCCACAGTGCCAGCCCCCTCCATGTTATTTAAAGATGAGCTGAAATGATGTGCTTGTGTGGTAAAAGAGCGCAGTTGGAGGGCCACACATGTGACAGCACTTCTAAGAAGCACCTGGGGTTGATGTGTGTGTGTGTGTGATGTAGTTGTAGTAGTAGTGGTAGTAGAAGTAGTAGTAGTAATTGCAAATGTGTATATATGAGATTGAAGATGTAGGTTAGATAGAGAGGGGTTTAAAAGATATTGTGAGAGAAAGAAAGAAAAAGAGAGAGGGGCTAGTGGTGAGTTCTAATCCTCACTTTGTCCTCTCTTTGCCCCAGAAGCACCTGGGCTTTGCTTGTGTTGGCACAGGATATAAAAAAGGAAAAAGCATCACTTTGCCCTGACAGAGGAATCCTACAGAGAGAGGGATGAGTGCACAGTGAGTATACACATCTAGTACATGACTCAGCAGATCTACTGTAAGAACTAAGACTAGAAGCTTTCCAGATAGTGATGTTTATATAAACAGACATCTTTAAACATATGGGAATCATTTTGCATGTGCAATATAATCCGTGGGTGCATAACATTGAAGCATTTTATGCAAACAGCCCTCATACAATGTTGGGATGGGATGGAACTAGTCTTATGGTCATTACCTTATTAGCCTTTTTGTTACAGTGTTTTAAACTACAAATTCACAAATTAGAACAAACATTCAGGAACACAGGAATGTATACATTTCATATTGATAATAGTGCAAATGGTAGTATTTGAAGATTCAGTCTCTCACTGTTTGTACCTCCATTCAGTGTTCAATGAAAATTGGCATCTTCACATAGCATGTAAGGGTCAGTACCTGAGTAATTCAATTAAGCCGTGAACGTTTCCCAGATGCTAACCCATTTGCATTTGCTCACACAGTATGACAAGGCCACAGTAAAGCATGTTTACTCTCACTGTACTCTAAATGGACATCAGAGTACCTGGCTGTGGTAGAGCTTCTTGGCACCAAAAACTGGAACAAGATTAGAAGAAATAAATATGTCGGGACATCATCACTCCAAGACTGCAAAACAAACAGATCAGCTGCATCTGGTAAAAATATTGTGCTTGTTTCACTTGCTTGCTTTTCCTGTCCCTGGCGCTCTTGCTTTTTTATAGACCAGGACCATTTGGTACATGAATGTAAACCAATCAAAACTCTCAAAGGCTTTCATCAATATAGACAAACAAAGACAAATGAATTACAGAAACATAACTTGCATCAAGAGTTTGCCTTTCCATTTATTTTTCCTTTTTTAGATTATGAAGTCTGCAACCAATTATGCTTGGAAGTGAAGGCCGAATAAAAACTAATTGAGAAATCAGGCTTTTTTGGCCACATTCACTTTCAAGGTATGCACATGCATCTTACACCAAACATGGACTTCTGAGAACTAAATAAGCTAACTGGAATGGATACAATGATTCTTCACAAAGTAGTTACTAAATGACAGCGAAAGGAATGTCCATGATGCTCCAGTTGTAACATCCATAATATCAAATGGTTTTATGAGGGTAATTCTCCTGTTTGACTTTTTTTGTCATACTTGGTAAGATATACTATATACACACCGATCAGCCGTAACATTAATCCACCTTCCTAATATTGTGTAGGTCCTCCTTGTGCCGCCAAAACAGGTCTGACCCGTCGCAGCATGGACTCCACAAGACCTCTGAAGGTGTGCTGTGGTATCTGGCACCAAAACGTTAGCAGCAGATTCTTTAAGTCCTGTAAGTTGCGAGGTGGGGCCTCCATGGATCAGACTTGTTTGTCCAGCACATCCCGCAGATGCTTGATCGGATTGAGATCTGGGGAATTTGGAGGCCAAGTGAACACCTTTAGCTCTTTGTCATGTTCCTCAAACCATTCCTGAACAGATTTTGCAGTGTAGCAGGGCGCATTATCCTGCTGAAAGAGGCCACTGCCATTAGGGAATACCGTTGCCATGAAGGCGTGTATTTGGTCTGCAACAATCTTTAGGTAGGTGGTGCGTGCCAAAGTAACATAGAAGCTCTTCTGTGGGATCGGACCAGATCAATGAGCCTTGGGTGCCCATGACCCTGTCACCGGTTCACCAGTTGCCCTTCCTTGGATGACTTAGTAGGTACCAACCACTGCATACTGGGAACACCCCACAAGACCTGCCATTTTGGAGATGATCTAGTCCTCACATTTTGGCCCCTGTCAAAGTCACTGAGATCCTTACGCTTGCCCATTTTTCCTGCTTCCAACACATCAACTTTGAGAACTGACTGTTCATTTGCTGCCTAATATATCCCACCCCATGACAGATGCCATTGTAACGAGATAATCAATGTTATTCTCTTCACCCATCACTGGTTTTAATGTTATGGCTGATCGTTGCGTGTGTGTGTGTGTGTGTGTATACACACACAAATATATGGCAAAGTATATCTTCATGGATCTCACTTTGTACACAGGGGCATTGTCATGCTGGAACATGGTTGGGTTAGGCTCCACAGTTGCAGTGAATGGAAATCTATAAAATGCACAAACTTATGGCAAAGAGGAAATTCTGGAGAAAGTGAGGGTGCTGGATGTTTTGCTATAATATGGGTACCATGTGTATGAGCTTGACAAAGGCTTCTGCAGTGGAATAGTGAGGTCAGCCTCTTCCTATCGTGTTTTATCAGATAGGACATCCTGAGCAGGCACTTACCTGGACCTCCATTCTCCCTCAGAGAACTGGGCATTCTGCCAGCCTGCCTCTTTCCTCTCCCAAGCTGCACTGAGTCTCCTGCCAACTGTCCAGGCTTCTGGAGTATAAATCCAAACTGTTTGAAATTACAAAGAGAACAGAGCTGTGGCAGGATGACATGACTATAAGAGGTGAAACTAGTGTTTAAATTACTGAAAAAAGGAATACAGTATTATCTTAATTGGGATATTACTCACTGTCATATTGTTACCACTAAAATATAAGATAATGCCAGAACAATGGAAACTCTATTTAGTCGAACAGTCTACAGAGACAGATTAAGGTGTACAAAATACAGTCCAGAGAAATGACACATTCAGGTTCCTATATATAGCACATTTCTTTAATATTGAAAAAGACATTTCTAATTTTCTGTGAATAATTATTATATGTATAATTTAGAGTAGGGTTATCAAGCAGGAGTACAAGTTCTCATTCCAAGTGAGAAAAACACCAATTGATTTCAACAGTGAGTCATCACTGTATGTTATGACACCTGGGTATTAAGCACTATGATCCTCACTGGAGTCATTTCCTGACCCCTGTTTTGGTTTCTTTTGGCCTCATGTGGCAGTCATCAGAGATCTAGAAAGAAACTAGAAAGGAACTAGCTTGTTATAAAATTCTGATGGCGAGAGTTCTGTAGATTTTTTGGACAAAAGAAGCAAATAGTCCAGGTTTAAACAAAGGCAGGTCTACTATTTGATTATATGTATGGAATAAACTAATAGTTGCATGTGCCAGGTCCTTCCTAATACATAGTTACGCCTTCCCTTGCCTTGATAACATCACTGATCCCTGTCAGGTAAGGATGGTACCAGGGGCTGTATTCAGAGTTGGCAAATCAAGTTACTGAATTAAATCCAAAAGTTGCTTCAATATTTTAATGCAGGTAAATTCAGATTCTGTTTACATATGCATCTGCTTATGTCAGTTTTCTGGGCTCTCCATTCACCTCAGAGGTTGAGGTTGAGCAGAAGTGTTAGAGACAGGGTTTTCAGTAATGTCTAGACCACCGTCTTTAAACACACACACCTGCCTTTAAGCTACCCAAAATGAGACAATTAAAAAAATAATAAAATCGAAATATAAATATATATTAATATAATAAAATTAATATAATCTTTATAAAAGAATGTTTTGTTAATTTGATGCACTGCATAAGGAAAACATGCCAATGGTTTGAAGGATAAGCAGACCAAGCATTCATCTGCTACGCTTACATTTATTTATAATAAGTGTTAATCATAATTTTATCTATAAAAATTCAGTCCTTCACATAAGCAATGTCTCAGATAAAGATGCCGCTCCTCCGATCTCCTCCGTGTGAAAAAGAAAATTCAAAGGGACAACACTCTTAATTAGTTAATAACGTCATATGTTTGTATTTAATATTTGCCTCAAATGCATTTGTTAAATGTATTTACAATTTCCAAAGTACCAATTGTATGCATTTTTTGGACTTAATATATTTATTTCCTTGGTCATATTTCCTTAGAAACTTATTTATCAGAAACTGTATATTCATTTACAGATATTTTCCAGGGTTTTTTTGTGACTATGCTGATATGTTCACCCATCAGTGTGACAGTATTATTAAATGGTTTCCTAGTTTTCCTGTTATGTTTATTTTTTCTTTACACTGCAGCTAGGATGAATTAGTACATTAACAAGTAAATAATGTATGTGCTTGCCAGAAGTAGTTTAAGAGTGCAATTTTAATAAAACACAGACTGCTTAGCAACTGTTATTGATACTTATGCTTTTCTTAGTTACAACGTGTTTTACCAGCCCAAGGTAACATGGATCTGAATCCTTCTTCCCATCTTTCTCACACACATCATGATCATATCTGAAATATCATAATTATTTTACATGTATGACATGCCTGAAATTTGTATATGGTAGAGCAGAATTAATGCTGTCAAATGGAGCACTGAGATATAACCTCTTAGAGGGTAGCTATATTAATATATTATTAATATACAGTATACAATATATATTTAGTTGTAAATACTGTATGTTAATTGTTTTTAGTTAACATTTTGTAGCAAAAGGTGTACAAATATTCTGCTTCTTTATATGATACCTCAATTTTTTTGTCAGGTGGTCAAATTTGGCAGTGATTGCTTTTTAACTTTATGTGTCAAGCAGCTATAATAGTGCTTACACAAGGAAGCTATAATAGTGCTTACACAAGGTAGTGAATACTGGTGAACCATATTCACCACTGTCATTCATTTATACTCCATGGATAGATAGTGTAAAAAAAGAAGATGAATCAATACCAATGGAAAATGACATGAAAATCATTAAGTAGAATGTAATGAGAAAAGCGAGAAGGGAAAAGAGAGAGAAAGAGAGAGATAGAGAGACAGTGGGTGTCAACTTACATTGTTGTCATGTGAACTTAATTTCAGTTGTAAAAAAAAAAATCACATGCAACGCATATGAAAATAAATGAATCATGTGAAAAAATTACACGTGAAAAATTCACGAGGCGTAACATCTGAAGTGTCTGAAAATCATGTGAGTAAATTTCAGACGTGAATCATGTGACGTTCATGTTCATGTACTTGTTAATATTACCTAGTGTCACGTAATGAAGGCGAAGGAGGTTGCAAGTGCAGATTGTAGTTTAATATAGAAACAAACAACATAAATAACGTAACTTAGAAACATAAAACATAAACTAGGATATCAAGGCAGGAACATAACATGCGCAACAAACAGCAATGAAAGACAAAAGCTAGACAATGAGTGAGGTGCAAGACAAGACTTAAATACTAGTGCTCATTACACTCGAAATGTGAAACAGGTGCAAGCAGTCATGTCACGTGATAGTGAGGTGCAGTGGTGGATGGGAAACATAGTTCAGTGTCGATTCTGGCATAACTCTAACATTTAGGTATATTTTAAGTTAGATTGATCAGGCTAGCCAGCCAACTGTATGACTGGTGCTCATTATAATTAAATAAAACAGACTCACATTTACAGTTGATTTCTCTGATATAAATTGAATTAACACTACAAATTAGCACATTTCTCCAGTGATAAGGTAAATATGGTTTGATTTGTTTAACTTCATTTCCTTCAGATAAAACCATCATGAAAACAACCACTAGTAGTAAGCAGAGTGAGGTGTTTTTTGAGCATGTACTGCAAGAGAGAGTAAGAAAAAAGGAAACTGACAGAGTGGAAGAAGGAAAGAATCAGAGCGGGGAGTGAGACTCTCAGTGACCCTCAGTGTTATGCTGAGTTCAGCTGCTGTGCTCAGCCAGAAATCTGCTCCACTCCCCAAACACACTCCATATGAACACCTAGAACCCAGTCGATGCATAAACATCTCCCACAGCCCACCTAATAACCACTGTGTTTGTGTTTGCAACAATCAAGGTGTTTTCCATATCCCTACAAGGATATACTCAGAAAGTGTGAGTGTAATCCATAAGCCTGTATGCTTTACAAATGCATTGTGAATACCTATGTACTAACGCATACATGTATGACCATGCGCACATTCCTGTTGACCTTTGACCCTCAGCACTGTAGTATAAGTCCCCTGGTCTAGTGACTGACAGCTCTGAGAGGACTCTGCTTCCTCACACATGGTTTAGGTTAGGGAGAGCAGGGAGGATGGACTGTGCTGTCATATATGTATAGCTTATACAGAGGACATGTAAACACATTGGGACTGTGAACTGACCCAGAAGGCTATGTGTGTCGTAAGACTGATGATTAATAGAATGAATTGGAGAAAAACATGAATGTCAGCATGGGGATAATCACTCACAAGGTGCAGTGGACAAGCCTGCTGAGGTATTTCAGTTACATAATAAAAAAAAAAAAAAAAAAGTGGTAGAGCTGTTTTGGTTTGGCTGGTGGATTTAATTTTGAAGGCACACAGCAATTGGTTGCTATACTGTGTCAAATGTACAGTTGGGGTCATAAGTTTACATACGGTACACCTTCAAAATGTTAATAATAATAATAAAAAAAGAGGGATCATAAAAACTGCATTTTGTTTTTTATTATGTACTGCCCTGAATAAGCTATTTCACATAGCAGATGTTTACATATAGTCCACAAAACACAATAATAACTGAATTTACACAAATGAACCAGTTCAAAAGTTTACATACGTTTGATTCTTAATACAGTGTGTTGTTACCCGCATGATCAACGACTGTTTTTATGTTTTGTGATAGTTGTTCATGAGTCACCTGTTTGTCCTGAGCAGTTAAACTGCCCACTGTTCTTCAAAAAAATCATCCATCTTTTCACACTTAGGACAACTGAGGGACTTATTCACGACTATTATATTGTATATTATAAGGTGCAAACATTCATTGCTTCTTAAGAAGGCAACACGATACATTAAGAGCCAGGGGGGTGTAAACTTTTGAACAGGATGATCGGTGTAAATTGTTATTATTTTGTCTTCTAGGAAACAATTGCACCAATCATCCTGTACAAAAGTTTACATCCCCCTGGCTCTTAATGTAGTGTGTTGCCTTCTTGAGAATCAGTGAATGTTTTCACCTTTTGTAATAGTTGTGTACGAGTCCCTCAGTTGTCCTCAGTGTGAGAAGATGGATCTCAACATCATATAGGCACTGTTGGGAAGGGGTCAAATATGCAGAAGGTGCTGGAAAACCAAGACTGTGCAGGACCTGGAGGATTTTTCTGAAGAACAGTGGGCAGTTTAAATGCTCAGGACAAACAAGTGACTCATACAAAACCATTACAAAAGATGCAAACATTCACTGATGCTCAAGAAGGCAACGCACTACATTAAGAACCAGAGGGATGTACAATGTTGCACAGGATGATTGGTGTAAATTCAGTTATTATTGAATATTGTGGACTATATGTAAACATCTGTTATGTGAAATAGCTTATACAGGGCAGTACTATATAAAAAACAAAATGAACATTTTGCAGAATTTTGCATTTTGCATTTTGCATTTTGCAGGTTATTAGGTGGGCTGTGGGAGACTTATGACCACAACTGTAATATTATTACCTCTACTACTACATATTAAAACCTCTACTACATAAAAACCTTCTCTTTATGATCTGTCACTAATCACGTACTATTGCTTTATTTCTTACTGTAGTTTCAACCATGTATGGTTTCTAGTATTGCTAATGAAAAATGGGCTTATCGTTGGCCTAGGCTTGAAAGCCTCAAGTCATCTGTAATGTATCTTGGATTGTAGTAGACGTCTTACTAGGAATTACTTGAAATTCTAAGGACTGATGGGAGTAAAAAAAAAAAAAAAAAAGCTTTATCACTAAAGAGACTCACTAGCCTAAAACAAATGTCTTCTCATTTATCACAAAAGAAGATTAACTGAGAATACACACTGTACAGACACACACACTCAGGCACAGATATCCAAGGCTCATAGACCTTTCTGTATGTGCCTCTATGGCTGAACAGTTTATTCGAGGAGCTGGAGTATGATCCTGCTGAAAAACAAACAGAAAGTCTTTTGGCTTCGTGGCTTTATGCCATATGATTTACTGAGAGCAGCCAAGCAGAGCAAGTCCTTAAGAGGAAAGCAAGCCCTGCCAAGCCATGTTTCAACCAGCTACACTGTCCAGAGCACACAGCTCTTACCGCTCCTCTAGTTATGGATGAGTAAACACCGGAGATGCTGATTTTCAGGTGCTGCCTCACACAGTTATGCGTATGGCCTGTGATCTGACATTTCAACACAACCATGCTGTAAGAGCATAATGACCTAAATCCCAACAGAAGTGTTATTTGAGCTCTATACCCATCTGGACCACTTGACCACCGGGTAAAACCACACTGATGCAATCCATCCACCTGTGTATTACTCATTTTATAGCCATAGAGCTAATCCTGCAAAAATGTGGTGTAAAAACATGTCACTGTAAATCCCTCTAATATGCCTCTTTCTATAAAACAGATCAGTAGTTTGGACGCAACCCTTTCTATGACTGAATGTTGCCCAGTGCTTTCATAACTCAGTGAAAGTGTTTTGCCATTGTGTGGTGGTTCTGGAGGTGCAAAGGCTGGATGAAAGCAGTCCACCCCCATATCATATTTCTTTAGTTAACAGGAGCATAGTCACTCCCTGGGGTGAGATAACTTAACTCAATATCACACAATAAAAGCACCACTTCAGAAAACAAAATTCCATTCCAAAATTTTGATGATGAAAATGATGGTGATGATAAAGGTACACATCCTTCTTTATACTGGCTGAATAAATGGCAATGACATCACATTTGCCTCATGAGGGAAATTCCAGAGTAGATGAATATCCACTGAAACAAACGGTGAGTCTTAGACATAAACAGATTTTTTTTGGTTGTGCCAGTCTACGGCTTGGCAGAGAGAGAGAGAGAGAGAGAGAGAGAGAGAGAGAGAGAGTGCAGAACAGAATATTAGGTATGACAAGAGGGTAATGCTTTACAATATGGTTAATTAATTAATGCTTATGTACTTATTAACTTAGCAGTAAATAATCAAGTGTTACCATAGTAGTTCTTCAAAATTTACTAATTATTATAATAAATTACTGTATTATGTTGACTGAAATATAATGATTTAATAACTATATTAAATTACTATGCTGACAAATCCGTAATGACTTATTATCCAATTTTGAACCACTGTTATCTATCAGCATCGTGCACTGTCCTTATTTTTCATTGCAGAAGCATTAATTACTGATACCTTAATGCCACCTATTATACTTTTTCTCCCAACAAATAAATTGATAAATCAATGCCCTTACACTTACAGTTAAATCACAAGTAACTAGTATCCAAAATTGGATATCAAGTCATTACAGTTTTGTCAGCATAGTAGTGATGAGTAGCCCAATTCATTTAGTTACCACAATTGTTTAAGATTAGTACTAAATGATTATACTTTCATTAGCATTGCTTTTTATTACATTCAGGAATAGTTAAAGGAGAACTGATATGGAAATACCTGACTACTTTTTTTTTTTTTTACTAAGTTAGTAAATACTTAATCATTAAGAAGCCATGAAACAATACATTATCAAAGTAATTTAATGTAGGAGTAATTAATGCTTCTGTAAATGACAAAGCAAGAATAGTGTATGACAATGATACATGTAGATAACATAGTGGTTCAAAATAACAAGATAACAAGTCAATATGGTTTTGTCAGCATAGAAATATAATATTAGTTACTAAATCACTACACTTTATTCAATATAGTAGTTTATTGTAGTAATTAGTAACCATTGAAGAACTGCTGCTGTAACACTTGAACTTAAAAGTGTTACCAACAAGAGCATACAGTAGAGGTTGCATAGACTAGTCACCACTGTGGGGATCTCAAGTAGTCAGTCAGTGAGACATACGATAAGGAAAAAAATGGAATTCTGAGTAGTAACAAAAACATACACTAGTTTTTAATGTAACATATCTTAGCAATGTATCATGAGATGAAAAAAAAAGGATATCTTGACTGCCTTCAATAATCACACCAAAGCCTTTCACTGCTGCACATAATCCTTCAAGAATTACTACATAACCAGAAAGCTCATTTCTAGCTGCTTTTGGCCTTGCTGGAATTACGTTAAAGGAAATTACTCAGCACACAGTGTACTTTAAGTATTTCTCAACTTTATTAAACTTGTGTCTGTCCTCTGGTTTGGCTGAAACATACAGATGTGTCATCAGTATAGCAGTGGATGCTAACACCATGTTAAAGTATTTGCAAATGTTCGTGAATATTAATGACGTTTCACACTGTTTGCTTATTTATTTGTTTGTGCAGCTTGTTTCCCAGCTACAGTTTCTGCTTTGCTAGCTGTCATTAATGTTCTGGCACTGATCAAGACACATAATCTTCTCCATGACTTGTCATTTGTACAGATTCTGTTATGTTTATATAAAGCTGTCATCTACGAACCAGTGGTTGATTCACAAACCTAATGAGAATGATCTTTCAAAACAAGGTTATGTGATGTCAAAACTATGAAGTGCAACAAAATCCACCAAATAAATCAACTGAAGATCAAATGGGTCTTGCTTCATAATCGTCCCCAGGCAAAGGATACATGGCTTTGCAGCTCAAGCCTATAAACAAGACCTCAAAGAAGCCCTAAACATCCTATCTGCAGTCTACTCTAAAACTCAGATAAGCTTTTATTAGGCTGGTATCAATTTTCCTGTCAGTCACTAAGCTTATAAGTGCTTCTTTAAAAAGATATGATTTGTCACCATGGCAAAGTCACCTTCATGGCTGTATATCAGTGGTCATCAAAGTCAGGATATTCTGGTCCACATATCTCTGAACTCTAAACTCTGTCCACTGAACTGACATGGAAGTTAAAGGTCAGTTGAGGTGAGGGCCATAATTAACATTTGCAACTTAAATCGGCGGTTTATGTTGAAAAGACATGTCCATAGATACACAAGGAAAGATATTCAGATTTGTGCCTTGTATGTCATTTTTTCAGTTTATTCAGATGATTGAAAATGCTCATGTGCAGTTCAGGCCTTCAAGGTTTCCAGGTGTTCTCAGGGCAAAAGAAAGTTTGGAGTGATAAACCAAATTGTCATGCCCGTGTCTGCAGCTATCGGCGTTGCATAATACAATTCTGTAATCAGTTGTAATCAATCACCTGTTTGAAATCACACTACTCCATTTAAATATCCCAGACTCTAAGCATTACTTTGCAAAGTCTTACTCCTGCATTGCGCTTATGATAAATCCACTGTTTTCTGCCTGTTTTGATTAGTGTTCTGACCATAGACTGCTTCATATTTACTGATTTAGTCATGTCTAGTTTACGCCTGTTTACCAATCACCTGACCATGGCTGCCTCATATTTCTAAGTACTCCTTTAGATATATTTAATAAAACCAGAAAACCTGCACTACATCTGTCTGCCTCATGACATAAATGGAATTGTTTTTTTGCTGGGAATTGCAATATGCCAAAAAAAAAGACCATTTAAAAAATGATACAGAGCTTAAAGATATTAAAAAAAAGATATTAAACTAAAAGAAATGTAACGTACTGTGTATAATTTATTGCAGATAGATTTTATAAGTCCTCCCTTAAGACTATTAAAACTCTACATTTCTCTAATCCAATATTAATTCAATTCAGTTCTATTAATATAGTGCTGTTAACAAGACATTGACACAAAGCAGTTTTACAGAATAAGCCACAGTAATAAATGGCAGATCCTAATAATAATAATGAAGTTATTATACAGTATAAGTAAAGTGCCAAATAAAGTGTTCTGTTTGAGATACTGTATATGCAAAAAAGTAATATATTTCAGTTCAGTTTTCAGAGCTATATAAAGTAAAAAATGTCCATATTTGACCTTGTGAAGGGTTTTCGCAGGCTGCTACACAAATAGTTATTGTAACTGGTTTTAAAATTACATACTTTAAACTTGCCAAATATAGTATTAAGTATGACACAAGTGGTGTTGCGGAAATACAAGAAAACACCACAAACACCCCTGGACATGACCTTTATGATTCATTATGATTCATGATTTTTTGCACTAATTTCTATAAATTTAGACTCAATGAGATGATAGATTGAGAAGTCTATCCATTCAGTCAACATGAATTTAATACTGCTAATTTTATGAGGAAATAGGTTTACAATAATAATATTGTAAACATGTAACCCAAATCCAGCTGCTTTCTACAACAATTTCCATGATCGTGCTATTCATTCATGCCTAAGATTGTAAGTGATATCTGCCTCTTCTTAAAATCTTCTCTTTCTGGAAATATTTGTGACATTTAATTAACAGTTAAAAGTTTCATTTAAACCACAGGCATTTTTTTTAGATAATCATTATCCACGTCAGTCTCTGTAACATCACCTGAGGTAAAAGTCACTTGAACACCATTTGAACTTGAGCCTCATTGTTGTTCCTTACTCGACTGATCTTTGTCCTCTCTTTGAGATTGATGGGGAAATAATCACTGATTAATTCAGTGAGTTCTTTTAGCTAAATGTCTCATCTTTATATATATTAGGTCAGGTAAAAGTTTTAAAACTTTGTCTGCATGGTGCATCACAGACATTTACAAACTGAATTGATTAGGTTTATTTCAATTTCGCTATGGCATATAGCTATCCAACAACCAAAGTGTAACAGTCCCATCCAACCCCCACACACACACCTGGCTGAGAACAGAAATCTGCTCTGAGTTTGTCTGTTTGTTACTAATGAAAATACACACACACATACGCACACAAAAAATTCTTCCCCTTATTAAATCGTAACTGGACTCCACCCTGTAGTTTATTGCTTTTACCCTGACTAATGCCTGTGGTCAGCAGGGAAGCTTTGGGCTCAGAGTCGGGCTTGACTTGGACCTGTTAAGGCCCGTTGCCTCAGGGGATGCTCCCGGGCCATGATCCTGGGCCACCGAAATGTTTTTCTAGCCCCTCTGAACAGAGATTGTGAAATGTAAGAACCCCTACATTTAAGGAAAGGCATGGTGTGTGTGTGTGTGTGTGTGTGTGTGTATGTGGTGTATGTGGTGTGGGTGGTTAGACACAGGTGTGTGGCTGAAAGTACACTTTCCCATGCAAATATCAGCATGCACGAAAGAGAAAATATCAGAAAGCATGTGTGAAAAAGAGAAAACTATAGGTGGAAAAAAGAGAGCAAGAAAGTGGGTAAGTAGAAGTGAGGTGAGAAACTGAAGGATACTGGGAGATTAGTGGGAGAGAGCTATGAGTTAAGATGCCATTCTAGCCCACAGATGTGCAGTGTAACTCAATCTCTGACTACATGATCTCTCAAACATAAAGCCTTCTGCATCCCAAAAGACTGCCATTAATTTTTTTTTCCCTCGACATACATCAGGCTATCAAAATAAACCTTAAATTATTATAGGTTAAAGAAGTGCTAACTTGACCTTGCTCAATAAGTATAAATCTTTTAATATAAGCATTACATCATGACTATGGATGACCCAACAAATTGATCATTCGCCTTATGCTCAGTCAACGAGACAAAGAGAAATGAACACCAGCAACAGTTTATAATACCTCCTTCGACTTTCAGCACACAAAAACTGGAAACCTGAAACAGAAATCTGAAACGGTCTTTTATCTGGAGGCAAAAAGAAACATCAATTCGCCAAATTAAACTTCACTGTCAACACTTTTGCCTGGTCATCAATCCTGGAGAGTTTCTACATGGGCTTAGCAGAGTTGGATGAAAAAGGGGGAAAACAACAGAAATGGAAGAAAGAAAGGATAGAAAGAAGAAGAGAGAAACAGACAGAGAGGAACAGAGATGGAAGATTTGCTTCAAAAGCCACATGTTTAGGAAGTGCTGATTCAGCAATTCTGCATGCTTACATTGGAGATCACTAAACTGTACATACTGTAGAACTATAATAACATTGTTGCAGCAGTGTAATTACATTATTATTACAATAACAGCTGAATAGGAATCAAATGTAAATCAAGAAACGTTTAAGGTACTGGACAACCATAATTTAACTCATCAGTTATAGTGACGCTCGGCACCACATAGTGTAAACAGACCTCGTGGCTTAGAGCTCTTACCAGATCATTTTTATTCAAGAATTTTCTAAGGTTTTACAAGTGTTTGTGCATTACTATATTGCACCCATGTTTGTTATGCTTTGCTATTCCTCTCAAATAAGGCACTCGGGGTTGTATTCACAAAATAAAAGTAGCTCTTAAACTGGGCGATTTGGGTCTTTTCAAAATGTGGAAAGTCTTTGTATTCTCTGTAGCTTAAAGAATTTACAGGGTAAAAAATATCCGCATTTTGAAAATACCTGTGTTACCATACTGTGTGACTTGCAAGCCTGATGGTGTCTGCAGAGAAGAGGTAAGTCTAATGGTATGCCATGAAAACACTATGCTCAATATATATATAAAAAAAAGAGGTAAAATTATTATTACATATTGATCTTATTCTAATGGCGTAGTGATAGAAGTTAGATTGGTTCACATACGTTGGTGCAGAACATGGCATGCAGAGTATTCGACCGAATGCTTGATACATTGCTATGCAATATATGCTTGTGCCAGAATGTTGATATTCGACGTATAGAAGGTGCTGCAAATAAATTGCATGTGAAGGTTTTTTCTGTGAGACTGGCTTGGTGCTGTCGGTGTTTAATGGAGTGATTGATTTCATGTGCTTAAAACATTTAATAACATCGAGTCATTAAAAAGGTATTGTCTCAATTGTGTGACACATCAAGCAATAACAGCTCAATAGTTTCAACATCCAACAATTCAATCAGTTGCCTTTTAGACTACAAATAAACTACATAAACATCATAAACTAGAAAGCCATGGTTACTGCAACATATGTTAACAATTAGCTAAACATATTATCTGTTATGTGAGATCGACAAACAGATTGGGTCACCATCAGCAGTGTGTCGTGAAGGAGGAGCTCAGTTTGTGAATGAAGCTCTCTGTTTACCAGTCAATCTAAATCCCTATCCTCATCTAGGATCATGAGGTGTGGGTAGCAAATGAAAGAATAAGGTCACAAGTAGAGGTGATGCAAATGGGGTTTCTCCACAGGCTTGTTAGGCTTAGTCTCCATGCTAGGGTGAGGAGTAGAGCTGCTTGAGAAAGGTGATACGGGCTCAATATGACATTGTGTTATAATATCCTACTATGATATAATGGGATTTCCTTTATTTTTTTAACCTGCTAACATACCAGACAATCCCTGCTAATATTCCGTCATATACCACTCCATCATTTGTGGCAAATGGGTCGACCAAACCCTTTCTCTTTGCCTGGGAATTAGTAAAAGTTGCTTTCGGGAAGAAAAAGAAGAAGAATAGGGTTTTATTGCCAGTTAGAACTCTTAGTTAAGATTCGTTGAGAATACGGCCCCACATTTCTTGGTTCCCTGATGTGCCCTGGCCCACTCTATAAAAAAACACACACGCATAATATAATACCACATTCAAATACAAAGATTTTAGTGATCCAGCTTCAATGCACTCCTATCCAAGCAAACTAAAACAATTATTTTCACAGGATGTGCCAAATGAGCTGAATATCCCTTTGATTATTCATTAAATTACAGAATACATGTACACATACAAAATTGTTCGGATGATGTCCCACAAATGAGTAGTAAAACACCTGTATGGTTTTAACACATGTCCAGTTTATTTAACATACTATATTATACTGTAGACAATTTGGTGACTTTAATGGCTGAATAAACAAGTAAAACTGATCCAATGGCTGGGCCCAGAATAAAAGCTGGTGTCATCCCTGATTAGCTTTAAAAGGCCCAGTGTGTCTTTTGGCCAAAAAAAGCTTGATTTGTGCCCAGTAATGTGATGCTGGACTTTTAGTGTTTGAGTTGAAATTCATGGTATAATCTGTCAAACAAAACATGCTAACTCTTTAATGTATTACAATGTATTTCTAGAAATGTATAGTCTGCATATGTTAATATCCATAATGTTTCCCCCATGACAAACCTACCTTTGTAAAATTATTTTCCATTTAGGAATGTAAAACCAAGACTATAAAATTATTTTCAAATGGTCTATGAACCATATTGTGATCAGGTCCTTGTGAGTGAGGGGCTGTAGTAGTGTTTTTGTAACAAGATATATGTGCCGATTTGGAAGGCAAAAGCTCCCTTGTGTTATTGCCTTAAACACTTCTACAGACCTGAACAGAAGCTCACAGAGGCGGCCGACTGATCTAAACAAGAGAGCGAGCTACCGTGAGGGAATATGCTAAATGAGTTCTCCATCACATGCGAGATTTTAGGAGGTCTGGTATTCTCTCATGTGCATAGTGCATCACCTGGGGCAGAGCTAGGACTTAGAACTTAGTCAGATTTGTAGTTCAATTAAAGACTTTTTTCACTATTATCAGCTGAACCAGAGCCTCTCAATAATTCAGAAGGAGGAAAGTTAATCTGCAAATTACAAACACATCTGGATTTGACTCTACTTATGCACAAAACTTATCATGACATACTGCAGCCAGATCTCACACAAAATATTTCATACAAACTGCCTTGTGAACGTTCATAGAAATTTGCAATTGTGAGACCAAGTGTGAGACCAAGTGTCTAGGTTCAAAGCTAAGACATTAAGCAGGATAGACTGATTACAATATTTCTTCATCTGTCATTTGCCCAAACATACATAATCTAATAAAAGCCAACTGGAATTCCACAAATTACCTTAATGGCTTTTGTCCTTTTTTCCAGCAAGGTCAGGTGGATGTACTGTAAGGGTTGACTTTAGTATTATGGTGACAATGGTTGAACCGCACATTGCAGACTGCTGGCCACTAAACCAGTGAGGATGTCAGCAAAACTAAGCTTCATAGCCTTCACCAGACACCACATTCATCTCCTGAGCCTCTCACTGGGGCCAGACTAAAGTCGGTTGCACGCTAGAGGTGGAGAGCTCATGTGTTTCAGTAAGAAAGAAATCTGCACGCAATGCGGCTATGAATAGTTTAAGGTTGGAGTTGGAATTCATTATTTGCTTTTCAAGCAATCTTGTTTTCTTTGCATGCAATCTAGTTTCTGCTTTGTAATATTAGTTTTAACATGGTTTCACAATTTGAAATTCATAAGAATTTACATGAGAGGATTAGTATGAAGAGTCGAGTGGTCAAGGCAAGGGTTTGGGAGAACATTTAATGATATTAGCTTCTTAAACATCTTGTGAAATCCAGTGAATTTATTTGCCCAGTAGAGAAGAAATAGTTTTGTTCTTGAGGACTCAAAGTTATACATACTGTATATTATTTAGCATAATAATCATATAATAGTAATGTGCTAAATTACAATTTGTTCATACGTGATACACTATGTTTTGCATAATTGGTTTATACAGTAGGTTTTGGTAGATTCACAAGACTCACACCCTCACTTACCTGCTGACTTAGCCACAAAATATATTAACACTGTCTTCTTTATCTTTACCCTTTCTAGACCATTCACCTGTTAACCATACTACAGAACATCTTACACTAACTTAGCCATCTAAACCGCACTAGTGAGCATTTATAGACTACCACTGCTGAGGGTACGACCATGTACCTTCAAAGATATACTTTTCAGAAGGTTTATTCAAGTGAGTTTTGGCCACAACAGCACTGACATAGCTACTTCAGAGAACCCTGGCTACTTCACTCAGCCCTTATGCCCCACTACTGAGAGCAAGAAAGCAGGATATGAGGGATCCTCTTCTAAAGAGCCCCTCACATCATCTGTTGATCTTGGCATTTTAGAGTAAACATTATGGAGGAAAAGGTGCAGCTGAAGTCAGAGAGACCATTTTTGTCCCCCATAGTGGAAAATATGCAGTTGGAACTCCTACATGTTACCTGCTTCTGATATTACCATCAGTAGAGATGGATTAACTGGCTGCCAGCTAATGGACTGCGTTTGTTGTGAAAAATTCATGGTGGATTCCCTTGGTCTGAAAACAAAAACATATTCTGGTTTACTGTTTTTATTAAAATAAGCATTACTCCAAGAAAATGACACTGAACAGGAGCCCTGGCATTAAAATAAAATAAAAATAAATGCCAGGACATGATTCTATGTAGCCCAGGTGTTATTAGTAATATAAACTGAACAATACACTGCTGACCTGACGGTAACCCAATTACAACACATATATGCAAAAAGACCACCACAGCAGCATGGAGAGCACTGGGTGGCAGAACCTCAGTAACACATTAGGACTCATAATATGAAACAGAGGCAGCATGTTAGTACAAACAGTCCAGCTGAAGACAAACAATATTTTATGGGAAGGTTTTAGAGTTTAGAAAGACCTAAATGGAGAACTGAAGCATACATGGCCTAATTAGACATTCCCAGTACTGGTCATCACTCTTGTGTTTGAGACCATTCCAAAGGCCCTGCTGATTCAAAAGAGACTAACATGTTTTATAGGCCTTTATAAAGAATTCCTCTCTGTTTTTGGACAAATCATGAAAAAGCACTTAAACGTGAGACAATAGGAAACCTCATTTTACTGGCATACAAATGTGCATGTCTCAGCAGCTTTTAAGAAGCAGATCCAGTAAGCATTACCATCTGAATGGGGTTAACAACTCCACCACCAAAGGAGTCAATGCACGTCTTGCATGATCTGAGAGACAAAGAAAGGAAAAGAGGATATTGGGGGAAAAGTAGAAGCATGAAGATGAGTAGGAGGATGGAGGTAGTATGGATACTGAGAAGGAGATTGTGCATGGCTTATAGGCTGATCTAAACTGAAGGCACAGGAATTTTCAAACACCCACTGATCCCATTTGTGACTTAAATGTTACAATTTTATCTCCCTTTATTACTGAAAACTATTTCTTCTGGATGAGTTCTCTCACATCCTATCCAGGGTGCATTCTTGCTATCAAAACAGCCCAGGACAGCATGCCTCCCTGCCAACAGAGGCTACTGTATCCAGAGTTCTAATGAGTTGTTCATTTCCTGTTTACTTATTGGTTTTGATCTGCATAACCACAAGCTTTTCAGTTCCTCATTGCAAAGTCTTGCCAATCTCTTGAGTCATGTAAGTTCTGAGCTGTATTTTCTCTGTTTGCCTGATCTGTGTTTTGGCCATTTTGCTACCTCTCTCTCAACTACACTTTGGATTGCCCTCTTGTTTGATTGTTAGTGTCCTTGTTATGTTTGACCATTGCTTGCCTAATGACTTGGGTTTTGGACTGTGTTTTAATGAACACAGATCCTCACTCTTCTGCTGAGTCTGGTCTGTTACACCTATTTCATGCACAGTGTTCCCATGATATGCTCTGGATCCACCATCCACCATGGCCATCACCAGGATAAAGCAGTTACTGAAGACGAATGAATGAATCAAAGACCTCTCTCACTCTGTGGCTCTTCAGCAAAGTGTGCAAATTACAGAACACTGATCAGTTGTTACTCTAAACCATGACCCTGCAAAACCTCAGAGCACAGCTCTAGTATGTGGAAATATCCACAGATTCATCTTTACTCTTGGAAAAAACATTTGGAAACTTAAAATATTTCAGGTGAAATGATGGCAGCTTATTGTAGTGATGACCGAACCTCAATTCAAATACCACTTATCTGTTGAGACTGGAAGATTCATGCTGTTTCAGCTGCATTACCTCACTAATTATTCACTGCTGTAAAATCACATGACAAACAGACTGTAAGCTGGCTTTGCAATAAATGTTACACAGATATCTCAAACCACATATGGTGTAGAAAGCCATTAGCAATCCTATTAGCATCACTGCAGTGATGAGCAGGATTCAAGTTTCTCCCCATAGTGTTCAGAGACTCATGTGTGATTGGCTATCTTGGCAAGGAATCATAAATTTCTCTCAGTACACCAATCATCTCATGAGGATCAGGCCTGAAGGCTACACTTGAACTTACATTATTCATGTGATTTCCTGGCTTGTATATGTACCCCCCTGCTGGTCATGAGATTATCTGTTGCAAAATCTGGAAGGATTCTGCTCCTTCCTGCAGGCCAAAGTGACATTTGCATCCGAAGATTTAGATATGAAGGTTTTGAAGGAGAAACTCTGTTTGCAGCTGGCTGTTTTTGCTCCTACAGATCTTTGGTGCTCTTGAACATGAGCCAGTTTATACAAACAGTTTTGTTATTGCTCATTCTAAAATTGCTTAGTCCAACCATCTGGATGCTGCCCACCCAGAATGGCCCTGATCTCTTTGTATTGACAGCAGAGGGCCACCATAACAAAGGCACATGGCATGGAGGTGGGATAAACGTCTTAACCGCTGTGTGAAGTAAGGCTTTTCATTTTCTCTTCATGTCACGTTTGAGACGTTTCAGAAACACTTGAAAGAGATGCAGTGGAGAAAGCGGTTCCTAATGAACAACAGGTCCTCAGTGCTCCAGGCCAAGCAAGGAATGTTTATTTAGATGGATGAGCCAAGAGCGAGCCAGCTGGTTTGAGTTGTGAACAATACTGAAGATTTAGAACACATATGGTTTGCATTAAAACAACTCTGTTTCTCTCTCTCTATCTACCCCTACTTTCATCATCTACCCCCCATGCACTCCCTACATTACACACTCTCATACAGTGCTCCCAAACTAACACTTACAAACATATGTATGGACAAACACACTTACACCAAGTTGCATTATCAGATCATCTTGTATTCTGCTTTTGATTTCCTAAGAATTCTGCATCCACTAAAATGCTCTGCTTCCATTTCCTTTTGCCCATTCATCAACTCTCAGGCCACATATGTATCTCTCCATCGCTGCATGTTTATAGGGCCGCCACCACTATAAGAATTCAGACAACATGTTTTACTATCAGAGGCAAGGCAGTGGTAGACCACTGTGTGACATTTTATTGAATGAAATGCTGTATGTCATGGTTTAACAACCCACCTCTTCATTCACCCTCTCAGTCCTCCTTCCCTTGGGTTGGTGACATCAACTCCTAACCTCTGTAACTTGCATAAGCAAAGACACAGTTTCACTAACTAATAAGATAATTTATGAAAACCAAAGTGAGGTAGACTGCTGGAGGTGTCTAAACCGCTTAGAAAAAATAATATGCAAGTGTATGAACTTCTGCTCTTTGAATCTTTTTTTCTGTGGAGGGAGGATTAGGCCCTGAGGGAGTTGCCTTGGATTGTTAGTCCCACTGTCATTTCAAATGTATTAAACACATCTGAAAGAAGGTTATTCCTGTCAGGATTGAACATTTTATTTTTTGTTGCCAACCTTATGAAGTGCAACTTTGGTTATGGGTTTGGGAATGCAATTTGTCTGTGTTAAAAAAAAAACAACAGATAAATTTGTTCTTAGTGGACAGCAGGCACGAATCACTGAATTCTGAATGAATGTATTTGTATTCAGCATAAGAAGTACACTATGTGGCCAAAGGTTTGTGGACACCTGACCATCACATCCTGACCATATGTGCTTGTTGAACATCCCATTCCAGATTTAGTCCCCCTTTGCTGTTATAATAATCTCCACTCTTATGGAAAGGCTTTCCTCTAGCCACAAGAGCATTAGTGAGATCAGGCACTGATGTTGGGTGCAGTTGGTGTTCCTATTCATCCTAAAAGTGTTCAGTGGTGTTGAGGTCAGTGCTCTGTGCAGGACACTCGAGTTCTTACACTCCAAGCTTGGCAAACCATGTCTTCATGGACCTCACTTTGTGCACAGGGGCACTGTTATGCTGGAACTGGTTTGAGCTTCACCCTTTAGTTCCAGTGAAGGGAAATTTTAATGCTAGAGTACACAATGACATCCTATACAATTGTGTGGTTCCAATTTTGTGGCAACAGTTTGGGGGAAGAACCACATATGGGTGTAATTGTCAGGTGTCAACAAACTTTTGGCCATATAGTGTATATCTGACTGATGAAACTGAATACAAATACATTAGTTGGAACAGATACAAATAGAGATATACAGATAGATTGAGACTAGGAGTGTGGATCAGGACTGGGATCCCATGGATTGCAACAAAAAAGGAATTTCCTGCAGACATGAGCTTGGTTTAAATTTGACTACTAATTTGCAGTGGCGTAACAAGGAATGTATTTCAGAGGGGAATGAGAAAACATAACGAAATGCAACTAAATAAAATCACTGCATTATCTATCTGTACAATATATTATCTGTGCAATACACACTGTCTGTCATACACACTGTCTCTCATTTCACTTATCAATATTGATAAGTGAAATGTGCTCATGCATTTTGGGTAGACGAGAGACAGCAGGAGGAGCAGTGGTAGAAGAACCGATTTCTACCATCAGTCAATCCTGCCATATTAATAAGGTTACCATAAACCTTTATGACAGTTCCCTTGAAAATTATTAAAATTACATGCTAATAATAGGTGGAAATTACATTTTATCTATGCTTCTTTTGGCCTTCAGTAAACCTCAGTAAATCACAGGTTGTCACTTTGATATCTCTGAACTCAGATTGTAGCTAGCTGGCTTTCAAACAGAAATGGTAACAATGAACAATTCTGATTGGTTAATCCTGGTTTCTCAGCACAGCAGCTGGTAGCCAATAAACGTGATTACGCAAACTAAGGGGCACTTTCATTTGATGTTTGGAGTGGTTAATATATTGTATTGATGATTCCATTGACCTTTTATGAACATAATTATTGCACAATTACTGTGCAAAACAATGTTAATTGCCATGTATGTAATCAGCTGCTTGGTGTTATGTTAACACCCACAAATAATAATAATGACACACATATATATATATATATATATATATATATATATATATATATATATATATATATATATATACATATATATATATATATATATACACACATATAGATAACATACCAAAAAAGAGTGGTAAAAATGCCAGCACTCTCAGCACAGTGTGTGAATTCTGGCACTGACAGTTCCTCAACCTCTGCTACATCACTTGTTCATAATTGGTCTTAACTAGAAATGTGTGCAGGACTGTTTTTTTTTAATCCTGCTCACATGGTTATTGTTTTCGTTTGAACCTGCCCATGATATTTAATTTCATCTGTGTAATGACAAATGTGTGAACCAACAAGAACCAACTAAATATATATACTATATATATATATATATATATATATATATATATATATATATATATATATATATATATATATATATATAAATAGAGAGAGAGAGAGAGAGAGAGAAAGAGACAGAGAGATTTTATAACCTGTGCAAGATGTGAATATCTAGACACGTGACATCTAAGGTAGTCAGAGTCATGAAGAAATTGATAGGTCTCCCTTAGAAGTTGTTTTACTGCAATGGTCTCCAAGCATGCATCATGCTAACATTTGAAAAAAACCCAAAGAACAGAGAGAAGAACGTTGCAGATTTTATTACCATTGGTGTAATCAGAGCTGGACAATGTGATATATGGGTGTGACGTTTCTCCATGTTTAGTATGATATAATGTTGACCTTGGCAGCAGCCCCACAGCAAGACTGGGGTGATCTAATGGTCATTTCCAGCACTCTCTTTTTTTTTATACACAATGCAAAGAGGGTGAGTTGGGGTAATTTATATATAGTTCCTTGTTATAATTTTCTTGGCATAGTTCAAGGAATTTAATTTCCACAGTATTCCATCAAGGTCTGTTCATGTTAATATATAAAGCATATTTCTTGTTCTTCTAGAAAATTCTTTTAATCACTGCATGCAATCTCTTTATATTGACATTATGTTTATTCCCATGAATTTCTTCCTTATTGTTATTCTTCATTTTCATCCACCTTATTCAGCGTTATCTATCTCTCAGTTATCTTTGGTTTTCTGAGAATCTTACTCAGCACTTTGTCACCCTGAGAATTCACAGCAGCCATGCTGATGGCAGACACCCAGGATGATGCCTGGACAAGGAGGGGACAGCCTTATCTCTTTGTGTCTGGCACAGAAACACCACCCTGGCCTCTAAATGGCATCTTGTATCCAATCTAATAGCCACAGTTAACTACCTCTGGCATAGTATTGCTTGTTAGACACTGTAACAGCTTTTCTTCCCTCCTGCAGTGTAACTGCGTAAAATGAAATTTTACAGCTTCAAAGCTTTAACGTGTGGTACATTCATTATGAAGAAGTATTACCTTTGTAAATTGGTGGGGTTTTGTGAAATCCATCCGTTCAAATGATGGGGAAAATTATAGTCTTCTACATAGTTAAATTTTCTTTAATAATTTCAGCTTGTTAGCCTAAAGTGTAAGCCTAGTGATGTAAGAATCTACTAAAATTAACTAGCACATTCCACACTGCAAGCAAAAACCTCAGCACAAATGGATTTTTTCCATGTAAAGTGATTTTTTTTTGGCACATGAATGGTTAACATACGTGTTGCATTTGATATCAGATAATGGCCACTGTTTGTGAAGTTGGCAAATGCAGGTAGTTGGGTCACTTCAAAAGAACAGATAAAAGCACAGTCATTTCCCTCGCTAGAGCATGGAGCCACAGGAGGCAAGGCAATGAAACACACACACAAACACACACACGTGCACACACACGTGCACACACACACGCCGAGGCACACACTGCACGTATACTGGGCACACTTTCATACGACCCCGGCCATCATAACAAATCCACTCCAACGACAGGATGAACAGAGAGCCGGTCTAAAATAACACTGATTAGAATATGAAAGTTGGATCCCTGTGAGGTACAACAGAGATTGTTATTGTCAGTGACTGTTCTGGCAATGAATGTTGTTCCTGCTGTTGTAGGACACATTGATCCATGGCATACTTGGAGAGATGAGGCAGTAACAGTGCTCACACTCACAGCAGAGGGCACTTTATTCCACTCTCTATGTCTTTCCAGAGGTCAGAGGAAAATGGCCAGACTGGTTCGAGCTGACAGAAAGGCTACAGTAACTCAAATAAATACTTTTTACAACCGTAGTGAGCAGAAAAGCATCTGAGAATGCAAAACTAAATTCTACAGTGGGCACACGATCACCAAAACTGGACAGATGAAGATTGAAATCTGGAGTTGAACCCGATGTGGTCTTCTGCTGTTGCAGCCCATCCACCTCAAGGTTGGATGTGTTATGTTTTCTGATGATTTTGTGCTCACAATTTTGGTTGCCTTCCTGTCAGCTCAAAAGAATCTGGCCATTCTTCTCTGACCTGTCTCATGAACAAGGCCTTTCTGAGTGCAGAACTGCTGCTCACTGGATATTTTTTGTTTTTCACATGATTCTGTGTAAAATATACAGACTGTTGCACATAAAAATCCCAAGAGGTTGCTAAGCTCAAACAACTGTACATGTAGTTCTTCTATTCTCTGTATCAAACTATGTGTTTCTAATACTCTGTTGATTTCACCCCATGACTCAGAATGAGTGGCCAATTACAGGATAGTGATCAAGGTTATTAGCAAATTGGCAATAAGAACAATGTTTTTCAAGTGATTTCTTTTGGGTGATGTTTTTATAAGCAGCTATTCGACTATCCAGCTTGCTGATTAGCTGTGCTAACTAGCTAGTACAGAAAAAATAACCCTTATTTTATAAAATAAATCCATGAATATGAAAAGACATAAATTCTTGATTCTTGTAACTCCATATGTTTCCTACTAGTTTCACTGCAATTACTAAATAATTCATAGTAGTTACTAAATAATTTACTTTAAGATGAATAACTGAATAATAAGCAAACCGTTCTGCAAATTTTGCTTATGAAGCCTGCAATTATGAAGCCCCAAGTTAAATGGAGTCAACACATCTAGCAAAATTCACGTGAGAATATAAAGCATTTCAATGGTGAAGGGGACGCCCCCAAGAGGAAATAATGATAGCAATTCGAAATACGGTTTCTTAAAAAAACTACTGGAATGCATGATATGGTTCTGCTTGTGTGTGTCTGGTTTTCTACCCAACATTCTCTGCCACTCACTTAAGTTCACTGCTGAAATGTCAGCGCAAGTATTTAAAAGCAGGCAAATGTGGCCATTTGAACAGTTGAACATTTTCACCATGCATGCGGTATCTGGTCTACCTCAATGTAAATGCTAAGTGGAGTTTTCTTCCAAATGGGGTGCTGAGATTCAAGGAGTGTATTTACTTACTTGGTTAATGCCAGATCAGTCATACGTAAGCTACTTTGCAGTACACATACAGCAGATCAATTAAACGACCAAAAACGACAGCTGTGGCAATCTGAGAGGGATCATTATGTTGAGTGAACCCAGCTTTCACACACTTTCTCTAATGACAGACTGATTGATCTTATATAGGATAATGAAATTATGGGTTACATTTTGGAAAGGAAAACTTTGCAGGTTTGAAGATAAACACTGATGTAAGATACCACAATTGGACCACCAGGAAAATATACTGTTTATATAGAGGTTCTAATGTACAAACCATGAGTAACAGCCAGCAAAGGTGATCCAATTATTATAATATTACACGGATGGCAATTTGTTCTGTATAATTTAGCATGCTAGTTTTATTTTGGGGGGGGGGGGGGGGGGGGGGGGGGGGGGTGGGTTTGGGGAGTTTACTCATTAAAACCCAACTCAAAAGCCTCAGTGTTATATATCCTCCTAGATCAAGGGCTGTGTAGATCATGTTACTGTTCTTGCTAGTATAGCAAATTACAACAATTTTTGGAGGTCAGTGAATATCAACTTACTTCCTCTCAAGATGAAAGCACTTAGAAAGAGCTTTCCAGAGAAATCCAAGTAACTTGCTAAAGAGATTTATACTGGAAAATGTGATTGTTCTTAACACATAATTTCTAGCTTTTTCCAGAACTCATAGACAAACAAAAAGCGTTTCTTATAAATGGATTGTGTGAGGTATTTAACCTAAGTGATGATAAAAACAGGTGGCTTTTTACCAGAAACTGCCTGAGATTACTGCAGGTCTAGTTGATGATGACCACAGATCATCAAACAATGATGATTTATTCAAGTTACAACATAATTACAAAGCTCATCAATCAAAGTCATTAGGCTTACCAACACCAAGCTTGAAATATAGCCTCAAGCGGTGATCTGTGGTGTCCGAGCACTCTTTGCAAATAGCGCCTCCAGTTCTAGACAAGTTACGTAGATCAATAAAGAGGCCATAGATAAACATACAAGTTTTGTGACAATGGCTCAATGCAAGTTGTGCAAAATCCCTGCTGAAAGCTGATTGGCTGAACCTGGCCATGTTTTTGAAGTAATTCAGTGATGACCAAAAAATCCAGTTACAGATTAACAGAATGATGTGGCAAACACATCATTTCAGCTCAATCTGACTTTTGGTTCCTGAGAAACATCTACTTAAACCATTTCAATGACCTTCACAGTCATCCTCAGAACCTTGTACTGAATGTCTTTCAAGTTTGGTTCATATCCCTCTGACCAGTCATGAATTCCAGCTCTCTGAGTAAACCAGCTCTACCTCCTTAGAATTCTTTTTTTAGGAGAGTTTTACCCTTTCCTGAGAAGTTTGACATCAGTATTGTGAAGATTTGCAAAACATCCTAGGACTAGTTCACAAAAGTAGGTTTCACATATTAGGCAAATTATCGAATGGCATATTCTGTAGGCTCCTGCAATGTTTACTGCTACAAATAGGTCACTGACCGTTGTAGATTATTATTTAAAGCTGTCTGATGTTAACATAGGTGTATTATTTAATATAATTTGTTTTCCAGGTTATTATGTTATATAATCTGATTTCTAGTGATAGAGATATATGTGATAGAGATATCTTAAATAAGGCAGTGTTTTGTAAGAATCCTGTCTCGCTTTGTCCCAGAGAACAATTTTTTGCAGAATGCAGAATGCAGAATTTCAATATTATATTAAATATTTGCATGGGGGGAAAGAAGAGAACCATCAGAACGTGGCTTAATAATTTAATAAGCACAATTGATTGGCATCTCTCTGCACAGGTCTTCCAGTGTGCTATATCATAAATATAAGGAACCTAAATGCTGCATTAGCTGCTGTTACTAGCTACTATGATACTTAAACGCCTGACACATTATTCAGTTATTCAATAAGCCAGTGCAAGTCTACAGACAGGTTTGGGTCTAGCCTGATAAAGTCAGCTATAACTTGCTTTATGCATTTATCGTCAGAAATTTGCTTTGTTACAGATATATGTACATTTCTGCATATGATGTGATGGTGATGTAAATGTAAAAGGTAAAACTACATATATAGCACTGTAAGTGTCAAAATTATGTAAATGTACAGCCCTAGTAGTGTGTTGTACTAGTCTGTGGTTGATTGTTGGTTATTGTGTAAAAAGATTTTTTTTAACACAAGAACAACAGGTTTCAAGTAATCACAACCAAAAGCACATAACAATAGCTGCTATCAGAGAGCTGGTGTAGTTATAAATGTCATACCAAAAAATTTCTCCATTAACATTACGTACTCAAAAATATACTCAAAAAGAGCACAGGTATGCTAAATAAGGGTTCAGTGAAAAACAGTGTAATCATATGTATTACAATATGATGAAAAACAAACTCATTTTAAGGAATCACATTACAAACACTGAATGACAATTGTCCCTTTATTCCCAGACAAACATAGTTTTGATACAGTGGAAATCATGCATATGACTGGTACAAAACACATCAGTTAAGCCATTAAAGAGCTTTCAGACACATTAGAACTCAAGGCCAATAGAGTTGCTTATTTAGTATTTAGTCTAGTCTTTACTATTTAGTTGTTTCATTAATCAAGGTCATGATATTGAGGTAATGTGTGGAAGTGAATTTTTCATGCTCTTAATTTGCAATTTTGTGTTCTCCAATTAATAAATTGCACATGTGTTTTTGTAAATTTGTGCTGTTTTCTAAAGAATTGTTACATTGCTAAAAGTGCTAAATATTGTTGTTGCATATTTTACAGTTTCTTAGGGCTAGTACCATTAAACATGATCATGATGCAGAACGTGAAATCTCCTGCCTGCTCTAATATAACAAAAAATCTCATTTATGTACTGAACTATTGCTATGAAGTGCTCTCCTTCTAGTCAGAAAGGAAGTGTCGTGACTGTTGCTTAGTACGGCAGCATGTCTTATTGATGAGGATGTCATTCTCAGGATGAAATTCTGTGCAGATCTCGGTACTCTTTTAAGTGGTGCAGAATGTCAGGGTCAGCATCCACCAATCCAATGGACAGGATTCTGATAATGAAGTGAAACTCCTGTTCACTGAGGTCCCACTGTTAGAGAGGAAAACCCAGTACAGTATCTCCCATTAATTTCTGAATAATATTTAAAATGAAAATACCCAAGCAAACACCTTGCAACACTTTAGTAAACACTCACAACCCGCAGCTTCCAACAAACCTTTTGCAGGTACTTTGTATTTTTGTATTTTGTACTTTTGCATGCACAATTGTATTTTGAGCAGGAAATGGCTGGTATGGTCACAGAACATGTGTTGTTTCCCCAACAATACATCATTCCATCTTACCTAAACTAACAGAAGAGGAGAAGAAGCAAGAGAGGAGGATTACATGCTAGGCTAAAGACTCGAGCTAACATGCTGCCTCTACTGAGCCTACTGCTGGCCAATGTGCGCAAACAAAATGCATGAGTTAAGAGCCCTCACCATGACACAATGGGAATACAAAAAACAACCTCGCCTTTATTTTCACAGAAACCTGGCTAAACTAGGATACACTGGACTCAGCTAGACACTCACAGAGGGGATCAGGCATCTGCAAGAATGGGGGAGTCTGCATATTTGTGAAGGACTTGTGGTGGTTGGATGTCATGATTACAGAGAAACAATGTTCAGCTGAAAAAAAGTGTTACTTATGAAATGCCAACCCTTTTACCTACTAAGGGAATTTAGTGCTGTTTTCATTGCCGCTGTGTACATTCCACCTCAAGTGGACTTTGAGACAGCATTCAGCTCAGTACACAACATCAGTGTATATGAAACTCCACACCCAGATGCTGTTTTCATCATCGCGGTGGATGTGAAAACAGTGCAGTCTACAAAATTCATTCATTTCCTAATTCCTACCAGGAAGAAAAGCACATTAAAGCATGACCCCATCTCGGACGCTCAGACCATGTCACCCTCTTTTTATTTTTTAAGACTCTACAGTTAACACTGAGGAGTATGCCTCCACTGTGACAGCCTACATCAGCACATGCATAGAAAACATTGTGCTGAGAAAGACCCATTTACACTTATCCCAACCAGAAGCCTTGGATCAGTGCCCAAGTCTGGTCCAGCTTACATGCTCACTCTGTGGCTCATCACCTTTGGGATAAATTGAAATGCTGACTACTTGCCAGGCCTCCTCACCTGACTTTTCAGTGCCTGACTTCACTGATGGTCTTGTGTCTGACTGGGCAAATCCTCACAGCCAAATTTCAAAATCTAGTGGAAATACGTCCCAGAAGAGTGGAGGATATTATAACAGCAAAGGGGTACTAAGCACATATGGTTGTGATGGTCAAGTGTCCAGATACTTTTGGCCATATGAGTATACAGTCTCCTCCAAAAGCATTGGAACAACAAGGCCAATTCTTTTGTTTTGTTTTTTTCTCTACAATGAAGACATTTGTGTTTGAGATCAAAAGATGAATATGATAATAGATCAAAATGTCAACTTTAATATCATGATATTTATATCTAGATGTGTTAAACAACTTAGAACATGCCAGAAATGATTTTTTAAATGGAACATAATGAGGTCTTGATATGGTGCATGATGTGACACAACACATTACATGAGCTGATTCGCCCGGTGTGAATGTGCTTTCAGGTTTAAAATACAACAGTAGCGGAACACTACTTTGGACTAAACTCAGAAAGAAAATCTGGTTACCTTTTTTTGGGGGGAAATGACACGGCTATCTTTGTCCGATCTTTGCATCCCCTGACAGAAAGAATTAGGATATATAGAAGCAATAAAAACACAAAATGAATAAATAAAATAAAATAGAAGAAGAGGATAATTATCTGTCATACATCTTTTTAATATTTAAACGTACAATAATGTGTACATTTGCTAGCTGTAATGCTAGCTGTAACTTACATGCGCAATATGAAATACTATTTCATTCATAATTTTAATACTTAAGAAAGTGTGTGATGTAACAGATAAAATACTTTACTACTTTACTTATCTGGTAAATACAAAAGTGAGTAAATAAGGGATGATAGAAGGAAGGAAGGAAAAAGTAGTACAGTGGGGTCCAGAAGTCTAAGACCACTAGTGAAAATGCTTCTGTTCGACATTCTTTTTCAATTTAACACAGTTGTTATTGTCAGTAACAACTTGTGAAAAGTAGAATCTTAGAAATATTTACATGAATTTCAGAATTTTTGAGTGTTTGGTGTGTCCCCTTTTTGCTTTAATGGCAGTATGCACTCGAACTGACACAGACTCCATCAGTTTGTGTAAAAAATTATGATCCATGTTAGATCAAATCTATCAGTGTGTCACCTGAACGTGTGCTTCAGTGGAAGGGATAAGACTTATGGAAAATCTGATCTTTTGTACAAAGGAGTTAACATGGTCAATATCAGAAATCTGCTTAAATTTAAACAGTGACAGAAATTGTGCATCTTGAATATTAAATAGTCAAGGTGTTGCACTTTTCCTTTTTTGTTTTAGAATTTTAAAAATTCTAAAACTTTCTGTTTATTTCCAGTTTTGAATAAAAAAAAGTCCAGATTTTGTCACAGACTTCTGGACCCCACAGTAAGTAAGTAAGTAAGTAAATAAGCAAGCAAGGAAGCAAGCATTTTTATTTCATGAATCAATGGATCTACTTACCTGACTAAGGCCCATTGACATGCACATGACGCAAAACATGCAACAGAAAATCTACAGGAAAAAGAAATTTAAGTAAACAATCTATAAACACACAAAATTGCCCTCTTGTGCACCTCTTACTCTACTGTAATTAAGTATTAATATTACTATTACTTGTAACTGTAAAATAATGTAACAGTTTTAAATATGTGCACCTTCTCATTTCACTTGCAAAAATAATTATTACAAACATTTACAATATTAAAATGAGTTTAATCTGTAATCATAACTTCTCTGAGCATTTTAGTCATGCATCAGCTGTAAGACTTCTCCATAAAAGCTGCAGCATACACAAATGTAATTATTTACAAGGAGGGTAATATTTTTGGGATTCCTCTAAAAATTATGATGTAATGATATAATGTAATGAGTTCCTGTTTTTGAATTGTTTGCCAGGACATTTTTGTCATCAGTAATTTCTACACTATCATGTGTTGTCTTTTCCTCTTTCCCTTTTCACAGCCACTTCTTTTTTTTTCTGAAGAATACTTTTTTTCTTATATAGACAGTAAACAAAGGCCATCCACATTGCATCGGCCTGAAATCCTCACCAGAAATCTATGAATAAGGTAAGTTTAATACATTCAAAATGGCCAACACTGAGCTTGTTCAATGCGTCGAGTGCTTCTTCTTCTTCTTCTATCATTAGTAATAGCTTTATTTGTAAGAAATGTGGACTAGTTAGCACCCTAATGGAGAAGACTGCAGCATTAGAGGTGTGCACTCAATTGCTAGAGAGGACTAGCAAGAACAGCATAGTTTCATTAGGGAAAGGTCTGGTTATAGGACACACTCATTATGGCAGAAACACCCTTGATTTAATACTGACATTTGGATTAAATATAAGCAACATAGTTGTTGACTTTGATTGGTTCACTGTCTGAACACAGAAAACTTGTTCAGGCAACTGAATACTTAGTGGCAGTGTTCCACTACTCTTGAGGTAATGTAGCCCCTCTTAAAAGAAAAATAATTAGAGAGAAAAAACTAGTACTCTGGTATAATGATCATTCTTGCACCTTAAACCAGACCACTCAAAAGTTAAAATATAAATTCAACTAAATTGGTATTCCAAACTGCATGGAAGAAGAGTCTTTTTGATTATATAACTCTGGATGGCCTTTCAGTTACATCATGTGCAACAGTGAAAGAAAATGGTGAAATTATTGACTCCAGTCTCTTATTTGAAGCTCATGTAAGTAATATTACTAGGATAGTCTTTTTTCATCTCAGAAATATTGCCAAGATATATAGCGTCATTACGTGATGCAGAAAAAATAGTTCAGGATTTTGTTATCTCTAGGTTGGATTATTGTAATGCCTTGCTGTCTGGATGTTCCAGTTGGTGCATAAACAAGCTCCAGTTAGTCCAGAATGGAGCAACCAGAGTCCTTACTAGAACCAGAAGATTTCAGCACACCACTCCTATTTTATCCACACTGCATTGGCTCCAGTAAAATTTCACATTGATTATAAAATACTCCTAATCATCTATCAAACACTGAATCATCTTGCATCACAGTACATAAGCGATCTTTTATGATCTGCCACACCTGCTTTAATCAAGAGGTGCAGACCATTTATTAGTACCAAGAATAATGAGGATTACATCAGCCAGCGGAGCCTTTTCTTTTTTAAAGCTCCCCAGTTATGGAACAACTTTCCAAATAGGATCTGGGACTCAGACACAGACTCAGTCTTTAAATCTAGGCTGAAAACCTACTGTATTTGTTTAGTCAAGCTATTTCTTAATAGGCCCAGATCTAGAAGGTTCATGGGCATAGACAGTTTAAACAGCATAAACTGGTAAAATGTTTGGATGCTGTTGCCAACCATTGCCCTCCACCCCCACACATTCACTCAGGTTTGTTGATGGTGGAGTGGTAGGTTGCTTTATGTCCCTGTCATGTCATTGCCAGAATCAGGAAGAGACTCCACTTCCCAGAATACACTGCAGCCTACAAACATGGCCTCCATGGACTACAATCCCTATCACAACACTCCACCATCATATTCGCAGTCACCTGAGTTTTAATCGTGCACACGTTTTGGATTTGCCCTTGCCCTTGTGTTGTTGTTTGCTGAGTGCCTGACTTCTTGCCTATTTCTGTTTACATCATTTGCCTCACACTTTGGATCTGTTTGCTGGTCTTTTTAATAACACTCTAAACTGCATTTACATCCATCTCCAACTCTGTCGCATGACAGTCCCAGGGTGTTCTCAAGCCTGTATTCACTTTATGGCTCTTCCTTTAGTTATGCTGTCAAAGCTAGTCCTTATGGAGTCCATGCTTGCACTTTTCACACAACAAACACATTCTGTTAAACCACTACAGAACAAGAGCATACCTAATAATCTGTTCTCACTCTTTTCCCCCTCTCTCTCTCTTTCTCTCTCTCTGCCTCTCTCTCAGTCAACACTCAAGTCTCATTCATTATTCAGTGGATAATAATAACTTGGGAGGGGGCAAATACTTTTTCAGGGCACTGTATTCTTAACCAGTCAGCACATTTTGAATACAGCATTACATCATCATTAGGCGAATGCCTAACACATAATTCTATCTGTGTATGCTGCAACATTTAATTGACCATAAAGCCAACACTGTTTCTGAATACTACATTAGCTCTCTTTCAAGAAGAATTCTTGTCCCTTAGAAACAAACTTCATAATCCTTTTAATTGGGTTATTTATTTAAAAAGACATACAACAGAAGAGTCAGACATGGGACTAACCAGCCACTGCCTGATAGAAAATGACTGCCTAGGCACTTAAAATTGATCTTTTTAAGATTCCTAATTATAGCATTATTTTCAGCCTGTTACAATGATGTTTCTATTTAAAAAGTGCTCTTCATTGGCTTACCTGCAGCAAGAATAACATTAGTTTTCCTGTGTTTGTCCTCTGTATTCACGTCTGTACATGATTTAAAATGTCTCCCGAGTCAGTGACACAAAACAAAACCTGATCTGCAGGTTTAGTAACATCTCTCACTCGCCTTTTACACAACATGACTCTGAACATTCAGAGGGTTTTACATGAATTCAGATGGTCTGAAGCCCAAGTCTTTATTATCACATAAGTTT
Organism: Pangasianodon gigas; assembly: GCA_022758105.1. Lineage (NCBI taxonomy): Eukaryota > Metazoa > Chordata > Actinopteri > Siluriformes > Pangasiidae > Pangasianodon > Pangasianodon gigas. Next base: position 5,245,293 of record CM040472.1, on the reverse strand, counting down.
TCTTAGTCACTTATTTATTTATTTATTGCTATTTATATATTAAAAGTTTTTATTTAGTGTTAATAAGCCTAAATTTATGGCAGCCTGTGGCAACAGAACCCTGCAGTTCCTTGATCAAACCCTAGGTGGAAAATCAACTGGACTGGAAATTTAGGACTAAAAAGTTATGCTAATTTTGCTAATAAATAAGCAGTTAAACTTTGCATACAAATCATATTATTTTATACATGTTTGTTTAAAAAAAAAAAAACTCTAGGGTTTGTCCATGCACCACACATCCTGCCCATAAAGGTTAAGTGAAAGATGAGCTTATCATGATATTAAAACCAGTAAGAAAAGTATATAATAATAATAATAATAATAATAATAATAATAAAAAGCCACAAGTGGAAGTCTGTGGGGTCCAAGCACTCTTCGCAAATACTGCCCCCTGTGGCCTATACATTAGTTTTCCTGTTTGTTCACTCTGTGCTCCTCTGTATTCACATCTGTACATGATTTAAAATGTCACCTGAGTCAGACACAAAACAAGGATTGTAGGCCCATGAAGACTCTTTGTTTTATGGAAGGGTATGCTGTAGTGTTTATCCATGCACCACACAAGTTGATCCTACTCACAAAGGTTAACTCAAAGATTAGCTAAGTAAAGAAAAAGTACCACTAGCTTTGGATTGTAGTAGTTAAACTCATCTGTGTCTAGCCTGTGCTTACTGAGCAAAAGTAAAGGATCCCAGGAAACTCAAACCATTTTGTGGTGCCAGTTTGGTTGCATGACGTTGCATGAAATTTAATCTACAGCAACATAAATAAGACCGACTTGATTTAGATTTCTCAACTACATTGGTTCCATAACACATGGATATCTGATTTTGTCTGAATAATGTTTTCAAATTGGCCACTTTGATCATGCTGACTTACAAACAGAAAAATCTAGGCACTGACTGTTGCAAGGCCAAAAGATTGTGAATCACAACAAATGATCAAATCTAAACACCATTAGTCACTTCTCCCCATCTTCTCCTAGCAAAGAATGCAGTAAAACACATCTAACCAGAAAAGGGAGTCTAAATTTCCCCTAAATGTTATCTGTATTGCCCAACATCATTAAAAACACACCCTAATTTGACTGCATGGAATCTTGTGCGTCTTTGTTCATAAGTGGAATGCAACACAAGTGTGGAGTCAAACCACTAAGCCACTTGCCAATAAAATCTACAAATGAGGGTCGCACATGAAGTGAGTGTTATCCACATATGCAGACACAACATATTAAGTTCATTATTTTGTTCCACTTGACTTTTCCGTTTTACATTTTTACCCTTATAACACAGGATTAGTGTTCATTTTAAATACTGAAGTCTTCTTTTTCCGAACCGTGCTTCATTCTTTGAGTTTAAAATAGTTTTTTGGCTGCTGTTTACATTAGTGCCTCGTTTCCACAGCATGCAGAGCTAACTGAGCTAAACTGTCATGGGTTGGGAAGCACAGTATACACATAATACATACAGTAATTCATAACATACAAATTAACTTGTCTTTATATTGATCTGTTTTTATACAACAATCACAAGCATGATAAATATACTGTACAATGTTTGTTGATTTTATTGAGTTGTTAGTAGTTCTGTTAATCAAACTCATCTGTTCTTACATCTAAACATTAATTAACTAATTAATTCATTCAATTATAGGGACACTACTTCTACAATGCATAATAAAAATGACTGTATTTAAAACTGAGTCTAAAATTCTCACTATATGTCACTACTTTCAATGTCTTTATTCATTTTTCTTTCTTGTCTTTCCATTTCTCTCCCCTAAAGTCTCCTAAAGAATAAAAACAGAACTGGTCCCTCCTTCCAGCACAGAAACTCCCATACGGTCACGCCAAATTTCCATTTAATGGCCAGAGGATTTCCAAACAGATTCATCCATTACGGCCAGCACTAGGAGGCTACAGGGTTCAGAAAGAGGCTGTCCAAAAGCATGATTAAACTTCCAGTAAGGATGACTGCGGGGGACAGGGGACAGGTGAGGAGATATCTTCTCCAAAGCATGGCGCAAGAGCACATTTATATGTACCATTTCTGCGTCACCTTCTAACTACTGTGTCAGCCAATGTTTTTCAGCAAGTAAAAAATGGTAACTTTAAATCCCAAGACTGTGGTTTGATTAACTACTAGGCATTTGTTGTCTGGCAGTTGAAAACAACCCACTGGAGAGCCTTGGTATGACATGTATTTTTTGAATGCTGAATTGTGTGGTATTTGTGTTATTCCTGTGTTTTTTTTTTGGCCCATATTTTGTGTGGTCACAGCCAGGAAGGTCCATCATCAAAACTGATTAGATGTTACCTCTAGATCTAATAAATAAAATTGATTTCTTATTTAAATTTATTTGAAAGGCAAAGTCACACATGGTTAAACATTGACAACAATGCTTGAGTTACGATGTCTGGAAAATAGAGAAAATGCAGATGCAATGAAACTGTCAACATGTCGATGTCCACATGTACAGATAAACAAACATTCCCAGCTATTTTTCAAGCTGACAATAAATCTGAGGCTAAAAAGGCTAAAAATGTTGAGATTCATTCTCACTGATACTACATATCACAGTGATATGTTGTGTTCTGTGTGTACTTAGCCAGAAGAAGCTATGATTACAATACTTGACCATGGTATTGATATTGGCTGAAACGTCTTCTCCCTCCTTCAAGATCAAATTACCTGCTGACTCTGGGGCTCCAGGCTCAGTCCTGAGATCCAGACCTGCTGTGTGTGAAACTCAATCTAGTGCTCCTGGGGTGGGGGAAACACCTTGAAGCAGCCTGCTGACCTGTAGCGACTATAGCCAAAACCATCTTCAGTCAACAGGCTCCAAGGAACACCATGGTGGTGGTTTAATCTCCAACTGGAGGGTCTAAGACCTTTAAATCTAACAAAAAGTGCATGAGTGCACTGGAAGGGATCCTTGAGCTTTGGGCACTGACACTATGATCATCCATTGAGCTTTGAGTTTAAAGATCCCTCTGCTACAGCCATAAACAAGGGCACATACAGGAGAGTTAGGGTCTGTTGGACTCTGGGAGTGTGAATCAGATGCAATTTTCTCCAAATACACAGAAAAGGGTCCTAAAACAACAGGTAGCTATGTGAGCAATAGGACAGACACCTGGACACTCAGTTCAAACTCAGAAAAGGGTCACTTAAAGGACAGCTGGATTCAACTTATAGATCTGTGACTCAAAAGAGTCGTAACTCTGGAATGGAAATCAGGGTAAGAGGTCTACTGTAGGGAACAGTGTGTGAGCAAGAACGAATGTGAAAATGTGAAATATTAGGGTGAAGAAGTCAGCCTGGGCAGATACAGTCCACTGCACATGGTCTGGAGGGGGCACATTATGCTTTACAGAAGGGAAAACAAATTCTCAATATGAGGAAATGAGAATGGAACGTGAAGTTCTGGTATAGTGATGATTGTGGGGCAGAAATAATAGATATATAGGTAGTTTGGTTCTGTATTCATACATGAGACCATGTGTAAACATATAGTTTAGTTCTCCCAATTTGCCAGTTACCACCCACTAACTTGTTCTCCTCGATCATACATGTTTTTAAAGTGCTACTCATGCTACATCACAGGGCAATGTAACACTTTTGAATGAAAGTGTTATCTTATTTATGTAGATTTATATTGCACAAGTTGGAAAAGAAACTAATTACAGTTGTTCATCAAAAAAATCTATAAGGATAGTTCAGGTCAGGCCTTTGTTTGGCACACTATAGGTGTGTGGTCAGGTTTATCATACTAGTCAAGAAGAAATATACCTTTTTACCCTTAAGCATATTGTGAGATTATTTTGATACCATCCATACAGCTAACTATGATGGAATACTAAAAAAAATGTCTTGATAAAATAAAGCACTATGGACTATTATAGATCTTAGCTTAGCACGCTAAACAGTTGTCCAGGAATTTCCGGGGTAGTGTTCATATTTGAAAGCAAAAGAATGTAAGTGGTTAGAAGACAAACTGATATTTCAGTGTGTTTTCAGGTAGATGGTTACATGTCTTTGTAAAAGCAGCCTTTTCCCATACACCCACATATTAATGTAGATATGTGATTCATCTTGGTGCTTCCATATTCTTTCACTCCAGCTACGATCATCTCAGACTTCTCAGACTACCTTAAATGTCCAAAATTTGTAGGAACTATCTATTGCTTCTGTCAGATTTTATGGAGCCATTTTCCCATTCATCCAACAAGTCATAAAGCAGACCTCACTCTGTATAGGCAATAAGTCAACAAGAAATTTTGATGTCCGAGCAGGCTGGCAGTGCCGATGTTCTATTTTGTAGGACTATTGTACTGACTCTGGATCAGTAGTGACTAAATTCAACAAGTTAGAGCCAGAGCTCTGTATTCCCATCTTGTGATGACACCACATGGAAATCAAAACCAGGTCTAGCAGTTCTGAAAAACATGCATTTTCTGCTAAGATAGCCAGAGCGGTGGGAACTTCCGGCCATGGCCAAGTTCACGGCCAATCTAATCCCTGTGAGTTGGACAGCTATTCACTACGAGGGCCCACACACACACACACACACACACAAACACACACACATGGGAAGTAAAACATACAAAATCTTTGTATACACAATAACAGAAATAATAACCATACACATTTGCATGTCCTGTACATTTTCAGTGTAAAAAAAATACATGTTACTCATAATCCCTGAAAAAATCACCTTGGAAGCATTTGACACATGGAGTGGTATTAAGCTATTGCTTCCTCTAAAGGGTTTCCGTCCTGTGGCAAAGCCTGGCAGCTATAGCACTGCTGGGCTGTGTCAAGACTTCCGCTGGGTTTTCATCCTCACCAATTGGTGCAAGATGTTGCAATTAGCAGGCCATTTTGGCTGGGTTTTAGCTTTCCCAAGCTCTGCCTTGCATCAGTGCTTACAGGCAGGAGAGCCAGTGGTGTTTCGCAAGGCTCTGTGAGAACCAGAGTGTGTGGAATGGAGGTGAATGGGCGAGATGTTGTTGAGGCCCTCCATTGGCTGGCTACTGACACACGGTAATTGAAGCCTGATGAGTGAAAGAGCAATGAGGGTCTGTTGAGGTTTTCCTGTATCTGATCTCTTATGTGGAGAAAGCATACAAAGCAAATCCAACCACTACACCCCCTACTCCTCCTTTGAGAGTGAATCTTTTGTCACAAATGCCTTTGGTTGTGTCCTGATTTTTTACAAAGGATTCAGGGACGACACACAGCTGGAATGCGTTACTCACTGAAAGGGCAAACTAAACATGGGTGCAAAAGGCACCCCTCCTTACTACACTGAGGGTCCTGGTTCTCATTCTTCATGACAAAAGAGTGATATGCTGCATGCACAACAATCATACATGCACCATTAGAAAGGAATTAAAAACAATGTCAGGCTGAAGCTTGTTCCTGTGCAATGAAATAGGTTATATGATGTGTGCAGTTTATAAACATTGCCTAAGGATTGAGCCCATATTGTATGTCCCCATAAGTGCATTTACTGTACGATTATAAATTATACAGTATTTAGCAGAACTGTATTACAGAACTAATTAAGTCTCCTCTTCATTACTTTGATAATGATTACGTACACAAACAACCTGGAACAATTGGTGCTCAGAGTATGTTCTGATAAATTTGAGCTGAAATGTCACAAAAAAGCTGTCACAACAAACCTAATTTCCGAATTAGTTTTGTTAACAATATCCCAAAATAGCTTTCTGTAGTATTAACGCTTGTGCAAATGAGACAACAACTCCATCATTTAATTTCCTTATTAGTAGGACAATCAACTACAAGTTCACAAGGTAATGGCTTGGTTCCTTGCTGTGTCAGTCCTTCCACACAACACAAAAATAACAGAAAGCAGGATAAGCTAAATGATGATTTATTAGACACAAGGTTCCCCTGCTGTTGCTAAGAGCTCCGTGGTGGATCATTTTCTCTGAATAATCTCTCCCATTTGACAGGAAACTGGATGTGCTCATAAACGTGCTCATAAACCAGCAGCATAACTGCAACCATGACATTACATTAATGTCCTCCTAGTTGCTCTCTGGTATCTTACTACCAGGACAGATGTTGTCACTCAGTAGTGGTCGCTCAGAGATGAAGGCCTTCATTCCCTGAAGCTCTTAGGATTTGGCATGGAAGGAATAAATTTTTTTATTTTGACACATGTTGCCAAAACCTATTTCCCTTTTAATCTTTTTGTCTGTTTCAAAAATAGAGAAACCAATAAAACATAGAAGCATGGCTTAATAACTAATTGGTAGTTGTAGTTTTTAAACATCTCCATGCCATTCCAGAAAATTTTGAAATGAGATTTCATCTTGATTATTGGACACGCAGATACAGAAAACACTGGCAATGTAAAAATTGGCAAGGTTTTACTCAATAGACTACGCCAATATGCACAGAGGTGCAGGCTTCTCAACTGTAATACAGTATATTACTGTAGGTATTCAGCAATAGGGAGTAATGTTCCCTAAAGCCTCATACCAATAGCAATAAATAAGCCCCTACCATTTCTTCCCTCTCATAAATAAAATTATGTTTTACACTCGGTTGCAAATGTTTGGAAGCTGATGATCACCACATGCTGGGTGACTTCTCCAGCATAGAGTTTTGTCAAACATTTTCAATTCTTCATTGTTTATGGAGGCTTTTTTTACCTTACCATGTCTTTTGTTACATTAGTGAAATGGATGCTAATTAGGATTGAGGTCAGGTGATTGACTTGGCCAGTGGGTTGTATTCAGAATTGCATTATACATAATCAGGAGTTAATACATACATTTCACACATCAGTGTTCAGACTTCAGACCTAACTACTGACTTAAGTGCTATTCACACAGTTGTGTGGGAGTTGAACACATTTTTTGGCTTGGCTAAAACAGCATTGTGTCCCAGTTAACATATAAATCTGACTTAAACCCATTTTTCCTGTGCGATGTCGGGTGTTACGTCCAGCGCCTCTGTCTGACAATGGCGCTGGACTTCCACCTTGAAATGGCTTGGGCAAACATTAACATTATTTTATCAATTCCAAAACTCAAAATAGTGTATAAAAAGCATGATAAAAAAGCCTACATCGCTTGTCCACAGGACAAGTTCATGATTTACTGTCTTGCCACATTGTGTGTGTACAATTAACTGTTCGTACATGATAGAAAATAAATAAAGAAATATTTTGTGGCTTGTCCAGGCTCTCATTGCAACTCTCACCAGTAGATACAAAGTTTTTCACCCCTGCCTAATCGTCACACTTTCTGCAATCATACTTCTAGTTCATCATGTAATATAGTAGGATGTCCTGGATCAAGTGCTATTTTATTATCTATTATCTATTACATTGTATAATATGTAAAAAATCTGCATTTTCTATCCCCTCATTTTTTTTCAGGCTTAAAGGCAAATGCTTGTACTTAATTGCTTAAACTCAGCCTGGCCTGTTATTAGGACTGCACCCCTTCAGAGCATTTGGTTATTTTCCCTGTAAAAATGCCTAATGCATTGGCATAAGCAATATACTAAATTTGACGTAAATGACAACAATTTAGTTTGCAGCTAAAAAAACAGGAGTCCGTTTAAAAAATATTTCTAAACATCTCTAAAAAATTATATTGTGTTTCACATAGCCACATGCCATACATCATTTGAAAGATCTTGACAAGTAGTTTGTGTTTAGCCTTACCCATTGACCTTGCACATACAAATTAAAGCCCAACAATTACACCCCTTGAGCTGAAGCATGCCATAATCATCTCTATTTTTTCATTACATTTTGGCTTATCGTTTCATGAAACATAAATATAATTCAGAAAACTGCACATAAGTACTAAAAACGAGTCCATGCACAATGTTGTATGAAGCTATTATTTTTACTTATGTTTTTCAGGGCTCGTGTTGTGTGATCCAAGGGTTGGTGTCAAGAAATCTTTCAATAATTTGGTATTTGAAACTTTGATCGGTAGATCATTATGCAGATACCATATATTCTAGCTAGCAGGGACATGCACAACATACCCAGATGTACAGCACACGCATGGTCAGAGCGTGTCCAAATGTCACGGTCTGCACGGTTTCTCTCTCGTTGTTGTGCTGTGCACATCAGAGAAGGCAGGTTGTATTCAGTCCCAACCTGATTTTATATTGTCATTCATTGTAAAAATGTCAGAATAATAAGTCTTTAGTTTTGGCATTCAGACAAAATTGCTTAAAAATACCATTATATCCTAAGAATATTTTAAGCTATTCTGTCTGAATGACAGAAATTGCCTAATGCTTTAAAGCAGGGGTGCCAAAACTTTTTAGGCAAACAACCCGAAATGGCCATTATGAATTTTCTGTGACCCCAAGCCTTGACCATTCTACACTTTTTTAAATCCGAGATTTATAATTTAGGACTACTGTAACATTTTAACATTTTATTATGTGAGTAACATATGGAAGCCATAAGTGACTAAAACCCAAAGGAAATATTCCTTTCACAGGCTTACCAGTCTAGTGGGAAGGGTGAGCATGCTTTTCTTAACACAGGTGTTTTTGAAAGGAAGTGTGTTTGAAAGGGCACATCTCTTTCCGCTGTTGCATCCAGCTTTGAATGATACCTAAGGAATAAAACACGACAGGAGTTTTTTAAAGGAAATTTATCCATACTGGGATGGTGTGATACAGCCTGGAAGCAGATCCTAGTTTATATTTGACACATGATATTGCGTGTGCGTGCAGAAGCAGAGGTAGTGTGAGCGGCATTATTCACATTCGCCTGCCTATCTTATGTAATGTTATGTAAAATGTTTATCGAATGCGTGCACACTGACGTTAATCAGGCTGACCAGCTCTGTTTCTCTTTAAAACGTTCCGCCATCATCGTGATTGTGTATTCTGCCTTGTCATGACATTTACATTTATAGCATTTGGCAGATGCCCTCATCCAGAGCAACTTACAATTATCTCATTTATACAACTGAGCAGTTGAGGGTTAAGGGCCTTGCTCAAGGGCCCAGCAGTGGCAGCTTGAACTCTCAACCTTCCGATCAGAAGTCCATAGTCTTAACCACTGAGCTGCCACTTCCCTAACACATGCCACTGCGTCTCAAACTGAATACTCTGAGCCTACATACAAAAGTGTTTACTAATCTAGAAAATCCAAAAAAGCTTGTATGCAAAAAACAGACCTTTCTGTGGGTTTTGAAGGTAACCTGTTAGTGTTAGTACTCAATAATGGTCTAGAATAGTATATAGTATGTAATAAAGTATGTAATTTGAGACAAAATGCTAGTTTGTTTAGTGGACGTAGATGGGTGTGGAAATTTGTCTGGTTCTTTTGCTGAATTCCTACTCTAGTGCTGCAAGAAAAAAAAGCACATACACTCTTCATTTAAATGTGGCTTGATTAAATGCGACTAACAGTAACATTTCAAAATACAAAATCTGTTTTTATAGTTGGAGAGATATTTCTAATATTAGTTTGTAAAACAAATGAAAAAAGGGAGATTATTGTGAGTTTCTCTCATGACCTCATTTGTAAATCAGGTGACTCCATGTGAGGGGGGACTCCTAATTTGGGAACCCGTGCTGAAAAGTGACGTCAGTGTTTTCATGCGTAAGCTGACCCTGAATGAGAGGAACTTTCCCCATGCAAATATTGACGTCACTTTTGAACATAACTCTAAATTCAGTCCAAAGTGAGGCAGTTCCATCGTCTGGCAGTCAGACGATGTTTCACTCGAAACATCACACCTGTAACTCATGATCTTCTGTGCTAAATTCACTAGTGCATCCTTATTAACATTTTTGACACACCTAACATTTTGAATATGTCCATAATTTATAATTAATTCTGATTTGAACATGTTTATACAGTGAGACAACAGCGACGTATTCCAGATGCCATAACTATAATCTAGACTTTCCATTGTGCAATAACTTATACTTACGATAACTGGTCTCCTAAATTACTTATACTGTATGTTATAGTATATTGAATATATGTATGATAGTATATTGCTTTAAAGGCTGTGAGGCTGTTATAGTTATCCTGAAGTTAAAACTGACATTCTGCACTTAACCAGTGTTTCATTTCAAGCCAAAACAACATAAATTGTATCACTGTCCAAGTATGTATAAACGATACTATATAGTAATAGTAACACATTTGCACTTCTATGGGTTTTTCCACACTCACAGTAACCCTAAAGGGATCTGGTGTGCAAAATGACAGGGCAACTTTTCCTCTCATTCATTCTCCTTTCACCTTTGACAGGAATCACAGAATAAGAAATGGACCCAATCCTGAGGGTATTCTTTGCTTGATGATCACCCCCTACATGCCCTCGATCTCTCACAAAGACACACTCTTACATCAGCCTGCTTGGCCTTGATCCAACCCTTATGTCACATTTAGACAAATGATCAGAGCACCCAGGGACTTCGGCTGTTGTAAGAGTTGAAGATCTGGCTTGTGTTAAACCAAGGCGCCTTCACCCAAGATGCATAATTAGGCATTCGTAGACCAAAGAGAGATTTGAGTACAAGTATCTCTTTTGCACTTTTGTGTGGAAACAAAGTAATGGACCATAAATGCATTAAATGAACAAAACTAAATATTTTGTTTTGCCCAAACTTATTTGAAGATTATTTAACAATGTTGTACATTTCACAGCACTGACTTCTCACTGAACCATATCTTAAGATGCATTCATTTCATTTTGAGGGCAAAACAGTATTTAAAGTAAATTTACTAAATTAAAGACTGCAGAAATTCCAGACTGTGTCCTATTAACTGCAAGCTCGCATACCTGAGGAAAGTAGATTAAGTTTATGGGTTAAATGAGGTTCACGGGACAGGGCTGTGTCTGGCGGAGCACAGCTGGTGTGTTGGACCCTCTGCAGCATTACAGGGAGGCTCTTCTGAATCAGCAGCTTAGATAATAGGCTCCACTTAACTAATGAAAAACCTTAGCACTTTTACACAGGGTACACATTGTTCTATTTGCAGTTTTAGCCTTAGGCTCCAAATGTTGCAGGACTGCAGTGTCTCCACATCTTAAATGCTTCAGTCCATCTTTCTCTCTGCATGTTTTCAAAGTTCCGAGATTTTCCAACGGGTATCCTTACGGAACGACGATGGCTCCAGGTCCTATTACAGTATCACTATCATATACAGATGCAGGACGCTGGACTCCTGGCACATCAGCAACATTAAGGTTCTGACATATGTTCTGAGATACATTTAAAAAAAACAACTTACCTGGCCTTGATTTTCCTTTCACAATCTCCATGGTGCTTTCACAAAGCCATAGTGCTGAGTTTATCTGAGTCTCTTAGCTGCTACATGTCACGTGTATGTGTAAGTACTCATCACTTGATTTTCATGATTGTTGTTCATGGATAGTTTGAAAGTGCCACATTACTCTGATTCATCATTTAATTGTGCAATTTTGAGTGTGGGACTCTCAGGTATCACATAAATCAATGCCAAGCAGGGGAGAGTGAATACATTCCAAGGATTTATCCATATACCCTCACTTTTCTGAAGAGTTTACGGGAAAAAAAAAACATATTTAGGGATAAATAAAGTTCTTTAATGGAAAATAAGGGTCCACATTACAATTCTGGTGTTAGTTTATAAGTACACCACTATTGTCATTAATATTTATGCCTTCTACTTAGTGTGCATCATGTGGTTTGTGATGCAGCCCTGAATTATTTCTGAATCTGTATTGACATGGCACTCACAGCCTTTAAATGAATCCATGCAGTGGAGAAAAGAGTACCACAACCCATGTTAGGAGATGGTCTTCCACAAGTAGCATGCAATGGCCTTTTTCTATAGGTAAGGGCAAAATTCCAAAATCTTACATTCAACAACATTAAGGCTATGGTTAGAGATGGAGTTTGTATTTTTCTTTTACAACTTCATTCATATGAAACCAAACAAAATCAAACCCACATTTAACATGTTTGCTCAAATTGCATCATGTTTTAATGAGATCAAGAGATCCAACCCAAAGCTACAAACACAACCTGTGAAATACTTGTGATCAATTGTTTCCAAGCACCACTCATGCATTACAAAAAATGGACATGGTATTACACCATAACATTTTTCTTTACAGTGTAGCGAAAATCAGAACAGGTAATATGATTTTCACAAACTCCCAAAATAGCACCTTATCTCTGGCATCAGTCTATAATTCCTGTCATCTCTTAATTTTGCTCTAGTTTTCAGAGTTTTGTGGAATATTTGCTGAAAAAGAGAAAGACAGATCACACTGGGAATCCCATCACAACAATCCACACATTATACAGCCATAAGATGCTAACCTTTGACCTTTGGCCTTATGACCCGAGTCACCGTCAGTTGAAGACAGGAGGACGAGAATGTGTAGGATAAGTGTAGATAGATAGAGGACGCTTTGTATGGCCCCAAAGGGCTGTGTTCAATTAAAATTCAATTTAGACTTGCTCTTTTCAGCCCTTTTCTAGCAAAGACTAAATGGGTCACATCTTGCAAACATACTATTAGAGTTCTAGTAAAACTGAATCGCCTCTTCCCAGAAAACTATTGAGTCATAACTTCATTGCTTCCGTACTTCTGCTCATTTTCCACAGTCCTAATGTATAGAATGCATCAGTTGATTTAATTTTGTTAACATTTCAGGATAATCAATTCACTACAATCTACAAATCTACACTGACAAATCATATTTCAGACTTTTGTTTAGGACTCAGCACTGTTTAAGTCAAAAACAAAGTGTTGCACATCAACGCTGTGGTTCATATGAATCATACGGTCACTAAGTCTTAGATGGAATGACTAATGAATGCTCAATGTGTTTACAACCAAGGATGGTTTGGAGCACATAACTCCAACACTGGGTCAGTATGAATAAAAGTACTCAGAAATGAACATTTAGAGAACTTTTGTCTCACGGTTAGAAGTTTGTATTTGCTCAATGACAAGTATGTGTGTGTATGTGGGTATTATGGATAAAATGACACATTCATATTGTGGTTTGGACGTCTACCGAGTCATTTCACATACTGATTATTTTTGAGGCTTGCAATTCTCACGATTCCTGAACAATGAAAAGCGTGGTAACAGATTATAATCACTAATCAGTACAGTACTCAATAGAGAGCATAGTAAACGAGCAGAAACAGTTCAGTTGTGAAACTACATGTCCAGTTGCTTGCCGCAAGCATCTCTGACTTTTCCTCATTATTTCTGAGTACCAAAGGTGTGAGTAATAGTAAGCAGATATTTGGGCTCACCTCTATAAAAAAGAGATAACAATCCATACATTATTTAACAGATGTCAATAAACACACACACACACACACACCTAAATCTGATCTCAGTAACCAAAATTGTCTCCACAACGGCAAAACTGTCATAGAAGGAAGTAAAATAGTGTGCCTAAACCATACCTCTTTTGTCTCCTTGTCAAGCTTCATACAAGTTAAGATTGCACTGCAGTGCTGCCTGATACATTATATGGCCAAAAGTACAAAAGTATGTGGACACCTGATCATCACATCCACATTTGCCCATTCCAAAACCAGGGACATTAACATGGAGTAGTTCTCCCACTTTGCTCGTATAATAACCTCCACTCTTCTGGGAAGGCTTTCCATTATATTTTGGAGCGTGGCTGTGGGGATTTGTGCCAGTGAAGGGAAATCTTAATGCACCACCATGCCACCCTTTTTTGGGTAACTCACATGCCATGTGAGTGTCTCTTATTATTTGAGTAAATTTAAGAGTTTTTCACCTGGGATAGTTCTTACCTAAATCATTGGTCTAAACGTTCGTCTAAAATGTAATGCATTTCACAAAGTGTATAGGTTACTGTTAAAAATTGGATAACAATGCAAACTTTACCCAATATTATACACTTCACATGAGAACATTCATGTTATGTAAAGTTCAAAGAAATTATTTTAGTTATATTTACAGCCAGAAGTCTTTTTTTACTGGCACATGTACTTTCAACTTTAAGTCTTTTGTAATCATATTGTAGTTAAATTCAACCACATGGCCCAATGTGAAGCACTGTGACTTTTACAAACCGCTGACACCCGAGACTCCTTCCATAAATGTTATATAAATGTCTCCTAACAAAAAAACTTCACCACATCAATGCTTATATTTTCTTTGTTAATCAGCAACACTTTTTTAAAAGCTGTTTATTATTAGACTTGGGTTATATGGCAGATCTGCCATACAAATAACTGTGAATGAGCTGTTACTATAAAAACAATAATGTATTAGAAAGCATGCACTAATATAAACCTATTGTTCATGTTACAGCTGGAACTAGTGTCTGAGAATTCAACTGTGCTGTGGTATAAGCTTTATTACTAAAGTATGTACGTGTGGAGGATGTATTTGTTTGCAAAGTCAATCAAACAGATGACCTGTTCCTGCATAAAGAGGCAGTCCTTGGCTGTGTTTTTTGATGAAAAAAATGCAAGAGTTTCTAAGAGTGTGTCCCCAGAGAAGGATAATTATTATAAATTGACTCTAATATAATTAATGTTGAGATGGGACCGTAACACTTGGAGTCTTCTCGAAATTTTGTCTTGGTCAAGACCACACATTAGAGTGAGTAGGTGAAACAAAAATGTTAATTAAGTATAATTATCATTCCAACCTTACAGTATTTTGAATTTGACTAGCATACAGCCAGTAACTACATAGGTCCTGTACTTTTCATTGTTTTATAAAATGTTGGATTTCTTGTCCTCTGGCAGTTCTGCTGCTCAGACTGAGAAGGAACGCCTCAAACATGACTTTGAATATTGATGTTAAGCAAGTTTCCCCTCCTTCAAATCCCAATGCTTCTGTATGACCTATGCCACATCAGGTTGAAGGGTTCAGTGACCTTGATGCCACGGTGATGCTCAGATTTACGACAGCAGTAGAGGTGCTTCCTGTTTATCTTTAGGTCTGTTTGGGCTGAACCAAAACACACCCTGCTGAGTGAAATGGTTTAGTCTTACAGAGAGCCCCAGACACAAAAAATGTCTGTATGTTTGTCTGGAAGACAGAGAAAACAGTGTCTTCATTAGGGATATAGCAAATAGTTTATGTCCTATCATTAGTTCAACATCAAAACAACTGCTTCTCTCAACACTGGATATCAAAATGTTAACATTAGTTTCCCCAATTGACCATATATATATATATATATATATATATATATATATATATATATATATATATATATATATATATATATATATGTACATGGACACACATGGTGGCCTCCAAACACTCCAGACTGTGATTACACATGAAGATCAGACCAAATATATAGTTCTAAATATAGTACAATTTCGACATGTTTCAGACAAAAGTTCTTCATTAGCTGTGAAAGCTTCTGAGGCTGTAGGAGGTAAAACCAGTAGATATTGGAAATGGTTGATTGTTGTCGAAACATGAAATTAATTCATGTACAGTTTAAGACGTTCCACTTGCAGATTAATTAAAACATTTCTTTAAAATGTGCATCGGGGAAACCAAGAGAAGACTGGATGATTTGGTTGAACACCATCGGAATTAGAATGAATGATTTCTCTTTTCCAGTGGTGAGACTCCAATAAAAATGGACATAAATGACATCCCAGTTTGAATTGACATGAATTATGGTGTTAATTAATATTATGGCATGTGTTGTGAACGAAATATAAGTTATGACAGCTGGATGACAGAAATACTGTTCCAAATATACTGAGAATCTGCACTTCCATTTTATAAGCATAAGGCCCAGATGCCTCTGACTGCATGCAAGTGTATTTACACTACAGGAACCTAGACAGGAATCCAAGAACTTAAGGGAAGTTTCCACTATAGGAATCAGGACCAGATTTGTTCCTGGGCCATAGTTCCAGGAACCTTTCTTTCATTGCTTTCATTGCCAGCAATGAAGTGAGGAAGCTTAAGGAGAAAGAGTTCATCTGGACTCCCAGAACTTTAAAATTCATGTAATAAATGTAAGGGTTTGACAACATCTAGTACATTATCTCCTACAGCCCTGTCCAAAATGGCCTGTTTCTCTGGAAACTATGCCATTTTTTTTTTATTACAACTACAACTATTACTGAGTGGTCTGATACACTGCTGTTAGTCTCTGGATTCTTCTTTAGCCCAAATAAATTCATCTGCCACTAGCTGAAAGTTCGCAGTAGAATAATTATCATATTATACACTCACTGTTCCATATGACATACCATAGTGCTATATTAGAAACACTCGCCTGTCTTTGTAACAGATTTCCTTCTTTTTTTCTTCAAATTCATTTTAGTTTGTTTAAATTACTTATATTAGAGTTCTCAGCCTCAGGAGTAAGGAGTATAATGCTGCTGTGATTCCTAGTGAATTTTACTACATCCAGTGTTATCCAGTGTTTAGCCACTTCCATGTATTCTCTGAAGTCCGTTAACCCTTCATTCCTTTCTGTCCTCCAGGGAAGACAGCAATTATGCTATCAGGAAAGGTGAAAATTTATGTTTGACCCCCAGAATGTACAGGGAATGTCAGGCTCAGCTGTCCTGTTTATCCTGTGCTGTTAAAGAAACTGGAGTATGTGCCTTAAAGTCAGAGTGAGCGCTTCAGACAATCAGCAATGATTAACCATGGACATTGCAAAGGTAAAATTCTCACCAATTCTTCCTGGCAGTGAAAGCAAAACACTGTATTTAAGGTATTATGCTTTAGCATTTTCTCTCTTAATTGGAGGTAATTTTGTACTCAGTGTGCACTCCTGCTGAAATAATGTATCACAGATGCAACCTACCATACACAAAGACACATACTCACATGGTACCAGTCTGAGCCATTTATACTGTCATGTGTGTTTCCCAGCTCCATTCAGGCTGTTCGAGTTATTACAGTAGTTCAAGTACAAATTTACCATGTAGTGCCTGGTGTTCAACATAAACACCAGAAAAACACATGACTCATTTTAGTAGACCTTGTCTAGTCCAGCCTCTGTGGAAATTGATAGAACGGTGGGCCTATTTTAATCGAACAGCATCTCCCCTCCCCTTAGTATGCCACCTTACTAGTGTCAGTGGTGCTATTGGCCTCTCAGGGGTGTCTTCTCAGTACCTCAGTCTGGAAGTCCATCACTGTCTCTTGGAGCTCTCTCTGCACTCCATACTGTAACCCCACATACATTCACAATATGGTATGAATTATGAACAAAATATAAGTTATGACAGATGAATGACATAAATATTGTTCCAAAGACACTGACAGACTGCACTTCCATTTTATAAGCATAAGGCCCAGATGTTTCTGCCTGCATGCAATTTTCCAAGTTTAAAAAATCCTAACCTATCAAAATCAAGCACATCATATCAGACAGCATATGTAATTAGGTGTGTTTCCACTACAGGAATCTTGTCAGGAACCCAAGAACTCTCGGCATGTTTCCACTATAGGAACCAGGACCAGATTTCATTCCTGGGCCATAGTTCCATGAATATTCCTCATCATGAATACATGTGTTTCTGTGGACCAAAAACTATTGTTGTGAAGCTTGTGGGAACGTTTAATCAAGCAGATTCACAGAATGACTAACCTCACATTTATCCCTTTGAGGCACAGTGGTCCTTTTCTTTTCTTATTTCTTAATTTGCATACATGTTTAAAGTGAGAACTTCTAAATTTTATGAAAATGTTCAGGAGAGATTAAAAAAAAATCAGCACACAGGAAGTGATGTAATAAGCGTAGCTCTTCTGTAAAGATGGGTCCTCATAATGATGGAGGGAAGCCTACAAAACTATACATCATGTGATCCAGATAGCTTTGTACATATGGTTGAGGTTTTTTATTAAAGAAAACATGCTACAGATTGACAATTAAGAAAAAAAGAAAACTAAATAATAGATGCATTTTGTAAGGCTAAATTGTAGTGGTTTCACTGAGTACCCACTATGCATATAGTGTATGTAGAGTAAAGGGTCACTTGGTTAAAACTTCGAGGTTACACATAGTAACCTTTAGTGTCCAAAATTTGAAACATTTGTGTAACTATTACCTTTATATAAAATCACTGAACATAGCTAAATGTGAGTAGGCTTCATTCTTCAGTAGACTTATGTACACACTAACCATTACGCATTTAGGGACAACACAGAATAACATGGTAAAAATGGTAGTAAGCATTTGTTTATACTGTAGGATACCATTTTATTTAAATTTTGGGGATATTTCACTCACTCACTTTTAGTATCCATTTTATCCTGGTAAGGGTCGCAGAGGATCCGTAGCTTAACCCATGAACACTAGCCTGAGGTAGGAATACACCTGGGTGGTATTAGAATTGGGCTCCATAGTAGATAATAGATAAATCATAGATAATAGTACATAATAGTAGATGATAATAAATCCTAATTAAGTACTGGCAAAAAATGTGTCCACCTGCTATATTACACTGTTTGTGAGGTGTACTTACGGTATCTTTGGTATGCAGTAAGCTTATGGCTTGTCATTCCAATACAGCCTCTTATTTATAAAGCCCATATGCTAGCCAAAAGAATGATTTTAATGCCCTTAAGCCAAAATGTTCATCAAATTTACATTCATAACACTCTTATATAGCACTATGTGTACCTTCTACAACTTTCTCAAAGTGTCATGAATGTGTTGTGTAAAAACAAACTAATAACTTGCAAGATTTGGATTAAAAAAAAATTAATAACACAGTATCTCAGTCATTCAACTCATAATGATAATTGATGGTTGTTCTGTCTTCCATGTAAAGACAACGTTATCCGATATCATTTTACACATTTTGATATAAGCCTTTCATAGATTATCCAGCACTGCTTTATACTATTTCATGAAGTATTTATGCAATGCTTATCAATGTGTTATAAAGACACAATGTAGGTACCCTTCAAATAAAGTGTTACTGTTTGTTTCACATCACCAACCAGCAAAACACATCATTTGTGCTATGCTTTTAACACAAATTGTTTAACAAAAATATCACAGGAGTGTATTTTGTATGTGCTGCTTGTAGGATGTGACAAAAAAAGGCCAAAAGCATACAATAGCACCCCGAGCATGCACGGCTTGCTTAAAAAAGCTACATTAATGTAAATACAATAGTTGCACAACAAAGATCAGGCTCTATGTTTGAAGTATTCATGTGCTTTTGTAGAGTGCTGAAATATCATAACTGTCACACAGTTTGCATTAGTTATGTTTTTATGTAATATCCTGCTCACTATAGTGGAACTTTGCAAGAAAACTCAGAGGTATAGAACCTGTTATAACTACTGCTGACTAATGGGATGTGCTGAAGTTGTTACAGAAATAACTGATGCTTCAACAGCTCAGTTAGGAAGACAGGAAAGGAACCTGCCCATGCTTACACAGGTTGTTTTAATCAGGCCTGACAATCTTGGGTGGGAAGCAATGTTTTTATGCTGTGTTGAAAGAACACTTGGTTCATTTGATAAAGAAATATACGCCATCTGACCCAGATGAACAGACTGATGATAAAAAGCATGCATACGAAGCACATTAGCAAGTTTTCCAAGCCCCAAGACTGATTTGCCTCTTTGAAAAATACTGACAGAATTTCTGTTTTTATGTAACTTCCCAAAACATCAGTTATCGTCTTGCAGCTTGTCTTTGTTAAGCTGAAAAATGGTTGGTTAAGATACTCTGTTTTTAGTTTTACAGGGTGACTCACAAAGCAAAACAGTCCCCTAACATGAAATGTCATCGAGGAAGTCTAAAACATAAATTATACTTATTGCTGAGGTCAGTTAATTGCACCTTCAGGTTTCTGTTTTTGCAAAAGGATCTCAGAACTATGGAGAATGATAGATTTGTCTTGACAAACACAATGACTTTGAAATGTGTATAGTGCCTGGGTGTTATTGGGCACATAATTGTGAAGCTGTTGTGAGGCTATTCAGGGGACAAAACATGGATCTAATCACAAAAGCCCAGAAAAATAAACCAAACATTTACATTTGAATTCTCAAGCTCGGGCTTGATTGCCGAGTTCAATGTTAAATCTCAAGTACAGAAATCATATCAGTTACCAAAGTTGCCAAAGCAAACTTGAAAGCTTCACTAGGGAAAAGTAAATTAGACCCTTGCACAATGTAGTTGAGAAAGACGTTGGAATGTTTAGTTGTTCTATATTTTTATTATTGTGTTAATCTGTTTTAAGGGGATATGAAAAATTACTTGTATGTAATATAAATATCAATTTCAGTCACTCTCATACTGACCTATAGACATTTGCCCAACACTGAGCACACAGTTGTAATGGGAAATGCAGTCTTGTATCCATTAACTGTAACACCAGTCATCAGCCTTACTCACTCTACAGTTATGCTAGGACCCCACACAATCATTACCACAACACTCAGACCAGTGTGAATTGCTCGGAGAATACAGGATTGACTAACACATACAGTATCCACCATCTATACTGGAAGTGGTGGGATGAGTAGAGAAGACTTCACCTCCATCTGTCTTCTCTCGTCTTCTCTCATTTTCTCAAGGAAATTATGTAAATACAATCATTCATGTCTGCTGCATAAGAGAGGGATTTCCAGAAGAAGAGGAAGGTTTATAGGAAATGTATGTTTAAAATTGGAAGACTATATTAATTGAGACTATCATATGAATCACCAACAAACCCCTGTTTGCCCTCTATCTTGCTTCTCTTTTGTCCCTTAGAGAAACATGAACAGTGCAGGGAAGCTACTGACATCACAAGATGGCATGCTAGTGTCTATCAGGATACCAGCAAACAGTATTTTGCTGCTCTTGAGAGGTGATTAAATCTAATTTGATTTGTTGGGAATCAGTTTATAGCCTGATTCATGGTAGTATATAGATGGTTTGTAGAGTGACTACATTGGATTATCCAAATCAAGTGTTACCATATTGTCCTAATTCAGAAGAAAGCAAGAGGATTTTAGCTTTGTTTAGTACTTGATGTCCGCACCACTTTGGTTTGTGACACTGACGGACAGGCCTCAGGAACCATTCCTTCTCATTCAAATATGGTGATCACTTCCATCTTAATGCCTCACCAACTTCTTTGTAATGCTCCAATGCATAGCAAGACAGTACAATTTACATAAGCATCAATGAATGTGTGGAACTGACTACCTAGGGACCCTAAGTGGAGGGACTCCTCAAGAGTCCTGGACCAAAAAATTTGCAGTATTTTGCCTGAAATCTAATAAAATCAGGACATTTCCTGGCAGATAAATTGCAGGAATTGTATATGCTGTTTTCTGTATATTCATTCACTGATTTATTCATTTAAATGCCTTTATCCTGGTCAGTGCTGTAGTCAATATAGAGCCTATCACAAGAACATGGGGAACAGGGCAGGTATACATCCTAAGCAGGATTCTAGATTATAAACAGTCAGCTCCATAATTATTGGCATGCTTGGAAAGATTGGTAAAAAGGTTATAAAAAATGTCTCTGATTAATTAGCTTAATTTTACACTGAAAACCTGAGAAATAGCTAGCCTTTAATTAAAGTAAATTAATTCTGTGAAATATATTTTAACAAAACCATGTGTCACAACTATAGGCACGCCTGCATTTAGCACTTTGGGCAACCTCCCTTTGCCAGCATAACAGCACTGAGTCTTCTCCTATAATGTTTCATGAGATACAGAGCAAGGAATCTGAGACCACGTCTCAATACACAATCTCTCCAGATCCTCCAGGGTCCTCTCTTATGGCCCCTCCCCTTCATCTCTCCACAAGTTTTCAATGGGGATTATGTCAGGGGACTGGGATGGTCATGTCAAGAGCTTGATTCTGTGATCATTGAACCATTTTTGTGTGAATTTGGACGGATGTTTTGGATCAGTGTCCTGTGGGAAGATCCATCACGATCCAGTTTTAGCTTCTTGGCAGAGAAAGTCATATCTTAATTTAAAATCTCTTGATACTTCATGGAGAACATGATGTTATGTATTATTATGTATTACAATGTTATCAACAGGGTTCCCAGGGCCTCTGGAGGGAAAAAAAAAAAGTCCCATAACATCACAGATCCGGCACCATGCTTAAATGGAGATTAGGTTCTTTGCTACATAACCATCCTTCTTTTTACACCATTCTTTACAATAAGCTCAATTTTTTAGTCTTAATTGACCATATAACGTGGTTCCAATCAAAGTTCCAGTAATGTCTAGAGAACTCAAGACAAAACTTACCTTTGTGGTTTGATGAAAAAAAAAAAAGATTTGCTCTTTCATCCAAATTCCATTTCTTCCAAATAACTGAGACCCCAAAATTCTACCAGCTTACCAATAAGTGTGATTGATTTGGTTAAAAAGATATATTTTTTGTGTTATTTATATTCTTAGAATAACTTTACTTCAATTAAATGTTCAACTTCTCTCATAGTTTCTCTTTAAGATTAAGCTATTTAGCGATAAAGAAATTTAAACAGGGTGCCACCAACCATGGAGCTGACTGTGTTTACAGATTTTTTTGTTTTAATTTTGAAATTTCAATGAGTTCCTATCACGTTATCTTTCTCTATTAGACGTTTTAGCTACTAAATCTATAAAGAATTAGATGGAGGTTGGAGCATAATAATATAGGTACAACATAGAACAAGACTGTGTTAGAATGAAGCCTTGTATCAAATAAAGACTAACATACTGACATAGCTAACATTTACAGCATTTAGCAGATGTGCATATTCTGAGCAAGTTACAGAGCATACTAATAGCCTCATAGTAATAACAAATACATATACAGTATTCAATGATATGCATTTATTTGTTGCTTCACAGGAATATGTGAGGTGAACAATGCTGAATGATGGGTCACTCCACTGAGTTACACCTGAGGATTAGCAATACATCACTATAACTAATTTTTGACAACATGCACTATTCTGAAAAAAGATTTTAGGTCTCCATGCAATACTACCAGTTTCTATTATAGAAATATGTGTAGTTCCTGTTTCATGGATTATCATGAAACCAGTCTGATTTTGAGCAAGGTTCCAATGGAGTGACTTTATTGTATTTATCATGAACATAACAGTTCATACAAGTTGGCTCATGAAAATTCTTCTGAATTCTTCTGAATCACTGTAAACCCTAATGTTGTCTTTACGTAAACAGTCAAGTAATCATGACTAAACATTACTTAAAAAGTTGCATTTTGTACCCATAAATCAAAAATCTAAGTTCGTTTAACTTATTTACCTACAAAATACATAAACTTAAGATTTCAAGTGTTATGAACTCAAAAATCATGATTCATTAAAATAGCTCACTCCGGTCTTTCTTTGATGTGATTGGCCATGCAAGGAGTTCTGCCTGGCAACAAGAGAACTAATGCACTGATTGGTAGATGATTGCAAAAGGCGGACCTCTTCATCTTGTCTGTTGCTGGTACCTGTGTAGTGAAGTTCTAGAGTTCATCATGAGTAGGAGAGATGACTCTGTGTGTGTTTACACAGAAATGGCAATCATGTAGAGGATGTTTTGTAAATAAGGTTATATTTTTCTAAAAAGTGTTAATTTCCCCTATGTATGGAGACTAATGGCTACCATGCAGTGCACTCACCGCCGCGGCCCGGGGTCGATTCACGGTCAGTAAACGATAAAATGCGCTATATGATCACTAAGTTAGGTGAAATAAATTATTACTATATGAACACCAAGTTAAGTGAACTTAACAATTTAAGTACAGTCTACATGAGCACCAAGTTAATTGAACTTAAATATACAAGTTTTGGGAGACCCCATTACTCAATTAAATTGAGGGAACGAGTTTACTTAATCAATTGAGTACAGTCAACTTGTTAGGGTTTTCAGTGATGCATTCTGAACATTATAGCTCTAGGAATGTTTCATCAAGTTATCAGCATGGTCTGAGATCATTATTAAATAATTATCATAAACCTTAACATTGCTTCAACACTTTTAGTCGTAGGGAAGTTAAAATAGATGGTTTAGTATTACATAACATTTTCAGAACATTGCAGTGTTATTTTTCTAACATTACAGTCAACCATCTTAATTACATTGCTTCGATAATATTCTCTGTTCGCTGAGGTGCTGGCATGAACTTATGGGCAGGATCAAAACTTAAAATATAGGTGGAATTAACCAAGTAGCTTGACAAGATTTATAGCATTGTATAATGACTTTCATCTCCCGTGGAGTTATGGATGCTATGCTGTCATGAGGCTAGCTAATGCCCGAGAACTTTCCTATCTATATCTGAGGGATATGAGCTTGCTGTCATATTATCACGTGTTATCACATTACGCTGTCTCTCTGGCTCAGTGAGTTTCTTTGATGCTGGAGAAGAGCTGAGCTAAGAAAGAAGGCCTGAGACACTGCCATGGCATGACTGTAAGTAGCAGGAATGAGGGAGAGAGTACAGAAAGGTTATATGAACCTGCACCTGTCTACCACTCTCTGGAAAATGGTAATACGGGGAGAGAGAGAGAGAGAGAGAGAGAGAGAGAGACGCTTAACCCCAAACACAAGGAGGTGTCAATCATGGCAGAGTCAGTGAGTCTAGCACATAGACAAGAACCAAATAATATTTATAGCATGGCATTTAGATGTACTAGATTACACTGATAATCATTCTGAGGTGGTCAGAGTTTACATGCTCATTTATTATTTGTATATTGTCATCTTTGTATATATACGGTATGTGCATCTGTATGAGTTTTAAAATCGCAGGGTTTATGTGGCCATGTGTATGCATGTGGGATGCAAAGCAAAAGGGGTGGGGGTCTCCTGTGGACATATCAGTGTCCTCTGTTTCCTTTCCTCTGTTTGGCATGTTTAGAAGAGGCCTCCTGCAATAAGAAATACGATCCAACCATTTTAGTACCCAGGGGCCAATGAGTAAATAAGACCTTGCCTTGCCACCACACTCACTTTTACTCTCTCTTTCAGGCACACTCACACACAAACTAGGACTCTTATCCTAGTATTTCAGTACTTTAACCATGCATGAAATGTATTCAGTGACTACTTAGGGAAGGAGATCTTTATCCATATATCTAGTCTTTTGATTTTAATGATAAGGATCATTGTTGTGAAATGTTAGTAACAGGCTCATGCCACGCGTTTTAATATATGACAGCAGCCAACTATGAACACAGTCTATTTTTGTGGAAGTAATTACAGCAAATGAGTTGTATGCTTGGACGGATGTGGAATTGCCTGCTGGTTGGAGAGGTTGAAAATAGTAGTAGGAAAAGAAAAAATAGCACAAAACTGCTACAGAGTTTTTTCATTCCTAAGAAAACACATTTGAAGTGAAGTGTTCTATGGAATTTGGCCTTGCATTTTATTCTACAGAATGTGGTATTAATAGAAGGGTAAAGGCCTTTTGGTAAGCACTGTTTATATAGAAACACTGTAATAAACAAGACTGACCATTAGCTGTAGGTTTCATTCATGCTAGCAGGTCATATTTGAGTCACATGCCAGTTGATGAATTCCCACAAGCAGAGAGGAGCAGATGAATGAATTTGAAAGTGACACCAAAATAAACATTCCTTCCTTTAAAAGCTTCATAGCACTGCATGTTGACTATGAGGTGTTACTTTAGGAAAGGAAAATTATGGAAAACAAGAAGTTCACCTACAGATATTGGTCTCTCAAATTATTTTCTTTCTTCTTAATTATTTTCAAATGAAGTTCCTCCTGTCAGATCTACTGACCCAGAAAACCCACCACACTGAAACACAATACAAGTGGTTCAGTCTTGTCCACCCATTAACTGGGGAGCAACGCTATGTTTGTTGAGTCATTCAGTGAAAAGAAATGAAGATAAGCAAAAAAAAAGACCCTAACAGGAAGGAACATCTACACTTGTGATGTAGTTTCCCAGAAATGTCTTAGTCTGAAGGGGCCAGTGTGACCTTAATGTTGTAATGTCCTGGGACTTTGATGGTGTGAGTTCTGTGATATTTGAATTGGCTAAATTTAACACTAGCATACCAGAGAAGAGTTTCAGTTTGAAATATTCTCGTTTCACTTGTTAGAGACAGGATATAGCTATTTAATTGCTCATAGCTAGTTAACTCTGATTCAAGCCACATGCAAAGATCATCAGAGCTGGGGAGAAGATAAAGATGTAGAAAACTCTATTAGAGATTCCACATTCTCTTATTCAGTGGAAGGAACTGGAGGACTCAGATGAGACGAAGGTGAAAACAACTGTCCTCAAGATCATAAAGGCCCAATGGGGTCAAGATCAAGTGTCAGACTCATTGTAGTCATTCTTATTACTTTATACAGCATAATTATTGGCACCCTTCACAAAAAATTGTGAAAATTATTTGTGCAATATAAAACTGTCATACAATAATTTAAATTTTCCACTCAAAAAATAGGATAAACTATTTATCTTCGTTCCAACAAAAGAATAATTAGAATTCTACTTACTCAAAAAACATATGTGTCAAGTTAAAACACCCCTAAAGAATATTTTAAATTTAAAAAATTGTCATTGTCATGATGGATCTGGAGCGTAAACCTGGAACACAAGGCAGGAATACACCCTGGATAGGATGAAGTGTCATTCTTGAAAAAGTTTTATTATTTTTTATTTTATTGAAGGATGCCAATAATTTTGGATGGTACTGTATACACCAATCAGCGTTAACATTAAATATTATAATATTATAAATATTATAATATTAGGCAGCAAGTGAACACTCAGTTCTCGAAGTTGATGTGTTGGAAGCAGGAAAAATGGGCAAGCATAAAGATCTGAGTGACTTTGACAAGGGCCAGATTGTGACGACTAGATGACTGGGTCAGAGCATCTCCGAAATGGCAGGTCTTGTGGGGTGTTCCCAGTATACAGTGGTTAGTACCTACCAAAAATGGTCCAAGGAAGGACAACGAGTGAACCAGTGGGGATCGAATGCTAGCCCATCTTTTTCAATCCCACAGAAGAGCTACTGTAGCACAAGTTGCTGAAAAAATTAATGCTGGCTATGATAGAAAGGTGTTAGCACACACAGTGCATCGCAGCTTGCTGCATATGGGGCTGCGTAGCCGCAGAACAGTCAGAGTGTCCATGCTGACCCCTGTCCACTGCCAAAAGTGCCTACAATGGACAGGTGAGCAACAGAACTGGACCACAGAGCAATGGAAGAAGGTGGCCTGGTCTGATGAATCACATTTTCTTTTACATCATGTGAATGGCCAGGTGCGTGTGCATTGCTTACCTGGGGAAGAAATGGCACTAGGATGCACTATGGGAAGAAGGCAAGCTGGTGGAGGCAGTGTGATGCTCTGGGCAATGTTCTGCTGAGAAACCTTTGGTCCTGGCATTCATGTGGATGTTACTTTGACATGGACCACCTACCTAAACATTGTTGCAGACCAAGTAACCACTTCATGGCAACAGTATTCTCTAAAGGCAGTGGCCTCTTTCAGCAGGATAATGCGCCCTGCCACACTGCAAAATCTGTTCAGGAATGGTTTGATGAACATGACAAAGAGTTCTATGTGTCGACTTGGCCTCCAAATTCCCCAGATCTCAATCTGATTGTGCATCTGTGGAATGTGCTGGACAAATAGGCAACTTCCGTGGAGGCCCCACCTCACAACTTACAGGACTTAAAGGTTCTGCTGCTAACGTCCTGGTGCCAGATACCACAGCACACCTTCAGAGGTCGTCGGGAGTCCATGCCTCGACAGATCTGTTATGGGGGCACAAGGGGGGACCTACACAGTATTAGGCAGGTGGTTTTAATGTTATGGCTGATTGGTGTATACAAGGAACATCATCCCTACCTTAAACCACTTTTAAGAG
This sequence comes from Pangasianodon gigas, assembly GCA_022758105.1. Taxonomy (NCBI): domain Eukaryota; kingdom Metazoa; phylum Chordata; class Actinopteri; order Siluriformes; family Pangasiidae; genus Pangasianodon; species Pangasianodon gigas. Next base: position 5,217,398 of record CM040472.1, on the reverse strand, counting down.
AGATTTGGTGGAAAAAGGAACAAAGTCACGTTTTAAGATGGACGCCACTTAAATAAGCCCTATCAACCAAAGCAATACAGTGGTTTGTAATGTGTGTAGATCACAAAGATTCTCAATACTACCAGCTAAACAAAAATCAATCATGACATTCTCTTTTCATCTCCTATTATCTTATATCTCTTTACATCTCCAGACTTTACAGTCATTTGTAATTTGTGTTGGTGACAATTCATTACAAAGAATTCAGGTCAATGTGTTCACAAAATCCACATCAACCCACAGAATTTTCAAACTACATCAAACTACACCTTATTTTCCCCTTTTTGTCTTTCCCAGCATCTTTAAACAACTACATGGGCAGTTAGAAACAAGACATTTTACCCCTAATTAAGTACAACAGAGAGAGAAATGGTTGTACAGCTTGTATTGGTCTTAACAACTACCGTTTCTCTTCTGTGCATCTTCATCTTAAACCAAAACTGAAACATATGTCCTCTCTGGAAATGCACTATTAATAAAAAAAAAAAAAAAAGATCATGGGAAGCAGTATTGCCCCCAGAGGCAGGTCTTCACACTGGAGTTTATTTTATAAGGATATAAATTAAGCTTCAGTGTGTGAGAGGGAAAGGGAACATTGTTCCAGGCAAACATGAACTACACCAGACCCATGCTGCTGTCTTCATTTATTCCTCTCTTCTATAGGGAGTTTTGGGTCTAGAGCCATATGCTACCTATTAGATCATGCAATTATGATTTTGGATTTTATCTGATTGACTATAATGGGAAGAGTGGACAGTTTCTAGATTTTTAAGTGAGTGCAAATTGTGATAATGTGGAACAAAAGACAAAATACGCAGTAAAGTAAATAACCGTTATCCATCAACACTGATGGACGGCATGTTACAATGCAAGTGCTTTCCAGCTCAAAATGCTGAAACAGCTTTACTTACACCGTTTGTCTACGTGGAATCAGAGGTTTTCCATCTAAAGTAGTTTTGTCATTTTAATATGTTAAATAAAATTGTATGCAAGTGCACGGTGGCTTAGTGGTTAGCACTGTCGCCTTGTACCTACAGGGTTGGGGGTTTGAATCCTGCCTTTGCCCTGTGTGTGTGTGGAGTTTGTGTGTTCTCCCTGTGTTTTATGGGGTTCCTCTGCGTACTCTTATTTCCTCCCCCAGTCCAAAGACATGTGTTGTGGGCTGGCTGGCATTTCCAAAGTGAATGTGTGTGCAGTTGTGCCCTGCAATGGGTTGGCACCCTGTCCCTGCCTTATGCCCTGGGATAGGCTCCAGGTTCCTCATGACCCTGTATAGGATAAGCGGTACAGAAAATGGATGGATGAAACATACACACTTGAGGAACACTGTCTGTTCTTATATTATAAACTTATATCAGCTAGCTTGCATCACAAAACCTGGGCCTACTAGCTGGTAACTAACCTCAGCTATATAGAAACATAATTGCTGATGTTAGGAAGGATGTTTTATGAAGGGTGAGCAAGAAACTAGCTTCTTGTTTTCAGATTAGGCAAAGCTCAATTTTTTGTAAATATGAAATTTTATCTTGAATAATCCTATAACCTAATTAGCAGCAAGCTACAAATGTTTATCCCTAAAATCATATGCTAAAGTCATAATTCTTGGACATGGTCCCTCTGTATAACTAGCCAGCTACATCGGTTTGATGTAGCTAGCTATTCCTAAAACTGTAGCATTTACAGCATGACAGTGTGTGCTGTCTTGTTCACATACAGTGTGCGTTTGGATAGAGTCAGTGTCTCAGGCTTTTACTATTTAAGGCCAAATACCCTTACTTGTCACCAAACTAAACAGAAACAGACAGGATTAATTGCAATTCAAATCCTATCGAGAAATTGCAAACTTGTGGCCAAGTATGAGATAAAGCCTCGCTACACATAGATGGAGTTGCCAGATCTAGTCTTCTTTGGAAAGAAGGTACTGCTCTCAGCTCCAGCTCTGTCTACTCACATGGTATGAGGATAAACTGTTTAAACAAAGTTTCCATCACTCACGAGAATGAAAAACGAAAGCTGTTATGCCATTATTTGTTCAAATAATTCGTACAGCATTAGTGTATGAAACATAGGTGCTGTCTGCACGTCCAGACAAACCATACAACAGCTGAATATGAGCGTGTGCTTGTCATTCAATCCTGTAGAGCAAAAATGTAATTTTGTTTTTCCGTTTGTGTGTTTGCTGCAATCAAAGAGAGTGCAGTTCCCATAAAACAGAGGGTGAGCTCAACTGGAACTCGGGCTGAGGAAACTTCACTTAATCACCGCTTCACTAGAGTTGGCATGGTGAATAATTCAAGCCCTGTTTACAACACAGCATGCACTATTTAGTTTGTAGGATTTGGCGCATTTCAAATGTGAATTAATTCCCACCCACTTAGTATTTTACCTGAAATGATGTATTCGTTGTTTGGAAAAAAAAAAAAAAAAAGATTATAGATCACAGAGAAAAAAGGTTTAATTGGCATCCTGTAAGCTGTTAATGACCATCAGCAGTTCCAAGCACAATCTTGAACAACTGCAGACAAATCTCTCATCATTTACCAACATAAGCATACAGACTTACACACCAAGAACCCTTATTCTTTTTTTCCCTTTTTTTTTTTTTTTGTACGAAAGCCAAGTCATAAACATGTTTCTAATTTCCTCTCTCCTGTATGGACTCTTTCGTCTCTCTCCTGCTTTATTCACACTGTTGAAGAGATTACAGTGTACGTGAATATTAACTGCAGGATAAGAAAGTGGAAAAAACTGGTATCATTAATAGCTGTGTTTCATATGTAAGGCAAATGCATTTCATGTCACATACTAGATGCATTATGCTTCAGGAGAAACACTGTCACTTCCTGGTGCTTAATGATTCCACACTAGAGAGCTTGTTTAGTTGAGATGACTTCCTGGAGTTCCTGAGAGTGTGTTGTGAGTGTATTTATGTAAAAGTCTGGGAGTTTATTCCAAAGCCCTAACAGTTATCCAAAAAAGGTAAATTTACAGCTATAGTAAATTGTCTTTAGTGCTGTCAAATCAAAACATACTGTACCTTTTATAGCAAAAATAAAATCTAAATCCTCACTATGTTGAACAGAACAAAACATTTGGTTACAGCTGTGATCCTGCAGCAATATTTATATTAACTCCAAAAGTACTGGAAGGATAAACTCCAGAATTACTGGAATCCTTCAAAGAAATGTGAAGAAGTGAATATATAACACACACAATGATTAAATTTTTCCATTTAAACAACTGAAAAAAAACTACTTGTCTTTCATTCTCATAAGATTCTCCCTTTTTAATAGTATTTTCCCATATTATTGACACTAATTTAACTCACTGTTCTCCATGTGTCGGTGTGTGGGTTTCCTTTGGGTTCTCTATTTTCCTTCCACCTCCAAAAACATGCCAATATATGGATTGGCTAGGCTGAATTGCCCCTAGGTGTGAATGAGTGTGTGTGTCCCATCCAGGGTGTATTCCCGCCTCATGTCCAGTGTTCCTGGGATAAGCTCGGGATCTACTGAAGATGACTGAGTGACTGATCTAAACAGTTTTGTCATTGCCACTGATCAAATATGAGGCACAAATATAAAATTCCTTTGTCTTCCACTACTTTGAAGAAAACTAAGTGCTTTCGATGCAAAAGCATATAAAGAATATAAAATGCATGGAAAATTGATCCAAGATCCTCTACAAGTGTCTCCATTGGTAGATAGGAAGAGGCTCAGTACTTCGGAAGAAAAAGATAAACATTTTGGAATGGCCCAGTCAGAACCCAGATCTTAAATCTTATTGAAAACTTGTGGAATGACTTAAGAGGGCTGTGCACAGGAGATATGAAGATATCTGGAGTAATTTGATAAATCTGGAGCATTTTTGCAAGTAAGAGTGGAATAAAATTGCCAGATCAAGATGTGCTAATTTGGTAGACTCTTGTTCAGAGACTGTATTACAACCAAAATGCTTTAACAAGGTATTAGTTAAAGGGTGTGCACTTATGCAACCAGGCTACTGTAAGTTTTTTGTTTTTCATTTTTTCCCCCTGAAATGTTTCTCACTTACATTGTGTTAGTTGCTATATTAACGCCACATTAATGCTGGAAAAAAGATCTGACGTGATGAAATTAGTTTCACCATAAATACCTGCAATTGTAACAGGGATGTGTAGACTTTTTTATATTCACTGTATATACTGTAAGAACTTTACATATGATATAATGTGAACGCAGAAATAGTACAAAAAACACGCCATTTCATCAGTACATCACAGATACACCCACTACACATCCAGTGCAATGTGAAAGGTTTCAGATTCCACAGCACATCATCATGTATAAAAAAATCTCACGTGACAAGCCTTAGACAATTCATTTTAAATACTTGACAAATATTAATGATACAATGCTAAGTTCACTGTTAATCTACATGCTTCACTTTCTGATATGCTAATGATTAGTATCCATCCATCCATTCTCTGTACCGCTTATCCTACACAGGGTCATGGGGGGAGCCTGGAGCCTATCCCAGGGGACTCAGGGCACAAGGTGGGGGACACCCTGGACAAGGTGCCAACCCATCACAGGACACAATCTCACACACATTCACACATTACAGACAATTCGGAAATGCCAATCAGCCTGCAACGCATGTCTTTGGAATTGGGGAAGAAAACGGAGAACCCAAAGGAAAACCCCCAAGCACGGAGGGAACATGCAAACTCCATGCACACAGGGCGGAGGCAGGACTTGACCCTGGAGGTGCGAGGCAACAGTGCTAACCACTAAGCCACCATGCCCCCTAAGGATTAGTAAATATATTTAATTAATAATTACGAAAAAAAAATTAGTTAAGGATTATTATACAATAGCACTTAAATTCTTGCATCTGATTGGTCAGACTATAGTCTGATAATAAAGCTGGCTGCAGTTGAAATGACAGGTTTATACAAATGTGTTTTAATACTTTATAGTTTCTATTAACTATTCACTGGACTTATCTATCACTGCACAATAATCTAAACCTAATAATAAATGGGTGAAAAAACCTTATGTTTAACAAAGAATAACATACTGTATATTTTATTATGGTGAGGATTTCATTAAGGAGATGTTTATTTAACGTTTATGTGTCAGTGATTTGTAATGGTCAGTAAGTTTGCCACCGTGACGGAGTCTTTGCTTTGTATTATTTACTTTATGAGAGAAAAGAGGGAGACTACTGAGTCAACAACTGTTTATTGCTGATATAATGTATAATCTATTTTCTCTTTCGTTATAATGTATAATGACAGGACCCAACTTCACTTGCAGATGTTCCCTAACATTAAACGTAAAAGCATGTTGTATTGTTTATTAATAAATGAAAATGATAATCGCTGGCAATTTGCTGTGATAGAAATAAGAACAGTACAATAAAATAACACTTAAGTATGTGCTGTTATTGGAGAATAATCAACTTAATGGTGATAATGGCATCACACCAATCTGTCATTAATTATTTTCCTATGACAGCACATCCCATTGTGTTCTATTCCTTTCAACACTTATACTAAGTGTTGCCGAAATGCAGTTCCATGTATTGCAATCGATCAGACAACATTTACTGACTCTCAGTCTCATACTGGTGAATTGTATTGTCTTATTGGCCACAATAATATTAATCATTTCTTCCCATTTCTGTCTGTCCAATGCAAATCAGGGCCTCTATTAAGAAAGACAAAACAACAGAGTTTACACTCATCTATTTGTTAAACAAAGACTTATCTGCTACACTCACTTTCAGTAATACACACTGCATTGCTGGACTGAGAACACATCTGGCCAATCTGGCCCAGAGACTAGAGCTGTCACATCATAAGCAGCTCATTTAGCTTTCCACTCACTTCATTTCAGCGATATTCTCCTCCTCGTTCTGACCTTAGAGGTGATGGAAAAATGCATATAAGAATCTTGTGAAAATATGAGGTTAAAAGGTTTTCATCACTTTTTTTCTTGGTCCAGAGCGGCTTGGATGGTTTTCTTGTGTAAACAAAGTTATTTCACCTTCAAAGCTCAGGTCTTTACCCTCAGGGATCCGCAAACATCCCGTAAAACTTAAGGTAAACATGGAGGTTCAACCACACGATTTATGGTAGTGTATACAGTGTACGTTCTGATTTCTGGCAGCTCTTTAGGCCATAACAGCTATCAAGATGAAAGTCAGTAAATGCTCTAATATGAATGAATCAACATATCATGATGTGTACTGTTTATGCAATAAAACAGTAGTATACACTAGAAAAACCTCACAACCTTAGAGACACATGATGGCTCCAAATATTTATTTACACCAAATATTTCACCTTTTCCAGGCATTTTTAAAAAAAAAAAAAAAGACATCATGTTCCAATCATCTCTCTCACTCTTGTTTCATGTGACCTAGTTATTCTGTGTTTAACTGGAGCCTCGCATGCACGTCCCCTAATAATAAAAAGAGTACTCCCAGCCGAGGCCAGTGAATGTTATTTATTAGAGCAGATAGAGGGCCCCCTGTGCCTGGATCTCAGCCAGCGTTGCATTGTATACCACGCCGATTAAAGCCCTAGTGATGTAATCCTTAGGGAGAGCTCCATGACCATGACTTGGCTCCTCTCATAGCCTCAAACGGTCCAGGGGGTAACGAGGGAGAAGACCCACCAGCAGTGCACGCACGTTTATACATACACACATTGGACCACAGGAACACAGCTGCTGAGGGTCGAGCAAACAAACTAACATGTGGAAAGATCTACAGGACGAGCCTTTGCAAAGAACAGTCTTGCTTAAAAAAAAACAAAACAATGAGACTATATATGAATGCATTATGGATGGATTGATAAACGTTAGCATTAATTAATAGGAAAAATGCAGAGAAAGAAAGGAAGAATGTGTCAACTTTTGGAACATAGCATTCTTAAATAATGCTAATATTGAGTCACTATACATTGTGCTTAAACATCTTTGCCTCACACTGTTCAGAACAAGAAAAAAGACTGGACACTCTTCCAACAGTTTCATGAACATTCTGCTTCACTGGTAAAAATTACAACCTGAACAAGTGTTCTCTGTATTAACAACATTCAACAACAGTTTATACAATCACACATTATGTAATAACTCGTCCTGAGATGTGTGCTTTCACAGGCTGTGTGTGAGTAACTGTGTGCTAATGTCCACTTTATAAGGAACACCTGTATAACTGCACATTCATGCACATTCTAATCAGCCAATCATGTGGCAGCAACACAATGCACAAAATCATGCAGATACAGGTCAAGAAACGCCTTGTTGATATGAGAGGTCAGAGAAAAATGGCCAGTTGAAGATAAAAAAAATCACCTGGTTTTTGTTGTGCATTCTGAGATGCTTTTCTGCTCACCATGGTTATAAAGAGTGCTTATTTGAGTTACTATAGACTTCCTGTCAGCTCAGACCAGTCTGAGCATTCTCATCTGATCACTCTCATCAACAAGGTGTTTCAGCCTGCAGATCCTCCACTCACAGGATGGTTTTTGTTTTTCGCACCATTCTGTGTAAACTCTAGAGACGGTTGTATGTGAAATTCCCAGGAGATCAGCAGTTTCTGAAATACTCAAACCAGCCCAAATTTTTGTTGAAAAACTCTAATCTGGCACCAACAACCATGCTACAGTTAAAATCACAGAGATCACACTTTTTCTTCATTCTGGTGTTTGATGTGAACATTAACTGAAGCTCTGGACCCATATCTGCATGATTTTATGCATTGCGTTGCTGCCACATGATTGGCTGATTGGATAACTGAATAAAGGAGCGTGAAAGTGTGTATCTGTATATTCCATTAGGTCCATCAGGTCAGCTCATAAAGGAAAGTCTGCAATCTAATTTAGTTCATAACAGTCAGACTAAAGTCAATCTTTATCACCCTCTTGCTTTACATCCACATCAATACATACATAAACACACATTTGGTATAGCTGCCTCAAACTGACCAGAAAGTAAGGATATAAAACATGCAGTCACACTCAATCTCAAGCCAATTTATAATAAATTTTAAGAAGAGTATCTTATCTCCAAGGGGCATGGGATAGAAATGATAGAGAGTGTTTGGCTGCATTTGAGGCAGAAAAGTCACTCGCTGATAAAAAGACTGGTGTTTTTCATCTCTTTTGCACATTTTAGTTTTTTGGGTTTTTTTCACCTGCGCTGGGAATGGTGCTTATGCACACAAACACATACTTACATTGTCCTCCAGAATTATTCATTTTTAAACTTTTTCTCATGGAAATAATTGTGCTTAGTTCCTGAGGATGGGGAGAAAATAAAAATAATAAATGTTTTTCTGGAATGATGTCTTGAAATCATGAAATGTTCTTGAAATTTGTTTGCATTTATGTAAAAAAAAAAAATAGGTGCATCAATAATTTTTGGCACTTTTTATGAAAAAAAGGAATTATTTAAAATGTTCTAATGAGATTTTATTTTGTTAGAACAAAGATTAATGTTTTGTCTTTTTGACTGAGTGGGAAATTTGTTTAAGTGTGTTTTATTTTTAAAATGAGCAAAAATTAATGCTAATAATTCTGGAGGGTTAGCTTTAAAAATCAGCGCCATGTCCAAGAAGAGAGCACTCGGGTTGCAGCACGTGTAGCCAGCTGCCAGGCAGCAGGCGTGTGAAGAAACAGTGTTCCCATAAGCCAAATCGATAAAGAACTGTGTGAAAGTGATTGCAAGGACTTGGAGGGGCTGGAGAGCCAAGATGAGGGTCAAAGGGTTACAAACACAACATTGTATAATCAGGAATGTTTACGTATGCCTTAAAGGTAAGTGAGAGATTCTTTGATTGCTGGGATTGAATTCAGAAACGTGCCATTTCACCTATCAGGAATGAGGAGGATCTGGGAACACTGAGAATCCAGGAAGAGTGCCGTGCCAAGAGATGAAGGAAGAGGAACGAGGAAGGGGATGTAGACGCCTCTCACAGTCTCCTCCGCTTATCTGGACACATCCAAGCTAAGAATGGTATTCCTAGTTTTTATTTGCCGCCTAATTTCCTCGACATGCACTGCGATTGACATTCTTACCCACACTCACATACGTGCACACACATTCCTGCAGCTATATTTATCTCTCCGGATTACTCTATTGTGCCTGAGCAATCTTCCCATGCTCAGTACTGTATTTATAGAGGATAAAGAGATGGGTGTGCAGCTTGTCTGATAAAATAAGTCTGTCCCACTAAGACAGATGACAAACACTTCATGAGCTGTCATGTCCCGTAGACATCATCTGATTGATATTGGTTTCAGATTGAGACAAAAGGAGTTGTGGTTGATTGCATGTACAGGAAGTGACTACAGAAAAAGGACAATAGGCTTGCACATTCTTAAAGTTCATACAATTTTCTGAATCAATGAAGCGGCACAAGACCAACTGCAGTACGTCCACAAGCCACATGAGGGCACTTGTCTGTTTTAATTCACTTTAGCTCCTCATGCTGAAATCAACAGCCATGCCAGCACTAATAGAAAGCATTATAATCATCAGTACAGAAGCATCTACATATTTCACATATATGTGATCAAAATGAACTCAGTTATGAGAAGCCAGAGGAAGACATACACTCTGCATTGTCTTACAGGTTGTTGTTCTCATTCCACACTGGGACAGCACCAGACTGGGGGAAAAAATTCAAGATTTTTAATCAATACCACATTAACAGTATTCACATATTCTTGGAAACATTATGGCGTAAAAGCAATATTTGGAGATTATACATGTTGACAACATGTGGTTGTGTGGGATTTGTGTTTGTGCATATATTATAAAACCATGAGAATTTAAATATTTGTACTGATTTTTTATTATTTTTTTTACAGCTTGTGGCCTTCTCATAATCAACAGTGGACAGAGTATGACATGGACTTATTTAAGATAGAACCACAGAGAAATTCATGAAACCTGGTTCCCCCCTTCCAACCCTTCCCACGCCTCCAAAAATACACCAAGAGAAACAGGGATAGACTTTATTATGAAAAGAAACCAGCACAAATACTGAGCCACCAATTCTCTGTGAGTTTACACTGAATAGCAACATTTATACCCCAGTATAAGGGCATGATTATTAAAAATACTCTATAATGTGATGTTCTTGAGCTTATGACAATCTCCGTGACAATCGTGTAACAGTAATTCACAGTTAGGGGTGTCAGGTTGGAGTTACCAGGAGTTTGCAGGGAGACAGACAAGATCTATCAGCCAATCAGGCGAGCAATAGAGTGAGAGAGCCTAATATCAAACTAATATAATAAGAGGAGAATGGAGTGAGTTAACTTCACCCTTGCTGAAAAAGCGAGGCTTTTTTTGTTGTTTAATTAAATTGTGTGGATATCTAGTGAATGATAGAAAGCTGCTTTTTTGCTCATTGTGGAATTTGTATTGTTACCCAATTGTGAAGTTGTTTAGCTAGAGAACTCACGACAGCCATTATCATTCTATCTACTCAGTTATGTAAGTCTCATTGTGTCAAACATATGGCCTGCAGGCCAGGACTGGCCTGATAAAGGAACACATTTAAGAGTATGTGTTATTGGTCTACCAAACTGATTTATTTGGTCCAGGCCACTTGACATTGGACTGACGTCATTTGGCCCATTACCTAAAATGAGTTTGACATCCCTGGTCTAGTGGTTAAGAGGAGGTGTTTGACAGGCCAGAGAACACAAATAGGATCAGATTACAAAAGATCAGATATCAAAATACACGGAGAACACAAAATGCCCCTAAATGTTTGTATGAGTGAGTGAGGAAATAGACTAGGACAGGCCTGATTGTCCAGAGCTGGAGCCAAGGCCGGAGAAGTGTGCTGAGTGACTGGGAAACTGCAGTGTGTTTAACAGCACTCTGTCACTGTGCTTCACTCTGCTTCACTGGTTTCAGCACTCAGCTGTGACATGAGCTCAGAACAGAGCAGCCAAACTGAGAGCGCACGACTCTGTCTACATGTTTGTGTGAGAGAAAGTATGTGGTTCATACAACACTTTCAGGCAGATTCCATGACTGGTATCCATTTCTGAGTTATTGCGAATGAATTGCAATGAGAGCTGCAACAGATCTGAATTCAAAAATGGGATCTATGAGCATCTTCACATTTTTACAATCTTTAAAAAGTCTTGGATATGGTGCTTGGATCAAATTTTGATCAAAACACAGTAGCAAATTCACATTTTATATTTAAAACAAAGACGTTAAGCTAGTACAAAACACACGAGCATTTGAGCTCAGTTTGAACAGTCAGTAAATACTACTACAAAAACTATATGACTTTGGACCAGTGATGTCCAAGATTAGATGACTTTGCATCAGAAGCTGTTAGCCACAGGACCCGAATTCTACATAAGCAAACTACCCTAACTAATGGTATTGATAAAGAAAATAGTTTCGCGATAACACTAATACTGTTGAATAACTCATAGGTAACTACGCATGGACTAAGCTGGAATGAGTAGCACTATATTAACACCTCAGTCACTACTATTAAATACTAATGAATACTGAGTAATACCTCAGTAAGTAATAATAATGGTTTGGTAGTTCATTATGGACTAAGCAATAGTTACAGGGTCTAATATGGAGACATACTACCTAACTACTGATTAATTACTCATCACATCAGATCCAGAAATTCTATCTTACCTATTGAGGAACAGCTAGCTGAAACAAAGTAGCCTACACTCCAACACTTCAGTAACTACAATATAAATGATGATATATAAGACTACTAATTGTGGTTGTTATGGTATATATGACAGGCGAGTGCTGTTAAATAAATCACTTAGGAAAATTACAAAATCCCATGTCTCATCTGTGACACATACAAGCTAGTTTAGTAGCACTTAGCTACCTGATTAGCTAATACTACTGATATTAGGCTGTTATGGAAGGCAGAAGGACATAATGGTGTTTTAAATAGTATACACTATTGATTTAGATGAATACAGTGTTAATTTTAAACTAATTTAGATTTAGCCTTAGATTTTTGACAAGAATAGATAATAGGTACAGTTATGTTTTATTCATTTTTATATTGTTACTTTTAACGTAGACCTGATGAAAACTACATTGCTTTTTATCAAGAAAACTAGTCTTTTTATGCAAATTTCCCCAATATGTTCTTTTTGAGTTTCCAAAATGCAACTGCAATAAATTTATAAGTTAATTTCTTCCAAAAGGATGTCATTATGGGCTTCAAGCCTTTTTCCTTCTTTGTTGTGCATTTATTATTAAAGAGCTAGATTGGCTGAATCTAATGCATGACTACAACGAGTGCAATGCGTTGCTAATGTGCAGCAGCTGCTTCCTATGAAAGTGAGTTCATTCAGTACCGTTAATCTAATGAGCACATATTAATAAATATAAGTAAATTAAATTAAGTAACTTTGCTGGGAGGCAGCACACTGGTGCAATGTGTAGGAGTGCCACCTCACAGCTCCTGAGCTTGGGTTATTGTCTGTGTGGAGTTTCTGTGCATGCTCTTTCTGTGTCAGTGGGGGTTTCCTCAAGGTTCTCTGGTTTCCTCCCACCTCCCAAAAACATGCCAGTAAGTGGATTGCCTACATTTAATTGTCCCTAGGTGTAAGAGTGTGTGTGTGTGTGTGTGTGCCTAACCCTAACTGTACAGGAAAGGAGTATGAAAGAGTTATTTTTTCATCTACGAGGTATTAGCATTTACACTGTATATACTGCATATACAGATCAGAGAATTGGGTTCTGAATCTATCTTACAGGGTGTCTTCTTAATTCTCTTCTATGTCATCTTTGCAAAGTGACTGCACAAATATGGGGAGGAAAGGTGAACATTGGTCCCAGTGAACAGATCTGACACACACACACCCCACCCCCCACCCCCAGGCCAAAGCCTGATTGGCATCTCTAAATTGTCCATAGTGTGCGACTGGCCCTGCAATGGGTTGGCACCCCATCCAGGGTGTCACTCGCCTTGTGCCCCAAGTCCCCTGGGATAGGCTCCAGGCTCCCTGCGAGCCTGTTTAGGATAAGCGGTACAGAAAATGGATGGATGGATGTCCTCATTCACAACTCCATACATTTTAAATTTGGCTGATTTTCTTATTATCTCTTTTGAGTGACCAGTGATTTAAAAAACATTGCTATTAGGGGTGTGCTCACTGTGCCACTTTGCTCCATACAGTTACTGCTCAAAAATTGGAAATACAACAAGCACTAATAGAGGCCTATTGGGGAAAGAATCATACTGGCCTGTGCTCGCTCTATCAATAATTTCAGGGGAGTTAATGGCAGGGTTGCCAGATTGAGCTAGTTTAAAAATGATCTAAATTCAATCTAATAAAGTGCAGACTATTGTGTCTATGATGTACAGAACAAATGTGTCTCCCTTTTCCACTGATAAATGTCTGGGCTAGTTTCATATTTTTGTGTGGATTTTGAGATGTATTTGGGCTGGAAATTGTACTGAAACTGCAGTGAATGGCAATGCCAGTTAATGATATTAGCTCTGTGTTCATCTTGCATGCTGGAAACACATCCGCTGTATGCTGGATGTATATTGCTGTATGTTGTCCACTGTCAATTGTCTATTATGTGGTTACTCTAAATATTCTCTAGACTGTAACCCATAGCATAAGTCAAGTATTATAGTCTCCTGACTTAATTTTGTTTGAGGCTTTGTCATTATTAATGTCATCCTGCCGCACCAGAATCTATGGTCACAAGCCACTGCTTGTTTTCATCAGGGAAAAAAAAGTTGTCGACGAACGTTTTAGGTCTGATTTTTGTCAAGAAAATTAACACTGCATGAAAGTGACACTGACCCGGATAAAATGGTTGCTGACGATGAATGAACGTGCTGCAGTATGTTTGAATCTGCTGTGATCTGTAGTGGAAAAATATGTGCATGCCTGTGCTTCTTTTCCTGCAAACTACAGAAATACATCACTCACAAGGATCTACAAGCAGAGATGTCGAGGCACTACTACTAATAACAAAACTTTACATGTGCAGAGGTTTAACAGGCCATAAAGAGCTCCTCTGTCATCTTCAAGGGTCTCGTAGCTACAGTATTAGGGAATATAAATCTGGTTTGCTACTGGTGTGCTTGTAACCAAAGGGGATTAGTATGAAATAAAACTAACAATGAGTTCTTAACAGAGCGTTTCCAGAAAGCCTACCCACATCCTAAGTGGCAGCTTTATTTCATTATTAGCCATATTATCATTGTTTGGTTGAAAGATTTATTTAACATCTTGGAAACATATCACAAAGACGGTGCATACACACACACACACACAGATCACAATGCTAGTTAGTCATGCCTAGCATCCTTGTTTTGTCTGTCACACATCCAAACAGACCACAACAAGGTCAGCATACACAGATAATGCATTCTCTACTGATTCATGCCATTTCCCCAAAATAAAAAAAATAAAAAACACCCTTTAGATATAATTATGATAAAAGATTCCATGGAATAAGGATCAAATTAAATGAGATTAAAGTATAATCCAAGTGGGTGGATAAGACTACATTTCTATTTTTCTAGCAACCTACATATTTCTGTGTATGGGGAAAGTTTCTAGTGAAGTCTGAAACAAAATATATGGCATTACATCACTCTGCCAATAGCATTCTGCAAAGACAGTTGATATTTCCTCATAGGCAAACACAGTGATTTGTACTGTGCAAGACAACCTATCTTAATGATTTGCAAGGAAACCTATTTTAGTAAACCTCTCTACATTTCTGTATAAATATGACAGTCACGTTAGACATGGAGCAAATTAAAGTGGTGACGCAAGTAGTTTTGTGTGTGTGTGTGTGTGTGTGTGTGAATGAGCAAGAGATAGAGATGACGCACAACTTAACCTTTGTGTCTATCTACCTCTAAATAAAATGGCAGGAGGTCATTTAACACTCTTGCCCCATCTTATTTCACTCACCACATACGCAGAGGGGAATGTGCGTTACTTCATGCAATATACTCTCTTTTATACTCAACTACAAAAACAGTGGCATTCTTCAAGTGAAGGGGCAAAAATTATTATATAAATGAAAAATTGCATAGAAATTTCCCATTCAAACTTTTTGGGAGACTACTTACCCTTTATCTAATAATATATAAGAGGACTTAAAATATAGTAGGCTAATTGTCATCCTTGCAAAAACAAATAAAAATATGAGAATCCACACATGTAAAGTTCATTTGTGATTCAGCACCATGGGGAAAACCAAAGAGATTTCAACACACTTCACTTCACTTGGATACGATTGACTTAAAGCTAAAACTCTTGACTCTATAGTGTACAGCTGTGTATGAGTAATAACTCATAATTGCACTATCCGGTGTCACCCAGAAGAGGATGGATTGCCTGTTGAGTCTGGTTCCTCTCAAGGTTTCTTACTCTTGTCGTTTCAGGGAGTTTTTCCTTGCTGCTGTCCTTGCTCATTAGGGATCTTAATCTAAATCTATATCTGGATTTCTGTAAAGCTGCTTTATGATGATGTCCATTGTTAAAAGTGCTTTATAAATATAAATGAATTGAACTGACACACACACATACATACATACATACACATTATATATATATATATATATATATATATATATATATATATATATATATATATATGGTTGTAGACCTGCACAATTCAGCTAATAGATATAAAAATACATAAGCACTTACAAATGCCATTAAGTAGAACCAGGGCCATACAAGTAAGTTCAAAATGTCTGAAACAGTTGAGATTTCCTATACCAACTGTAAAAACCCTGTCTCACAGTTGCTACGCTATTTGAATAAGATCGATATGTAGAATTATAAATCAATTTTTAATGTATTGAGCTTTGCCCACTTTATGCACTTCATGCTTTTCTAAGTCTAAGGAAATAAAAGTTGATCAACATCCCTCAACAAGTGTCTCAAAACTCATTACAGGTGGTGGCTCATTACTTTACTTTAACTACTGTGGGGTGCCAGTAATTCTGAAAAACAGTGTTTTGTAGAGGGAAAAAAAGGTAATTAAGAAAAGACATATTGTGTTTTAAGCTGCATGTGCTACACATTTTATGTACTCATTTCTGCTCAGTTTCACAAAGGGTGCCAATAATTCTAGTACTGTACCTGGACACATTTATTCCTTACTATAAATAATGCAGTTAATTCTGTTGTCCAAGCAGGTATTTTCCGGAAATGTTTTCCAGATGGACAAGAGGGACCTCATGCATCAGTTAGCATAATTATAGTGGAATATTCCACAGAAGCAAGAGAGTGAGGAATAGATTTACAGTAGAGAAATCTGTAGTTGACTAGAGCCAGTAGGTTTCAATATTTTAACTTTGTGCTCAATGCAGGGCTGCAGATAAGCATTGAAAAATCATTACAACATGATTATATTCTGTGATTTATTACTGCCACAATATAAGGATTTTAAAAACAGCTGTCTCTTATGACGGCTGTCATAAGAGAGACGCATTTTCTCAGTCCTTATTCTCGAGTCTTGCTACAAGCCAGTCTCTTCATGTGCACAAGTCTCTGTACTAGTTCTTCTTCCCCCCGCTCCGTACTACCTTTGTACTACCTTTTACCGTACTACTAATTTGATTTGAGCCTCTCATGGTAACTAATGTTTTTTTTTTTTTTTAAATGAGTGATACACAGAGAAATACATTGACACAGAGAAATCATTTGAGTTAGACCAATGCAGCCACAAGAACCTATGCATGGAGATGATAATCTTACACTCTACTTCAGTCTTGGAATAATGCATAAAGACATACTGGAGTGACTAGCATTGCGACATGGGTATCATTAGCCTGTTACGGGCTCAAGTTACAGTTTGTGGCCACTATTTTGGTATCTCATGGCCACACAATCATTGTGGCCATAAGATACTTAGTTTGTTGCCTTGAAATATTAACTTATGTCCTCAATAGCTTCATTCATGGCCATGTCTTATTAAACATAACCACCATGTCACCTTGGTGGCTTCATAAAAAAAGAGACAATATGCAACAGAAATGTATGTACACTGAGACCAAATCCAATGTAAATCCATTTCCTGTGTGTTGCTTTCCCTCAATTACTATATGCAATCTTTTAAACAATCTTTAAAAGAAGCTGCACTGAAGGTACAATGTATATAAAAATCTCCTTCCTCTCACTGGACTCTGAAAAGTCTGAAGCAAAGAAATATATAGACAGATTTGGTCACACATGCCTAAATAAATTGGACTGCAAGGCATTTAGCAACAAATTACTAAAATGCACCACTGACCCACTCTTTTTTTTCAAGACAGAATGAGCGAGCTGCAATTGTTCTGGACAAAGTAAACAAGCTCTTTCTTGGGTGGTATTTACAGCCCCTGAATAGCACGCAAATCCCTCATGGCCACAGTTCTCACAGTTAAACTATTCTTATACTGGCAACCGGATGCAGTAGATTGGTTTTGTATCTCAGATAGAGAAGAAAAAAAAAAAAAAAAAAAAAGAAGCAGCAGAGAGCTTGTAAGTCATGGATGATCACTGTGTCAGCGTGTGTGTAACTCCACATGCATGAACAGCTGCAGGGCCATCCACCAATACACAGACACTGAAACAATCTGTTGGTGATTACTCAGTATAGAGCAACAGTACAGTTCAGGTATTTTCCCATAATCTCTCGCTGTCCTGAGGATCCAGTTTGGCTGGAACAGGCCTTAGTGTAGCTTTGCTGAATGAGTGAGCTCAGTGCCTAACTGAATAACATGGGAGGAAGCCAAAGCCTGGTACCTCGGCTGGCATCTCCGCTCCATTACCCTGCCAACACAAATTCTATACTTTACTAATAAAATTCCATATTACTAACACCCAGAAAAACTGGACTTCTGACACTTTTCCTCAGATTCATTAACGGTACAATACTTTCCCTGTACCAGACTCCCTCTCTGGCTGTCCTGTCTTTCTCTGAGAGGCCCCCTGTTGGAATGTGTGAAATGTGGATTAGCAGACGGCCCGAACTGTTCCTGCTGAGCTCAAAAGAAAAACCCAGACAGGCAGATGGGAGGAAAAATACTTTCTCTATCTTGCTCACTTTGACATTCTAGTAGATGTAGTTTAGACCACTCAGTTACTGTGCTGTCATTGTAGCTTTAACCTAGTTAACTGCACACGCCACATTTTGTGCAATTTTAGCATTCATTTACAGCTGACTAGCAAACAAACCAAACAAACATACACTATTGTATAATATTGCAACTATACAAACTTGGGACTGGTTATTGTATGCAAATACACTAATATTGGTTATAGTGGTGTATTTAGACAATTGTATTGAATTATATTGTAACTATTGCAAGTAATGCTATAATAATAATAATAATAATAATAATAATAATATCTATCAAGTATGTTACAAATCATATCACCCAGCAAAAAAAGGCTAAAACATTGTTTAATTTGAGGATAAAATGTTTGAACACAAACGAATATTCTATATTGAAAATTTTTTTAAATTGTTGAACATATTCTCATTTCATTCCATAAATGGATTGTTATATATTACAGTACCAAGACATGCTTCAAAGCGGCTCCAGATCCAGATCCTGCCCAGGATAAAGCACTTACTGAAGATGAATAAATAAAATGAATGAGTGTCATATTCCTTCAATAATAGGTTGTGAAACGTATTATGATTGCATGTGTACCATGCAGGCCATGCTACTATAGGGGAAAAAAAGAGAAAGTACTGTCTAAATACTAAAGTGGTGTGTCAGAGTGGCAGGTGGTGTGTGAGTATGTCAGCGCACAATTTCACTACCCAATATTTCCTGCTATCTGTCTCTCTAGTGTAATTTTCCCCTCAAAGTTTGAGCTCAGTTTTGGATTGAAGCCAATATTACACTGTCACTGAGGAATCTCCATTGAAAATCATTTTCGAGGCTAGAACTACATTAATCTGTGTCCAGAAATGTAACAGTATAAACCATAAAACTGTTAGTGTACTTTCACACGTGGTTTTAATGTAAAGCATTTGTAAGATGTAAACAGTTTTATTTTATCAGCTATGACTTTAATAAATGATAAATGTCCTAATTATGTATATATACTTTTGGATTCCTATGGGACTAAATGAATGTCTGAAACTGCATTTACAACATAGAGCACTAATTTGGAGGTTTTGTAGTATCTCAAAGCATACTGTAGTAGTGATAATATGTATCTGGTGCCCTTGTGAGATCCCACACAGGAAGGGTTAAGGGTTAGTACATTCCACACAACCCTTCAGTGCAGATTTATTTTATAAACATGTGTACAATAATATTTGGTCCATTTATTAGAGCTATAGATATTTCTATTCCCAAACTTGCCACGGACAGAACATATTAGGTCCATTATTTATAGGCCCACTTGTTTTTAAGTTATTGAGGTTTGGATTAAACCCATTCAATTCAAGGTACCACTCAAACAGGTTAATAACTATAAGAACTCTGAGAATCACTGCCTTAGAGGGTAGAGAATAAGGAGTAGGGCAACATTTCAGATATGGTCGTGTAATAAAAGATTCAGAAAGAAAACTTACGTGAGGAAAGTCAGGCCAACTATCCACAATCTTTTTCTTTAATATCAGATTTACTAGCATTAGAGAATCTTTAACAGTCAGCAGTTAGCTTCTGTGTTCAGATTCACCACCACCTAATGCCAGACCTTCCCAAACTGCATCCAGTGTCTAAAATTTGTGTCTGAGTTCACACTTTCTACCCAGAACTGGAGAGAAAATGATGGCTTTACTGCCAAAGTGAAACATGCAAGCTATCATTGTTTCTGGGATGACTGACAAAGAAAGAAATCCAAGATGGATACATACGAGGTTCCACAAATAGTCAAAATGGCAAAGAAATGAGGAGCAGAGACGCCACTGACAGGGAGAGCATTAATGCTGCTTAAAACAATACTACTATCAAGCTACAACACTATGTGGAATTGGTAGCAAGTGATGGAGCCATGATAGTACTAATCCTACTAACCAAATGGATTCAAGATAAATAGAGAGATAAAAGTTAAGAGAAATAGAATGAGTAATAGTACTGGAAGAGTATTTAAATCACCTGATACTGTATATTCCTGTGGTCTTTTAACACTCTCATTTGTCATTTTCAGAGTAATCATATCGTCAACATGAATTTATACAATACTCTAATAGAAGTATGTGAAAGGGCAGGGTTTGAGACACACTTTCTATCTTCTCCTCTGTGTGTGTGTGTGTGCGCGTGTGCGTGTGCGCGCTTCTGACTAACAGCTTTAGGCAAAAGCTGGCATTCATGAATGAGATTTTACCTCATAGCGGTCTCAAACTGTAATTATGGTCTTTCGGTGTGTGAACACAAACATACAAATACACCACAAATCTGGCTCACACCAAATCTGGCTCAAACCCTTCCAGTCAGTGAAACCCTGAGAATGTGGTTTTAAGTCATTTTTACTTCACAGAATTGTGTCAAAATCTACTAGACTTTGTTGCACAACTGCTTCTGGGACAAAGTGAAGCTTTCACTTTCTGTGGTCCAATTACATGTGGAATGTACCGTTTTGAGAACACCATGGTTTTGGAAGTATTTACTACTGGTAGTAACTGCTGATAACTGCATTAAAAGCTCATTAGTAAGCAAAGAACTGTGTAATTAAAAACAAGTCATTTTATTTCTGTATCTAATTCACTCTTTCATCAAATACTTAACTTTTCCAAACTTTCCTTGGAAAGAAATATGCAATATGGACAGCTCTGAGTTATAGGACTGCATTGACACTGCGGGTAACATTTAACCACTTCCCTTAAAGCAGACCATAATTACTGACCAGCATACAGGGTCAGGGAGTCAGCCAGAGAGAAAGAGAAAGAGAGAGAGAGAAAGAGAGAACTGAAAGGAAAAGAAAGAACCAAAGAGCAAAGTAAGTGAAAGCGGTAAAAAAAGTATGAATGAATGAAAGTAGAAGAATAGAATTAGGAGAAGATAAATAGCAGCACGCGTGAGAGTGAGATTTATGGAGAAGTCGATCTTGTCCTTGTTTTCTAGTGCCTTTCAAGCCACCTTATTTCTTCCCTGTCAGCAGTTCCTTTCTGTAAACATTAGCAGGATTTATTTGGATAGTGCAGAGAGTGTGAGTGTGTGCACGTACATGTGTGTATTTGTGTGTGTAAGGGTTTCCCTGGCTTTCACAAACACAGCACTCGGGGCTCAAGAGCACCAGAAAAAAACTTAATAGCAATTTTAAGCTTTGAGACGCTTTCCACAAAACACAATCTCTCTCTCTCTCTCTCTCTCTCTCTCTCTCTCTCTCTGTATGTGTATATATCTATCCGTCTGTCTGTCTGTCTGTCTCTTCACAATTTCCACATGAATAAACAAATTCACACAACTAGTGTGAAGTGTCAGCATTAACAAGAAATCATATTCAGCAAGCATAGACAGTAAGTAAAAGGTTGGTTTTCGCAGAAATAATAACGCTAATATATTCCATTCCCATTCTGCACATTAACACACATACTTACAGCTTTACACTATTTCACAAGACTGAGAGATTTCACTGTCCTCTCTGCAATCTGCTTTTCTCGATTGACTTTGCGTCCAGCTGCATATCAGTGAATTTCCAGACATGACCTCTACTGCAAAGTCAAAGGGCGGTGTAAATATGCAGTATCAAAGCGCTCTCACATCTGCTCTACTAAAGGGTCAAATGTCAGCACACAGGCAAACTAAAAATTACAGGTGTGTAAGAGTGTGTAAGTGCCTGGTGAGCAACTTGAATGAAAAGTGTTTGACAAGCAACATGAATGACACATATATGAGTAGACAGTGGTAAAAGTAACATTTACATTTACACTTACACCCCAGAAAAAAAAAAAAAAGACAATTAACACTGCAAGAGCATCACCACATTAGTTTCAAGAACTCATTAGCACAAGCCTTATAATGGGAAACAAAACTAGCTCTTACTGGAAAGTCATGCAAATAGAGTGGGAAAGATGCATTAAAGTATCACCACTGTCTTAAACTACGTCAACTGTTGAGCTCAGTGGTAAAGACATATTTAGGGGGTTCATCCAATCTAAGCCTTATTTTAGTGCTGGAGGTTAGTCATTCACTTTAGATAGGCTTCAGTCTGGAATACTTAAAGGATTTGAGTACTCAAGTGGCTTTCATGCTAGCTCAGAAACTAAAATGTAAATTAAAGATGATTCATTTGTGTGTGAAAAAAAGAAAACAAACAGTACTGTTGTAGGTGATGGCAAGTCCTGTTGTGACTGCCTTATACTGTCAGTAATAATAAGCTCATGGACACCTTCTGTATACCTAGAACCTCTAACCTGGCTATCTACAGTCACGATCATTGAGAAAACATACTATATGGCCAAAAGTTTGACACCTGACCCTCACAGCCATATGTGGTTCTTCCCCAAAATATTGCCACAAAGTTGGAAGCATACAATTGTATAAAATGTCTCTGTATGCTGTAGCATTACAATTTCCCTTCACTGGAAATAAGAGGCCCAAACCTGTTCCAGCATGACAATACCCTTGTGCACAATGCAAGCTCCATGAAGACATGGTTTGCCAAGGTTGGTGTGGACGAACTCGAGTGTCCTGCACAGAGCCCTGAACTCCTTTGGGATGAACTGGAACACCGACTGCACACCAGGCCTCCTCGTCTGACATCAATTCCCATCCTCTTGCATTCTTGTGGCTGACAGCCACAAGAAAATCCTCATAGGCACACTAAAATCTAGTGGAAAGCCTTCTCAGAAGAGCGGAGGTTGTTATAACAGCAAAGGGGGAAACAACTCAATATTAATGCCCATGATTTTTGATCAATTTTTGATTTTTTTCAATATTCCACATACCTTTGGCCATATAGTGTATTTATAGGATGTTTATGGCATATGTGATATTAACAAAAAAGTTTCTTTGTTATACTTA
Source organism: Pangasianodon gigas (assembly GCA_022758105.1). Taxonomy (NCBI): domain Eukaryota; kingdom Metazoa; phylum Chordata; class Actinopteri; order Siluriformes; family Pangasiidae; genus Pangasianodon; species Pangasianodon gigas. The sequence goes on along the minus strand of CM040472.1, from coordinate 5,194,388 downwards.
AGCATGAAGCATGGTCATTATGGTTATATTCAATGCTCTTTTTATTAGGTAAATCTTCCTTTGTATGTACACTAATTGTAAGATTCACCTACCATATTGGCACACTTTTTAGGTAGGTATACAGTCACTGCCCATCTGTTGCTATGTAGAATTTGTCTTCTCTCTCTTTACTCTGTACATCAGTGGATAGCGACCATCATAGGACCATCTCTGACCAGATGTTATTTGGGTGGTGGATAATTCTGACATGGACGTGGAATGGTACTGAGTGTCGTTGTGGTTTTAGGCATAGTATTGTTGCTGAGTTTGTTGAGACTGACAGATAGAGGATGAATAAAACACTGTGCATGTGCATCTTTAGTCTCTAACTGTACACTAGACCAACATGGTAAGTGTGTTTAATAATGTGGCCTGTTCATGTATTGTGTGTTAAAACCCAAAAATGCTGCACCTCCAAACAGCACCTCACACACATTACTATACCATTATCATCACAAATGCCATAAATATGCCATAATTATCTACCAAATGAATGTCTGTCAGTGCTGTGCATTAATGGTCCATCACCCATACAATATCTGGTCAGCAGTGGTCTCTTTCAGTGGATAGAAGGGGCAAATTGCTATATCTAGTACTTACAAAGTGCACCTATACAGAATATATGGTAGGCTAAAACATTGTTGTAGATAGTGTACATACTCAAAGATATTGAATGGAGTGACTAAACATGTCAAACAATTTTTTTAAACAGTTTAACTACATTACATCATCCCAGTTGTCTGTAGACACTCACTGAAATCAAAAGCACATGCTTGAAGCCTACACACACTCGCAAAAAGACATTGTGCAACTTCAGGCCACTGAACCTACACATTTTAAAGGGGAAGCCCTCTGTCCCTCATGACTCATGAGGAACTTAAGACAAGGGGAAAACCAAATATAGATATTTTACCACATGAAGGGAACAATGCTCTATGCAGTTAATAGGCACACAGTGTTTACAAGGCTTGATGACAACAAAGCAGACCAAACCTCAATCAGGGACCAGAAAGAAAGAGAGAAGAACCAGATGAGAAAATAAATAGTAGTGGTGTGGAGAATGCAAGGAGCAGAATAAAAAGCTGTTGTTTTCTCAGGCACTTTTCTCACCACTTGGTCCAAAACAAAGGGAGTGATGAAGACAGAACAGAGGTCAAACTCCAAACTAATTCCTCTCTTCCTATCCTATTCTACCACAATGCCATTTTAACAATTCCTTTTTAACAATCTTCTCACTCCACATTTCATTTCATTACAGTCTTTTTCCCATCAATCTCGGCCACACAAGCTCTCTGCATCTTGCTGTCCTCCTGAAATAATTTCTTGCTGTTCTCTAAGCAAACCTGAATTGTGTCCAGTTTTATTAACCTTTTACTTAAAGGCAGTGTTTATAGGTCCGATCACAGAAAAGCCCTTCATGACAATTGACATAAATCCTAATAGACGTTTATACAGGCTTATTCAAACAGGCATCAGCTGTCATAAGCGCTGCTTTTGTCAATTTTAACATCAAGTTAAAGTGACTTTGTAGCTTAGTGGATTTCTAGTATGCCAGAGTTTGATGTCAAGTTGGGCAATACCTCAGTTAAGTGACATCAATTTGATGACATTACTCCAAGTTTGTGTTACGACACTTTCTGGGATAAATTACAGAACTAAATTGAATTAGAACTGACTCTGACTGTCAACTGATTTTTAGCTCAGTGTACTTCTGGCTGCAAAAGGGTGGTGAAATAAGTGCCATTAATTGGAAAATTGAACAAAGATGAGTCTGCAATGTCTCTTCTACTCAGCACTAGTGGAAACGTTATTACATAATGAAGGTTTTGAGAACAATCATCACACTGTAACAACAGACTTACGCATATGTTCGCTAGCCCTTAAATAAAGTTTTAGATTTTTTCTTATAAGATTTGGTAACACATGTAAAACATGTCATGCATGATGTCATCATATGTGGTTGATGTCCAGTAATATGTTTGCATAGCCAGTAATTTTCATGATAAGTGTCATAATATTTGATGTCATGACAGGCAAGGGTGGAAAATATTTGCATAAATATGCAAATTACTATACTTTAGTATTACTTTGGCATATTTACTGTATACTTTACATAACATTATTGACACTGAATACTTGTACTCATACTTAATTACATTTCCAAAAAAAATTACTGCTAACTGCTTGCATTTTTTTTTAAGACCTTCAAAGTACAAATTATAAATCACTAAGGCAATGACTGTACACTATATCAATCAGATGGGCTCAGTTTGGCATCCAATCATTTCAGTTTAGCATCAAGTTTATCAATGTAGAAAAAACTATCAAGAATCATGTCAGTTTGTCATATGAAGTGACCTTCTCATGCTACACAATGTAGTTAGGCTAGAGTTATCCATGTACATTTGAATATGTATAAGCCATGAGAGTGCAGTGTTGAAGATGAGGATGAGCGCCTTTGGCACTACCTCAGTAAAACATTTTAATATACTGGAGTAAGCAAATACTTGCATAAAATGGGGTGTCTTCTTTGCCTCCCTACAAGGCATGACCTCCATCTAATTTTAAAAGGCATGTTAAGGTAGGCTTTGCTAATTTGCTAACATTAACTGGCTTTATTAAATTAAGTTAACCTGTTTTTTTGTTTTGTTTTATTTTTTCCCTATTGTCAGGATAGCAGCTGGTGTCAAAGCTAGTCTAACACATATTGGCCAGGCAGCAAGGCAAGCTGATGGTAAATATATGATTATACACGTGATAATTAATCAGAATAAAAATAATTATCAAACTATATAGGGTTAGTCATGCTTAGGACCAGCAAACTTTCAGGGATTGAATGAGGTTTTCTTTGCTTTAAAAATAAAACCACCTTCTCTAGAGTTTTAGATAAGTAATAAAAGTTTTTTTCCACATGAAAACATGACATTAACTTACGTTCTTCAGTTAAGTTCATCAATAGTAATCTTTTCACTTCCACAAACAATTTTTTTTTGGATACTCTCAGTAACCCATGTGTTACATTTACAATATTTGTATTATATTATATTTATCTTTATAATATTTATCTATAATAAAAGCTCAAAATATTGTGAACATGTTGATATTAAAATGTATTATAAACATTATGGTATACTGTTATAACAGTTTAGCAGTATCACGTTACCATAAATTGTTAATACCAAAACACATCAAAAGATAATGGTAAAATAAGACCATTATATGTTATATCACTGGCATCAATTGTTATGACAACTCATGACAGCTTATGGCATTATGCATTACATATTTATGACATGGCTTTGTCTGTGTCATGACGCAGGGTTCAAGTAACCACGGAGACAACACACAAAACCCCACACAGACATTTACCGGAGCTCAGGATCAAACCCAGAACCCTGGAGCTGTCTACACCACTGTGCTGCTGTTAATCATTCTCTGCAACACTAAAACCTTAATTCTTTTTCCAAGTTAAACTTTGATTGCACCAAGACTCAAAACATTTGATCACACTATAATTCTCATAGATCCAGTTCCATTGCCCTTTCTATAAGGTTACTCCACTGTGACATTCATATCTAAACAGTGTTAAGAGTTCTTTGTGTGGTCTGACTCTTGAGGCAGACTGAAGTAGTCCTGGTTTACTTAACTGAGAGTTGGGGTGCGCTCCATTAGGAATGATCTTAAAGATGATCTTTCTTATTGGAGGTCAAGAGTTCTGAGCTGAAAGAGCCCAGCAAATGGACTCATTAAGGACAAACTGTGGCTGTCTAGCCCCTACGGCCTTATACACTTAAACCACAAGCTCTCAGACACACACAAACAGGCCTATGGAATGCAGCCTCACATGACTCCACACTAACAACACTCAGGAATTACTAAAACCAGTTAACAAAGGCAAAGCCAAATCCAGGCATTTTAAGTTTTTGCTTGTGAGGACTAAAACATTTGGCCTGTAAACAGTGGTTAATTTTCCCATAGTAGGAAATGTACTACTTGCGTAATCAAGTCAGTAGAAGATTAAATGACACTCAGAACTTGCACACATTGAACACTTCTCCAGATGGTGTCAATAATGCAGATCACCAATTGGCATTGGAGTCCAATACTGCTTATACTGACAAGATCTCATACACTGGCTATTTCCCTAAAATGCAGAAGACAATGCAGGTAAAACAAATTTTATTGGACTAGGACTTGGATTCAGAGTTGGCAATGAAGTCTGAATATTACATCAACATTTACATGAGATTTAGATTATTAGAATCAACTGCATGTAGTTCACACCTTCTAGGATGGCAGATTTTTCTTGAGTAGAAACAGCTGCGGTGGGGTTTTTCAATAAAGTCTAGACCACAACATTTAAACACCTTTAAGCTTGAAAAAAATCAGGGATAGGAAATGCAGACTTGCAGATGAGGCAGATTGCATTTTTTTTATTTGCTGTGAAATGTAATATGATGTAACATAAAAACAAGAGACAATTAAAAAATTAAGGGACTAATAAAATGATATATGAATGAGAAGATGGCAAGCACTGAAATAATCTAATAGGAGTCTAGTACATTGACAATACATGTCTGCCTGAATCCTAGTAAATCTAGTAGCAATAATGTTCTTCTGTAAAGAAAACATGCATATGGTTTGAAGGATAAGCTGACCAAGCATTTATCTGCTATGCATACGGCTTGATTTAAATAAGTTGTTGTTCATAAATTTAAATTCATTCCTTTGAGATGAGCAGTGTCACTGATTAACATGCTGTATCCTCCAATGTTCTCTGTTTGGAAAAAAAAAAAAAAAAGGATTTTAAACAATTAATTAATAGTATCATATTTTTATTTAATATTGCACTCAAATGGGATTCCATAGATTTGAGAGTGTTTTTACAATTTCCAGATTTCATCATGACATATTTTGGTTACATCAGACTGTCAGACAGCTGCACTGGACATCTTACTTGAGCCGATATTGCACAAGAAAAATGGGTTTAAGTCCAAAGTCAGAATCACGTGTAACAGAGATACACCTCTGTTTTTGGCAAATTGTCCATGTAGGCCTTATGTTGTGCGTATCGGTATTCAGACTTCAGGCATAATTTTTGTAAGAACTCCTCACTACATGCATATAATTCAGCTCTGAATATGGCCCACAGTGTCTCAGAAGTGTGAATGCAGACACACAGACATACACATCCAAAAAAACTAGTTCTGGTAGAGTAGGTAGATTTTCTAGCAAGTAAATTACTGTTGTAAATGACCCTGTGCAGACGTTGAGGCCAAGTGTGGGCTAAACACCACCTGGATGAGTAAAAATGATTGTCAGTGAACATATAGTCACGTAGCAGCACAGCTGGAGTAAAGGTGTATAAACGGGTCCATGAAACTTTACTCACTAGGGTTGTTCTCCCAAGCTGTTCATGTACTAAATTCTGACAAACGGTGCTATATTTGGTTTTCCAAAGAGCTACACCATATTAGCCAAATCGATGAGTCATTTTTTTCGGTTCAACACAAACCTCAATTACAGATTTGGTTTTACTAATTTTATTAAAGATGCTTTAATTCAGGTAAACTGATCCTTAGCTGTAAAAAGAAAATGCACTACCAATTCCACAAGCTAATTTTCACACCAATCCAGTCTTTAATATCTTGCTTTTAAGATTTAGCACCTTAAGTAAATGCCACATAATTCTATTCAGCAAGGACCTCATCATATGTTGATTGATTTTATGCTAACACCCAGACTAAATCCAAACTCCATGAACCCTTCCTGCCCATCCTCCATGCCTGTTTCTCCATGACCCATTCCCTTAGCCCCCTCACCTGCCTGCCCTTTCCTGCTCTAAATCACTCTGCCATGGTCTCTAGCTGCTTCCTGCTCCATTGACTCCACCTTATGGGCCACTGTGAGGGTTGAACGAGTACCAGGCTTACAACATGTTTGCCTGGCTTGGTGGAGGGTCAAAGCTATGAACTGGCCTCGGCACCAACACAAAGACTTGTTTAATACAGCTAAAGGTCTGTCACAGATAGTATTTACAGAAGTCACACTGTACAAGGTCTTTCCCAGTACTACAGGAAATTCTGTCTGCATCCTGTACATGCAAACTGCAGGATATTTATATATCGCTCAAACAAATGCTGTTTTCACACTGCCGTTTTAAATTTGTTTAAAAAATGAAATGAATGAAAACAGCAGACATATAATAAAAACACTTACATATAAAAAAAAGTTTTACTTTTTTACACTGTTTCAGCTTTGTTGAAAACAGTTCCTAAATGTAACTCATTGTAAATGCAGCACCGAAAGACACGCAAAACAACGTTTCCCATCAGCCCCAGCACTTCACGGTAATCACACTCACCTGAGTGACACTGTAGTCTATATGAGCACAAGTATGCAAGTTCTGTGTAGCTTTTGTCACCTTCACTTTGTGGTTCATGTATTTTTCCATGTTATTTTTTTAACATTACTTTCCATGTTAAGGTATTGTTCATGTTTTAGAGTTTGTTTTTATGTGTTTCACCTATTAAATGTTTATCTGCATTTGTATCCGCCTTCAACTTAGAATTCTGACCTTCATCAGCCGACCAAGAGTAAGGACTCACGTGAACCTTTTTATGTGCTCATGTCCTTGGTGTGGTAGATAAACAGTAACGTAAAACTTTCAAAACAAATCACTTTGCTACTACCCAGCTTGTGTACCACCTTCTGCTCAGCTTTTGCTTTGCTCTGCTCATGGCCACACACATGCTCAGCTCACTGCACAGAGAGAGAGGGAGAGAGAGAGAGAGAGATCGCTTAAATATACATGGGACAACAGGGCATAGGTATGCTGCGTTAGTCATTACCACTCTAAGTTCATCCTCAAACACATTCATCAGAACCACACTAAACCAAGTCCTGTCCTGTTACTCTTACACTGATCAGTTCTTAATTACAGTTTTTACAAACTCCTAATTTAACATGGTTTATTTAGTTTTTCAAGCTTTCAGGAGATGCTGAATATGAGAATCAGGTGTATGACTAGGTTTGCTTTAAAACCTAAAATGTTGAATGGAAATTTCAGAATGAAATTAAGAATCAATGAGTCGTACATTAGTGGTGAATTCTGGCTAAACCATTTTTTGCTAGTTGCTTTTGCTGTCATAAAAATGGTATAATTTTAGGGCTGCTTCAAAAATTTTGGCCTGTAGTGTTCCAAGAGTGCTCAAGTAGCAGATAAGGATACAGCTTAGTGTCCATTTGAGGGTCTAACTGAAAAGGCCAAAATACACAGTACGCTCAAACAGTGTCTGATTTCATTCAGACCCTTCTAAGTCAGTGATTAGAAATTTAAACAAATTTAAATAAAAGAAATGTGATATCAGGATTAATGTTGGAACCTCCACTAATAGTCTTCCAACATTATAATGAGGTAATATGATAGAAGTTTATTCTGTTTACTGAACCCTATTTTGAATGTCTTCTTGCTATTACAAAACTATTTACAAAACACAAGACCAACACAGGACCAAATATATACTATATGGCCAAAACTATGTGGACACCTGACCATCACACTTATCACGCCTTCCCCAAACAGTTGCCACAAAGCTTGAAGCACACAATTGTAGCATAACAAATTTCCATCACTGGAACTAAGATGCCCAAACCTGTTCCACCATGACAATGCCCCTGTGCACAAAGCGAGCTCCAGGAAGACATGGTTTGCCAGGATTGGTGTGGAAGGACTCAGGTGGCCTGCACAGATCCCTGACCTACTGACCACCTTTGAGTTGGATGAACTGGAACACCAACTTTGCCCCAGGCCTCCTCGCCTGACATCAGTGCCTGTCCTCACTAATGCTATTGTGGCTGAATGGGCAAATCCTCACAGCCACACTCCAAAATCTAAAGGAAAGCCTTTCTAGAACAATGGAAGTTATTATAACAGCAAAGGGAGACCAAATCTGGAATGGGATGTTCAACAAGCACATATGGATGTGATGGTCAGGAGACCACAAAATTTTGGCCATATAGTGTATATTAGTGTCACCATATTCTCATCCTTTTGAAGCATATGTAGGACCTATACTTAACCCTGATAAAGTTAGCAGGACGTCTTTACAATATTTCTGTCCAAAAGAATTCTGCAGACCAAAATTGGACATCCATTAATATTTTGGGGACATGCTTTATTAGCTGGGAAGGTGGGCTTTTGAAGTACTGGAAACAGTGTCATCCGGTACCTGCAGATATCCAGAAAGTTGGAAAATTAATACACATATTAGATGATTCTCAATGCCATTGGAACAATCTGCAGTATTCCGTAGAACGAGTGAGACATCAGAGATCTTTTAACGTCAAAAGAACTTTACATACACAATAAGATGGGAGCCATTATTAATGTGATTCATAACCACTAACTCCCCAATGTATTACAACATTTAGTTTCTTCATAAATGCACATCTGGTCCACAAAGCTGAAAGATGAAAAACACAAAACATGTGGAGGGGAAAAAAAAAAAAAAAGTAAAAAAAAAAAAAAAAAGTGTGAGGGACAGAGAAAGATTCCTGGTTTTGTCCACTTAATATATAACAGCCATGGAGACAACAGTGAGCATTGTCTGCCTTTCATCTTCCACAACAATCTTTCACAACCTGGTGACATTTTGACCTTTGCTGTGACCCTTGACATCTAGGGTTGCACAACAGTCTCAGCACTGTGAGGATTGGCATATCTGTTGTTTGCCTACATGCCACTCCATCAAACAGAAACAACTAGACCCATGCATACAGACAGACAGACAAGGCTCCTGAAACATTATCCTTGTCTAGTTTCAGAATAAAAAAAAGTGCAAGTAGGAGCAGTAAAGTAAACAGCGTAAGTGAATGTGGCTTGCTGTAAAAGGTGACAGTACTTGTATTTTCTGGAAACATGTTCTCTGTGATGACTCATCCCAGAAACAGGATGATTAGAAGCAAATGGGAACCGTGGGCAGTGCTGATATCTGGGAAATCCTGGGAAATGTTCTCAGTGTGTTGCATGAGTGTCACAAGAGTCTGTGTTTTGTGTATGTGGGAGTTGTCTGTACTTTTGTCAAAATTGTTAAAATTAACTCTCTTACATCTCTGACATAAGGGGCTTGATGTCCATTTCCTAGCAGGTACTACTGCAAATTCTTAAGAATCTGTGGTATCTGAGGTGGGTATGTTGGTTGTAGCTTTTCTTTCAGCTTTATTACTCTCAAAATGTGGGGCACATTATATAGGCTCTCCACATTCTACAGTATGGGGTACTGCCAAGAACTTTTGGTCTTTGTCCTGGATCTTCATGTATAGATTTATATAATGAATGTAATTTTCAGGAATTACAGTAAGATTTGGATGCTATATTATAGGGCAGGACACCAAGCCACCATCCAGCTCTCCCTGATCATACATCAGCTACCAACCAAGGAAGGTGAAGGCTAACTTGTGCTCCCTCCATGTCACATGAAACCAGCCAACCACATCTTTCCAAGCTGCTACGATGTTGGGCATGGTAACACACTTGGAGGAAAATGTTATCTACCCTTTTCCACATACATGAGCTCACAGCTGCCCACAACTGGCTAGTGTTAATGTGATCGACAGGGTAAGAATAGTATATCCAGAGGGCATGGCCAATTTTACTCCCTTGGCTCCAAGCCATGTATGTCTGTAGCATCTTCAGGATTCGCTCAATCAAGAATTAGAACTAGATTTTCAAAGGTTGATGAGGGAGTCAAGGAGGGAGTGATTATAGTAAAGTCTACTGTAAGCAATCACTTAGATATCATCTATTACACTTCTGGCATCTTACAGTCTGTCTGACAAGGTCCTGTCAAAAAGAATTGCATTTTAACATTATCCTGTGGGCATCTTGCACTATGTGGCTATGTCTTGTTTTAGTTGTTTTAACTATGAGGTGAGTAATCTTAAACAGATAAACAGATGTACAGAGTGGAAAAAAAATAATTTAAGGTCAAACACAGGCTAAATACTGAAACAGAAAGTAATGTATTTTAAAAATTCCCAGAACATATTGTGAACTGTACTTAAACCCCAAATCTCTTTCACTCTTAGTCTGTTAGCACTGTGAATGACTATGAATGTGGTGGATGAAAACCTTGCACTGACCTGGATAAAAGAGTAAGAGAGTCAGTGACAACTGGTCATGATATTAGATAGGGGGTTGAAGTCTAATATCTATCAATAGCTTGACAAAAATATTAGGATAGAGCAATGCATTATATCACATTGTTTCATCAGTGGCATAATAAGAATGATGTGGAGCAAATTATTATACACAAAGGTAGATAGGCAGCTGTTTCAAATCTGTATTTCCCAACTGGTTTCATGTCATGTTTCCTCACAATACTAAACATGGTAAAGAGAAAAACTGTATAACACTAAAATAATTTGGACAACATGTGCTTAGTCTGTCTACTTTTATTTTCCCATCCAAACAGGGCGATACAATAAATAATCCACCTCACTCACATTCATTACACCTGTAACTGTATTTCACCTTCTCAAGTGCCTTCTCAATCACTGCTGACGACATATTATGCATGTGTTAGTGATATGGGCTGAAAATTTTCAGACTAAATCTAGGGAGCTTTTCACTCTGTGTAATCATCTGACTTGGCTTGACATCCTGCATGAATGTACAGTCTGGGCTAGAAAGAAATCAGTCCCAGCCTCTACTTCATACCATTCTGAGTATTTTACCATCATTGGTGGTGCTGTTGCACTTGGTTCCACAAAAGTGCAAAATAATCTGCTTTAAGACATTTGTTAACAGCAAATAATCTGATAAGGATGCCAAAAAATGGAACCTCAGATTGATGTCTTTAAGTCTTTGAAAGACAGCCTTAGTCAACATTGCTAGTCCTATCTTATACCAGCCACCGATTAAGAGAGGACTTGAGAATCACAGCACTGGAAAAAATCACAGACAGAATCTGAATCTGGATTATTTCACTAGCAATTCACGACCCTCTGGAAGGGAAGAAAAATGAGTGAGTATTTTATGAGTAACTCTGGGGCCTGGTACTAAACAGCTGTGGAAATCGAGCATCCGCCATATTCTGGTTCTCATACACGCACATGCACGTGCAAACTGCCACATGCAGAGCAATAAATCAGTGACTTTCACTCTGCAAATGTTTTAAGTCATGTTTCAGAAATAGGATGACCTTCGAAATGCAACAAAGTGCTCTCTCTCTCTCCCTAAATTTAACAATATAGCAAACATATTTGATCAGCATAAAAGCATCATCATTGATTAATCTAAACACTCCTTAATTATTTCTTTTCACTTTCACATCTTGTCATTGTGAATTATATAACATTTTATAACATGAACATGCTTGTGTGTGATTCATCTGAATGGAGAGCCGTGCCAAAATGACATCAGGTTTGGCATCAGAGGGAAAAAGAGGAAAAGGAGAAAGACAGAAGGAAACGCATAGGGATCAATAAACTGCCATGATTCATTCAGCCTTCAAACTAGTGGCAGATCTGGATATCACACTTAAAGCTGGAGGCCCAGCAGCACCATGGACTTAAACAAGACCACTAAGCTAGTAAAAGAAAAATGCATTTGCACGGCAGGAATAACAATGACTTCAGACACCAGCTCCAGAGCTTTCTGCTAATCTTTTAGCCATGGTGAGAGAGAGATGGTTAGATCACCACTGAGTTATAAATAATGTGATGTCACATAGATCTGCTTTTTGTATAGGAGGTTATAGGTTATATAATCCAACATGACTCAAATTCCATAAAGAGCAAGGACATGAGCTTAATGTGCCTAAGGTCATGGTTACAATCAGTGTACATTATTTGCAACAGTGAACAAGTGGTATTCAGTTTCAAAGGTGGTACAAGCCAGCTGTTCCTGTACATAGAGGTGACCGTACTGATAGACTGAGTATTAAAGGAAAGTGACAAGTGTTAATCTTGCAGAGATCCTACATGTTGATGAACCCGGATAACTGTTCATGCATAGGGTTAAAAGCAAGGGAGGCATAGAATGAGGCAGACGAGAAGCAGACGTAGTTGTGGAATGCAACAGCAGCCTCAAGCTATCTGTGTTTATACTGGAGTTAAAGGGAGGGAGGGAGGGAGCAGACTGATGGACAAGAGATACATGACTTGAAGCTCAGGAAGAAAAGAATTTTGAATTTGAGAAGAATTTGAGGTGTGTTTTTTCCTGCACTCACTTTAAAGTATAATTCATTTAAAAAAATTTGCAAATATTTGACATTTCACAGCTGGATCTTTGTTCCACCATGTTGAGAACTGGGCCTTGGATTATTTGTTTATTGTATATAACTAATTAATGCTGTTGTTACTTGTTGAAACTTTGAAATTCTGACCAAAGTATCATTCAATATTGTGTAATGACGATCAGAGTGTGAATCAATTAGAACCACTTTAGGAAGCTAAAAACTGTTCACGACCCTTGAGAAACCAGAAACAGATGTCAAAAAGCTGCAGTTCACTATGCAATTCTACATTGCATCCTTTCCATAGACTCTTTGGGAAAACGAGAAGTCTAGATCCCTTAAGAATTCTTCAGAGACTGTACTACTTACCAACTATCCAGCTCTGAGCAGGTCATTGTTGCATGATTCTTACACATATCTCAACATACACATATGTCCACAAACCTCACAATCACATACAAAACCTATTACACCAATCGCATGCACCCAAACTCACGTCATACACACAATCTTCCCGTTTATGGTACATATATGAGCAAAACACCATAAGCACATCATTCATCTTGTTTAAAGATAAAATATAGTGTTGAGACATGACATCTTGTGTTCAGAGACAATGAGAGCAAGTGAGAAAGAGCATCTCCTGTGGAGTTAATGTTTTCCAGATCATCCTCCCACAACTGAGAGTGCATGAGACAGGAGACAGGTGTCCACCAGTGTCTACGTCCACACTTCCCTCAAGTCAGCGTCAGTTCCAGATTCTGAGCATTCTCCCTCTCATTACTGGAAAAAGGGACAAGTGTTGTCCAAGTCAGCATGCGCAACAGACATTACGTCGTGCGAATTGAACCCCCTTGAGCCGACCACTAACTCGACATAAAGAAGTGCTGAATCCTTCTTAGCCACAAGAAACACCAGGACTCCTGAGAGAGGAATTACTCATTACCGTTGAACTGATGACTCCATATTTCATAAGAAATGACACACTGACCTTTACTAAAAACCCTCTAAAACAGACCTAAGATTCCATTCTCTTCATTCCCCAACACTGACTAATATAATTTATTGTCTGAAAGAACAAGTTTTATATTATATCCCTATAAAGGTCTTTACTATTCTCTTATCAATACTCTAAATGTTCAACTGAGGAGAAAAATTATAATAATAAAGGCATAGGGATACATCAGCAAACACAGAAGCAATTCAGAGAAGCAGGGGACCAGGAGTCATGGCTGGAGATCAAACACACTACCTCAACAGTGCAGCACATGCACTAGCTCTTAATATGGCGCTATTGGACTCTCTGGCTTAGGTATGTGAGACACAAAGAAGTCAGTATATCAGATCTGATAGATCTTAGAAACACAGAGACTGGAGAAGAGGCTCCAGTAGAAGAGCTTCAGATCTTTAAAGCCTACTCATTCCAGTATCAAGACCGACCTTTATATGGCAATGAACACTGCAGTGTACACCAGTTAATGTTAAACCTATTACTGACAAAGAGACTAGAAATCACTTCGATAATGTTTTTTTTTTCCACTCGCTAATACCAATTCTGAAAGTGGATGCATCTCTGCTGTATCTCCAAGTTCCAGTATGAGCTGCTGAGAGAAGAAAGAGCAACAGCACACTTTGATCCACATTAATCTGTTTTGGGCACATCCAGTATTCCATTATCAGTTATGATGAGGTGAATTTTGTTTAAGATACAGTGGGGTCCAAAAGTCTGAGCACTAGTGAAAATGCTTCTCTTTTACCTTCTTTTCTAATTTAATACAACAATTTTCATTACTAATTATATTACTGGCAACAACTTGAGTGAAACATAGAATCTTAGAAATATTTACATGAATTTCAGTGTTTTAGTATTTGGTACGCCCCCTTTTTTGCTTTAATGACAGTGTGCACTCAAGCTAGCCCATTTTAGCTAGATCAAGCTAGCTAGAACCATTTTAGATCAAATCCATCAGAGTGTCGTTTGAACACATGATTCTGCAGACAAGATTAGACATGAGGAAAATCTGGCCTTACCTGTACAAAACAATATCAATATCACATATTTGCTTACATTTAACTAGGGACCTAGAAATAGTGCAGGATATTGAATACTAAATAATAAAATTAAAATATGTTTTAAACATTTAAACCTTCTGTTTATTTCCAATTTTAAATGAAAAAAATCCCAGGTTTTCATTGCAGTCTCAGACTTTTGAAACCCACTGTATATGAATGATTTATTATCAAATAATTAATAGAATAATTCTAATATTAATATTTCTCACATCTACAGAAAAATGTTGCCCACAGCTGAAATTTATCTGAGCTAGAGTCTGCTTTGGAACTGGAATGAGACCATCTCAGTCAGACGGTAATAAATGTAAAGTACATATTTTTAATACGATAAAATGTAAAAGCTAAATACGAGTGCCAATAAAGTTGCCAGAAAAAGATGTTTGTACTACTATACTACTGAAGATTACTATGTCATACTGCTGGATTTGTGATTGTCTGGATTTTTGAAATAATTCTCCAACAATAACATTTGAAAATATCAATGGTCTACACTAGTTCTAGCTTCACCCAGATGTCCCTGTTCTGTACTCCTGATACCCTGGCAAAGGGGTTAATACATTCAGCACATGTACATACAGTACAGGTCACTTAGCAATGGAAAAAATGACAATTTGTCAGATCAATAAATTGTTTTTCTGTGCCATGCTGTATCGCACTGCTCTATGGCAAAGTGCTACATGAGTGTGGCCCCAGTTGCCAGAGTATATGTGGGGCAATTTCTAAGTTAGTAAAAAAGAAACCTAACGCAGATAAATGGGAAAACATGAATATTGGACCTTGATTTTAATAGGAAGAAAATGCACTGCAGGAAACATCCAAGAAAAGGAAAATTCACCTTTTGTTAATGAACCTTCTTTGAGAGATTTTCATCAAACATCAACACTTCAGCTTCCTATGAGCAAGCTGAATGTTTATCCATGTTTATCCAGGCTCCACTGATTTGGCCCCTCTGATGTTTAGGAGCTCTGCCTCAAAAAAAAAAAAAAAAAAGGTTTTTTTTCACCACTTGTTAAGATTAGCTTACAGAATGTTGAAACTGGCCGTTGTTCGACATTGCACTTAGTCAAGTGAATTGTGCACACAAACTCAATTAAATTGTGTATAAAATGTCAACTCTGACAGCCAGAACAACTCAAGCAGAGCCATCCTTATTGTGAATTTTCCACAAATATTTACTCGGATTTACTTCCTGCAGTTACATTGGATGAAATCTTAAATGCAAAGGGACTAATATTTACTTTTTGTAGTCGGTTGAACTCTCCACCATGACCTTATCTCTTACTCATTATCCCTTTTCACATGAATCACATATGGCAGTAAATTGGTAGAAAGGGAACAGGGGATTCAGAAGCACAAAGACCCCTGGACTATGCTTCAGTAATGACCATTGCAGATACACACAGTGTCTGCAGAGTTTGCAGTTTCGTATCTATATCACACAGAGAGAGAATCAGAGGTGGTACAGGAGAGATCTGCTTCTCCATATGGTACTGATTTGACTGTATACCTCCCACCGCAATTTCACAGCAAACCAAACAATTGAGAGCAATTTTTTAATTAATTTGACAGAGGAGCAATACACACTCCAGCATTTCACAATGGTCCTTGGGCTATGAAGATTTTGGGCAAAGCGCACCATATGTCCTCACCATTCACCCCCATATGTCTAAAACGGCATGTCTTTTTATCTTTATCCATCTTTATATCTACTGAAACTAAGAACAAGCTCCCAGTGTTTTTCATCATGATTCAAGCTAGTTGGCTTTACAGTGATCAACAGTTCTACCTAAGACAACACAGGTTGAATACACATCAAACAACGTGTGGCAATGTCCCAACTACACATGATACACCTACCATATGAGCCTCTGCTGACAGTCTCATAAGTCAAGATTGAAGTGTACGCCTTTGAGGACATGCAACATTATGGGTAAAAAAAAAATAAAAAAGTGCTCGTCCCAGTAGTCTGCCCATGACGAGAACAAGATCTGTGCAAATGATCAGCATGCACAGAGATGAAAAGCACTTCTGGCTAGTCTTAACATTGTAACGTGATGGTAGTCCGTCGTAAGCTGCACAACTCAGCCAGCAGAGCCTCAGTTGCCTTGTCAAAAAGCAAACAAACACCAATCTTCAATCTACATTTCCAACCGGTTCTCCCCATTAAGTGATGTACCCACTGAGACACCTACTTAAACAGCACTGCTAGGAGCTGATTCTATAGTATGAACCATGAACAATGTAGTCTCATCCTCAGATGATCTGTCTGTGGACCCCATTGAAGTGTGTGATATTTGTTGTACTATTTATTGTACTTTTCTGGCCACAAGCTCCAGAAGACTTTGAAGGTTGCAACTGAATTGCTCCTGAGCAGCACAAAGCAGGTACACCATTTTCAGATGGAGAAATAAAAGCGCATCAGAGCAACATATTATCACCAGATTGAAAACTGTCAAAGCATTATGCTGACAAGCTTTGCAAAAATCTGTGTGTGGAATGTCAGTCAAATGACAGTCATCTCTTTAAAGTAGGGACACCTACCTAGGGACATCTTTGGCACACCTGTAGCAAATGTGTCTATGACAGTTATAAATGATCAAGGCAAGACAATAACATGATACAAATAACATGTAACAACAGCTAAAGATTCACCAAGAGTGCTATACAATGTGTGACTTAAATGCTCATGCTAATTAGACAACACGTGATACAGGTGCTCATGGTCATGTGACATGGTGCCTGCAGTGAGCATGTGACGTGAAATGGCTTGTGGGTGATGTAGTCCGGTGCCATATCGGCACTACAGTGAGATCTAGAAAGCGTTAAATTTATCCGCCTAATAGAATAAGAACATTTAATGCTTGAAATTAGTAGAAATGTCTAGAAATAGGTTTCAAAATCTTATATTTGGTTCACTGTAATCTTATAACACCAGAAACATTTGACTGTAAGATATTTTCCCTTGATGTCTTCATTTTCACTAATGATTCTGATTTATAAAGCTTATTTATTCATTAAAATCCAATAAAAAGCTACCATAACCCAAGCAAAAACTGGGGCAACAAAAACTAGGCCAATCTTGCCTTTCACACTTAAAAGGATGTTCTTGGCTTACTACAAAGCCAACATGAAATGATGTGATTGGTTTAAGCCTAAATTTGGTCCACAGGATAATCCTACGGAAATAAGAACCTGATTAATTCCAGTAAGAGCCGCCTACACCGACACATTTGTCAGAGGGAGGTAGAAATATGCCACAGCATTCTTGAATGGATTAGTGTCTCAAAGTGGTGTTGCCATGAAAAATGAATTTGTGATAAAGTAACATAGTGTCATAGCAAAGCCTTTAAATAGTGCATGAGCTCTTCTTCTTTCCGGTTCTCATCTAACATCCACCACTCTCAAATAATGATACAGATATTGCTCAAATATAATCTAACAGGATTAAGCATTCTTATTAAATTCTCGTTCATCCTTTGTTATTTTTATTGTCCTGGCTTAGCTACCGCCCTCCTTACCCACCCAACACGCACATGCACACACCCATCACCATAAATCCGTCTCTTTTCCTCCCTGTCTCTCTCTTTTCTCTAGCACAGCTATCAGGAATGCACTCCATTTCCCTAAAGGAAGTGAGGAACTGAGCCCTGCCCAGGGTCCCCCTCCTCTTTCTGCATGACAGTGAACTGAAAAGCCCCTGTGAGCCATGGACCCCCTTCCTGCAGGTTCCACCCTGGAGCTGGCCTCATTCCCATCCGTGCCACAGCTGGACAGTTCCTCCCCCCACCACAGTGCCCTTCTTGTCCCTGGATGAATTTTTTCACTATACTGTATATGTGGTCCTACTGTATGCCAACACTTCCATTTCCCCAAAGTCCAAGTGCCCTCCTGTGCAGTCATTCAGCACAGACCCACTAGCTTTCAGTTTGCGCAAATGTTTCATTTGAATCAGGGATTTTTTAAATATGTTTAATACAATGAATATAATGGACTACAAATTATAGAATTTCATATTATATATTATATTACTTATTTTGTATATTCAATGTCCAGATTTCCAGAGTTTCAGACACCTGGATTAAATTCCAGCTCCAGTGTTCAATATTTGGCTTTTCAGAAATTTAAACACCAAAAACACACAAGGGCTGGCTGTCAAGGACAAACTTTAAGATTCAATCCTGCAGGTCAGTGTAACTGATTCTGGCAGGGGATTACAGCAAGCTGAGAAATTTCTGCAAAGTCTTACAGACAAAAAAATAGAGAGAGAGAGAGAGAGAGAGAGAGAATATGTGTGTCCTTGTGTGTCAAGGGGAATCGATTCAGAGATGATACAGTCACCCTAAGCTGAAATCCAGACCTGCTAAATGGAGGTGATGAGTAGAATAAGTGTGCTTTCCTTTCTTACAATGCCACACACACTCTTTTTCTCTCTCAAATTGTGTTTTTTTATGACAGTCAGCCCTGTCATGCACCTCAACCTGTAACAATAAACATTTTCAGTACAGATTTATGTTATGAACTATTTAAATATTAGGCTCATTATTCAAATGTGTACAATAATATTCTGGCTATTTGTTACAGCTATACAGCTTTTCATTCCTGAACTTTCCACCGACAGAGCAGTAGAGGTCCAAGTTGACATTATTTATAGCCCTACTTGTTTGTGAGTTACTGAGGTTTGGATTAAACCCATTCAATTCAAGTGACCAGTCAAACAACCTAATAACTATAAGAATCCAATAATAAATACAACTCTGATAATGGTGGGTTATTATTTCTTCCACTGGAACAAAATTAAAAAATCACAGACCCCCTGGCTATGCTTCACAGCCCCCACTTTGACAACCACTGATCTAGACAATCCAAAATCGTGGCCTAGTCTTTATTCCTGGCATTTATTTTACATAGACGTGCCAGTCACTGTGAGTAGAAGAGGCAAAGATTGAAACTTCTAAAACACCCTTTCCTAAGCACCAATATGGTCTCCATAACAAACATACACTCTCGGACTCATTAGCACGCCTTCTTTCTTGGTCTCCTTCCTATACACAGGCAGTGCCAGCTTTTCTCCACATTCTAGAGCCAAACATGGCGGCAGCACCAGCCTGCTCCTTCAGAGCTGCTCCAGATGCCACCACTATGATCTATCTGTGCGTTCCTTTTGCCAAGACCTCCAGCTCAACCCTGGCACACTTGTGCTCTTGGCTGCAGTTTTGACACACATTTACAACTCACCGTGGTCCTGTGTCTGCTCTCAAAGAGCTCTTAAGTTTGATCAGTTCTTAAGTCCATCCTGGGGATAGGTTTTAGAGGTGTAAATAGAGAGTCCCAGCCCCATGCTATAACAGATCTGAAAGTGGATTTATTGCAACGCGTCAGACACACTGGCTTTAAAACCGCTCTCAGAGACCATAACGCTGGAAGCCACACACTTGTGCCACTTTAGCACACTGCCAAAAACGTGAAGTCATGCACTCTTTCAAAGTGTGTTATGGTAGAGTGAACATTAACACCCTTATTACTTAAACAATCACGTAAGAGTTTCTGTTCATAATGAGCATTTTTTTTATTTCATAACACATGTATTAGATCTAGGTACATTTAGCAGAAAAAATTGCTATTATTTCTTTTGTACAAAATGAGACAATACAAAAATACTAATAGTGAATTTTGATACATTTGTAGGTGTCGTTCCTTAAAAAAAACTTAGTATGACAAATCTACAATAGTTTAGTAAGCTAAATACAAAAAAATCGGTCAATCAATGCTTGTCGAAGCAGCAATTTGTAAATAACACAGGTCATGACACTTTGTTTTTATTTATAGTGGATATATCTAAATATGTTCAGAAATAATATTTTACATAGTTAATTTTAATGATCTATACATTATTTATATATTTAAAAGGAAAAAAAGAACAGTTTGCTGAAATGATAGGACGGACTAGACAATGTGAGAGATGTGCAACATGTTGGAGCTGTGTAGCATTGTGTAGATGTTTTATGTATGTAAACTAATCAGGCAGCACTGTACAGGTGTTAGTGAGAACAGTAGACATTATTTTAGATAAGAAAAGGCCAAAAAGGCATTTAGAGAAAATAAATCCACAGTTTTCTTCCATTTTTTTTCTTCACATGGTAACAGTCCTCTGCAAGGACTAGGTGCAGAAACACAGTGAGACACACACATACAAAGAATCTCACTCATACACACTCACACACATACACAAAATGTGGCACTGAGTGACTGTGGTGGGACCCCACACCTTGAACATGCTGGGTTGGATGGGAGTTCTGGCAGGCAATTTAATTAACACCATCCCTGGCTATAGATACAGTTGGCACTGCTGTTGAGTGATTATGTGCTTGGAAGGGAGAACAATCCATACCAGCCAGCAGAAGAGACTCGTTCACCCATCCAAAATGAAATGTGCCAAGCCAGTGCAGTCGATGGGACTCGAAATGCCCGCCCCCATCCCATCTTATCCCATCCCATCCTTCCCAGCACAAATCACACCCACTGAATGCAGAAGCACGGCTCTGCCATGCCCTCTCAGCTGGGTGGCTATCTTGAATTCACTATTTCACTATTAAAATTTGACTACCATCTGTTATCTACAGCCCATCCCCCCAGCCCACCCCCTAAAATCCCAGTAAAATACAACATCCCTTGGAGCTAGGCTTCTGTGCGGATAGCTTAGGACAGCAGGGATGGGTCTAGTGCTTAGGAGTGTCAGCGTATCATAATGGTATGTGTAGTCCAATAGATTCTGCAGGACCCTCACATACCACAGCGTAAGAGTTCACTGGTATTCAGTCTACCACACACTAAACCTCATCGAGCGTCCTCAGAGCTACACCGCCCAGACAGCGAGTGGTGACGATTTATAATGATTGGATATAGTGCTATAAGTTATTCTTCTTTATATTGTTAATATATCTGTGCTAGTAACATTGCAACTAATAAAGTATCATTCCTATAACTAAGGAATTTGTTGTCTTATACTGGCGAAAGGCCTCGGAGACAAGAGAGAGGAAAAGGGGTAAAAAGAGAAAGAGAGAGGTCACATGACCAGCCTCACAGTCACACTCTTCATTCATTTGCCATGCATCCATTCATTCATTAGTACATGTTTTGCCTTCTTTCAGCCCCATTATTAATGTGGCCCATTTGCTTTCTGCATTTCACTCCATTTAGTGTATTGGAAAGCAAGTTACAGGCCCACTTAGTCCCTGCTGCTTTGGGAACAAACTCCCAAAAATGAACGACTTTTCTTATGATTGTTTAGCTTTCATAAATTGGGCTCAAATAAGAAACAGCAAGGTTTGTAATAATACAAAAATAGAGAGTCTCAATAGTAAAATAAAAAAGTCTCTGTCTCCTGCCCCTACATTCTACTGTCAGATGAGAGAAAGAGACAGCAGCAGCTCATATGCTGCTTCTCTTCATTCACAGGTGGCTCTTCAGGTTCTTCAAAGGTATGATGGAATTCTAGGGATGCTTCCTCCCATATCCTCCTCTCACACCATGTTGTGATGGTTGTTCCTGTCTATGATGTCAGCGGAGGGCAGGAGTTCTTTCTTGATTGGTGATGGTGGAGGACTGACAGTCTTGACTTTGGGCTTAAACAGGTCTGACACATAGAAGACCTACAGAGGAGACAAGAGAAAACAAAAGCAAGTTAAATGAAGCTATATAGTGACCATCAACTGTAAACTTACAAAGCACAAATCGTAGATAAATTATAACAATATATACATATTGGCAGTGTTAGTCCACCAGTACAAAGGAATTTATATTGAATTTTAATGAGCCAGTTTTAAAGCACACAAAATGCCTCCAATTCAGACAACAGAGTGTCCCCAAAAGTCTCCATACATAAGGGAAATGAACACTTTTTAGCAAAATATTTTTTTTCAGATAGTCTTTAAGAATGCCTTTGACAAAAGAAGAATGTATTGAAGTCATTCTCATGGCTGGATAAAGAAGCTGTCCCAAGGTGGTGATGGAAACATGGCAAGCACATCAGATACGACACTGTTGCCAAACATATTAACAAATTCAAAAAGACTGGGAGTGTTGCGGACCAACTGAGCAGTGGACGTCCACGAACATCCACTGACGAAGACACAACTGACGTGGTGCTGCCATACATAGTCCCCTATGTGTGGAGACTTATACGACACCCTGTATTTGTAAAGCGCAGCTTTTTCAAAATTCTACGTTTTCAAAATTCTATATTTTATTAGCCTTTGACTAATAGAGGAGTTACTATGTTATTAATGACGTCATTCACCCCTTTGACCTTAGCAGCTCGAAATCAGCTACTTCCTTCTCTGAGCTCACACTCTGATAACGAGTGTCCAACCACAACAGTCTTTCAAAATCACTGAGTTAGAAGGGAAGACAAATGCCTCCACTTGTTTCCCAGGGCGCCCTTTAAGAAAGTGAAGTCAGAGTGAATCATGTGTGAGAGGCGCTGAGAAAGGAAAAGATATTGTCTCTGAGCCATGGATGTATGGCCTGATGATGACATCACTGGCTCAACAGGAAAACAGGCGGTGGATAATAATTGTGCCTGTGGCACCAAGCCAAGCAGGAGGATTCTCAAGCACGGTCAAACTGGTGATCTAAATCTCCACCTGGACTGGCTTATAAGGCCAAATGGAGTATGAGTCCCTGATATTTGGGCTTGGAAAAGTCTAGATTATTTAGTTTTTCTGGCAGAGCTGATGTAAAGATGAAGCCAACACACTCTCACAATTCACATAAGCCAGTTTACAGTACATGAAGTCAAAAGTATATATTATGGCCATTTCAACATAGTTGATGAGAGGTTACGGTGGAGGTTAGGGTATTGTGCAACATGGATTGGTGTTTTTTTATGACTCAACTTGCATGAAATCCAACAAAATCTTTCGTTTTCACTGGAATT
This sequence comes from Pangasianodon gigas, assembly GCA_022758105.1. Taxonomy (NCBI): domain Eukaryota; kingdom Metazoa; phylum Chordata; class Actinopteri; order Siluriformes; family Pangasiidae; genus Pangasianodon; species Pangasianodon gigas. The sequence goes on along the minus strand of CM040472.1, from coordinate 5,171,102 downwards.
CCTT
>CM040472.1:5145306-5170998 GCA_022758105.1 Pangasianodon gigas | reverse complement strand
AGCTCAGTGAAATGCTAATAGTGTGGAGGAACAGATTCCAACAAGCCTGCCACTACATATCCCCCCCCCCACCCCCCCCCCCCCTTCCCACACACACACAGACACACACACACACACACATATACACATGCACACACAGAGAGAAACTGTATAATGAGAAAGGTGGGCATGACTCAACTGGCAGCTAAATTTTTTTTTTTAACATTTCCTGCCATGCTATCTGTCATGCGGCATCATAGCTGGGAAATGGCAGGGGGAAAACATGGCACAGCTAAAAAAAAAAAAGGGAATTTCCCTTTTTGGGTCTATGACTGATAAACTCTCAACTCTGCCAGTCTTATACTTAAAGAATGGTACAGGTTTTGTCTGAGATACAGTTCAGTGCCAACATTTACAGGAATACCTCTTTTTTTACAGTGGATTATTGGAGTCAGTCCCTCTCTCTCTCTCTCTCTCTCTCTCTCTCTCTCTCTCTCTCTCCACACACGCACAAAGAGCGCTTTGCCATAGTTTGAGGCTGCACAGTTTAGAAAGGGCAGCCTTATTCAGGGTTTGCAGTTTGAGCATATAAGTGTGCATGATTAGATCATGGCATTTTCTATGTGACCTTTAGACACAAGTACAAATGACATCAGAAAACTGGACCATAAGGCCCCTCACTAATTATATGTGTATGTCATTATTCCTCCATGGACAACAGGATAGTAATGAGCTCATGAGTATATAATAGCTCTGTGGCAGATGAGCCATCCTTTTACACAAAAGACTAACACTATGACCTCTGCCCTTTGACCCTATGCGGTTATGAAGCTTTATCATGAAGAGAGTGCTTCCTGTGGCGAGACCCTTCCATGTGAAAGTGTTCTTCCTCTGCACTGTTAGCCCATTGTGTTCAAAATGCCTCATCAGCAACAGGAACCAGTGTGGCTTGTGTGTATTTACATGTAAGCATGAATGTGTCTTTAATACCGTCCCAGATAAACCCTATCAATAGATGTACTTTACGGCTGATGCTCTTAGAAAGGGTATATAAATGGAGTTTTAGGGTTTTAAAAGTAGAATTAAAGGAAGTACCTACTGTATGTCTGTGAGAATGTACATAAAATAGGTTCTGAAGTCAATTATGCTTTCAAGTGAATGAACTCTAAGCTCACACTGGCATAAATTAGAGTTTTTCTAGTTGCTAAAAGAACATTTTTCCACTCTTTCATCTGGCCGATCTGAAACACTAAGAAATGGTGCTTTAGTTTTTCTACTTGGAAAAATTATGGTATATTACTCATAAGCATCAGCACTCGTAAGCATTAATCCCCAGAACTTAAGGCTGTTTGGTTCCCGGTTTAGACCGTTTGATTTTTTTTAATTCTGCCAAAGTGGGTGCAATCACACATGCCTTATTTTTTGTCTTTGGATAAAACAAATAAAATTCATGCTGGTGAAATTCGACCACATGGCCATGAGATGGAACCATTAGAGGCCAGATTTTTCAGCATCTGACTCACACACACACACACACACACACACACACAGTCAGACAGGAACTGACAGAAATAATTTATATCCATCCAACCATTGTGCCAGGGGATGTTGGAAATTTTTGAAAGCGAATCTGCTGGAGTAGAAATATTTTGGATCTTTGAGCTTTTCAGCTTTTTAACAAACACGTCACAGGAAAAGAGTGTACAAAGACAGATAGGACTATTGACCACAGGCTTAATGTTAACAGGCTAATGATAAATTAATAGTGTGTGTGGTCTTCTAAGTGTTGAATTTAGAGTGCAGACTGTGCTTTGTCCTTAGGAGCGTGTGTGGGTGCTAACTTGCTGTAGGGCATGTTGCACAAAGGTGCATCTGCTTAACGACTGTAAAGACTGCATCATTGTTTGGCACATATTTGTCCCATGCGTAACTTGGGCTGACTTTAATAATGCTGTTAAAATTTCCTCAGCTTTACATAAACAGACATTATTTTTGGCTCCACACTGCCTCCCCTGCCTGTCACGGCTCAAAAGAGAGCTGTAACTGTTGGAAAAATACAAAAGGCAAGCCAAATGGGCAGACATATGGGAGAAAACGATAGCATATCAGGATATCTATCTCGGCACGCAGACCAGCAGAGAAGAACTCTGTCTTAAACTCTTATCAGTGAAGGAACATGAGTCCGGAACAGTGACCATGACCCTTAGCGCTCTAGAGGAAAGCTGGGATACTGGGCGTCAGGAAGTGCAGAAAGGAGAGGAGGAGCATGTAGAACGAGAGTGGAGAAATGAAGAGAAGCAGAGAGGAAAAGGCAGTTGGTGCATTCCTCTCCAGCTGTTTCCCCCCTCATCTACCATTGGCTTTCTGCAAGTGCACTTGCAGCACTCCAAACTGAGGCCTGACTGGCGTATGTAACATCTTATTCTCTTCTCTCCTTAGTATGAAGTCAGAAATCGGGACAGCTTTGATGATGAAAACACATCTATGGGCGGAAGAACAGAAGGATGTGACGGCTCTCCAAAGAAAGCAGACTACCGTGGGTTTTTTATTGGTTTGTCAGACAAAACACAAACCAGGCAATCCTTGGATCTGCTTGTGAAAATATATCTCATGGTCTATAGACCTCATGTTGGTGTGTATAGTAGGCTTAGGAAGTTCTTCCTTCTCCACAAATGGAATTCAAGGAGCTCCACGTCTGGAGTTTCCTTTCATCAAGCGAGGTTGACGATACTCTGAGAGGAATGCTGTCAACTTCCGTCTCCATAAGTCATATGAGCTGATCCGAGCTAATGAGGAGCAGACGCCAAGCCTGTCAGCAGCTCCGCACCACTGCCAAAGCTCACCAGAACACACCACTTAAAAGCCAAGACTCACCACTTCAAAGCCTGACTCACCTCTTTAAAGCCTGTTGCTTTGGTATCAAATCAAGAATAAGGGATTGGTTTCTTCTACGCAAACCATTCTATCCATGAAAAAAATAGGCTTCACACCAGAATAAACACCAGTACAAAGTGCATCTTCTCCCTGCATGGAAGAAGTGGTTGGGTTTGACACTCTGAATCTTCAGTCGTGCCCCAAAATGGTGCGAAACGGTCCAGTATATTATTGTATAAAGCTATAACATTTGGTCCTGGCTGTGTTTTCATTTGTTCGGCAGCCACGTGCAATGTATGTACTTCCCATATGTTCCCACTGAACTCTTGTTGTTAGAGATACTCTAATTGGACTTCCAAAGTGTTCGCAGATGTGTGCGTGTGAGTGCAGTGGAACAGGCAGAGGGGAGAGAGGGGAGTGGGACAGATTCCAGTGCAGGGTCATAAAAAAATCGCATGGACGCCTTAATCTACAAGGCTGTGCTCTCACTCCTTCTTTTAACATGTTCTAGTGGTGCACTGGTGGTGCACGTTATGCAGCACTTGATGGACACAATGCTATAAAAGTTGGGTTGAGCTTTATTTTAATAGACAAAATACTGTAGAAAAGGCTAGTTAAATAGGAAAACTATTCGTAGGAAAAAATGGATTGTGTTCCTGTGGTCCAAAAAAAATGGGAGATGGGAGTGCTTAAAACAGCATTTGGAATGATGCAGGGACCTCAGTGTTGCACAAACAGATGAAAAGGATGTATGGTCACTACTTGTGTACTACTAACTGTAGGACAACAGCCAAAGTAAATTTCCTGTGCTTTCTGGGTAATGTAGTCCACCAGAAATGTGCCAACATGTGCCAACCGCCGACAAACGACCTGATACAGTTGGAGCAACAGAGACTTTGCCAGGATTTTGTAATCACCAAGGGAGTCTCTGTGAAAGCACTTTTCATTTAAACGCCACTAACAATTTCCATGTTTGCCTTTGGCCCCCTGTTCAGAGGCAATGCTGGGCAAAGTGGTTTTAGAGTTGAAGATGATGTGGGGTAATAGTGCTTTCATGGTCTCATGCCCTGCTAGTTTCCCAAAGAATTAAGATTTTCATGTCTTAGCTGTTCTGAGCTGAATAAAAAAGTCTTAACGGCTGGACAAGTTTGTTAACAGAGAAAAAGAGAAAGAAAGAGACAAAAAGGGGTTGAAGGGAGGAGAGGGTATGTTCTGGAGAATGTTCTGGTCTGTCTCCAGTGGTTTGGTTTCCAGACTCCAAATGGTCTTCTGTCCTCACTTTGACATGAAGGGAAAAACAGCCAATGATATTGCAACTCTTGAATGCCTCTCATTGTGGCAAGCAAAAACCTCACCACATAACACTTCCGGTCTATCAGAAGACAAAGAGAATTCTACAAGAAAAGATTCTCAATGGGAATTGTATTTGGGGTGAACATGTCTAGTTATAAACTTCTGGTTAAAAAAACAGCACCAGAAAGAGGGAAAAAGAGAGACAGAGCCTTTGCATGGCTGCACTCAGCACGTGGTTTGTGTTTGTGGGCGCGACGTCTGCTGTTTGAGGCTGCTGCTGCAAACAGCGTGTGTAAGTGTATGTGAGTTGAAGCTGGTGGAAACTCGGCACCGCCATCGTAACATGAACCGAGACCAGAGTGGTTAACCCGTAAGTTCTATACTGATCTATTTTAAATGTGAAATAATGCTAGAGATTATTTTCCTATTCAAAATTTATCTCTGCAAAAAACAAAGGTAACTTTAGTCCCTGTTACATTCTCTGCATCTTTTTTTTACACTTACCTCTGTTCACATCTACGTATCATCAGGATACCCAAGCATGTGAAATGATTTTGTGACTTATAACTGAGATGAAGATGGTATACTGGTATTTGATATACTGGATGTGATATACTGGTATTTAAAATATTTTTTAACAAGACTCAACCAATCAGTGTTCCTTTGTTAAGCGGTGATGATAAACATGACAGATTAAAGTGGCCTATCAGAGTATATATGGGAAGAAAATGATGGGATGAGGAAACGGATGAAAGGCAAGATGTACTTACTATGCAGTAGGCCACCAGTGCTCCTTGTACAAAGCCAGCAAGCACGTCAGTGGGATGGTGCTTATGGTCTGAAACACGAGACAGTCCGGTGTAAAAGGCCATCATCAGAAGAGTGAACTGGACCAGCGGCCTCAGGAGACGAGCTCCACGCCAAGTAAACCGAGACTGCAGGTAGAACTGGAGGAATAGACAGAGGGAGAAAAGAGAGAAGCCTTCACATTAAAACAGAACTGTATTTTTATGTTAGTAGATCTTATAATATTTGTCAGTTTGAAATTACATAGCCAAATATTCACACTAGCCTGAAGATGGCAGAGGAAGGACAGCAATCACGTGACTGTTTCTAATAAATAATTCTCTCACACAGCTGTACAAACAGAAGAGGAAGCAACCCACACATACTCAGATTGAACAAATATTACACTATACTACAAACTACACAATTTTAACACTCTTTTCAAAATACCAAATGAGACTTCTTCGTTAAGGAAGCTTGTAGGACGTGTAGAAGTTTTTCAACCTTGGATGTGTCAATATAACATCACAGACCTCTACTGGATGTTCTTCATCATTTCTAGTCTCCGTGACATAAAAACCTTGAGAAAGAATGCATGGGAACAGGAAGACCCTCTGGATCAAGAAAACACCAGCAGTCAGATGAGAGCGAGAGATGATGAGGAAGTGGCAGGTGGGGGTCAGTAACTGGTTGACGTAATGGTGCGTTAAAATGCCCCATCAGACAGATCTCACAGACGGGTCATTGTAAACACCATTCATTTCCTGCATTCACCATCCAGACGCTGCACATCCATCAGTGGTATAAAAAAGGGCAAGACTCCCGTCACACCCACACAATATCAGATAAAAAGTGAAGACCAAAGTGTCAGTCAAAACAAACAATAGCACAGGAACATTAAGATTGCCAGCTAAGGTGTGGACGAGGTCAGTTTTGTCTTCCTGAACGATTTGTCGTTCACATCGCTGCCATTGTATGCGTCCCAGACGGAAAGGATCCCTCCCTACGGATGTTTGGAAATGGAGTTTCCTCACTGCTTGTAGTTCTCCTGTGAGGTCAGGATGGGTGGAGCTCGCTGCTCACCGCTAGCCATTTATCCATAGGCTAAAAATAAAAACTTTTATTGTTCTTTTTTTTTTATCAACATGTAGCATATAGCTGCAAAGATTTCACAAATTTTGTCTCCACCTAACACAAGATAATTTTGCATACTGAAAACAGCCCACAAATCAGCTAATCTGGTCTGCTAATCCCCCATTCCCAAACAGCTCTTTTTTCAAGATAAATGTGATTGAGCATGTGTGTGGGCATGTGTTCTGGACACTAAGCCGCACTCAGTGTGCCGCAGATAGATTAAATTAATAGGCACTATGCTATGATCCAGTCATGTTAAAGCATTAAACAGCCAAACACATACAGTATTACTGCATCCTGACTCAGCAAATGGGAAGAAACTCCATCCAGCCTCTCTTTCTTGGACTGCCTGCCTGCTTTTCTCCCTAATAAAATACACCAACCTTTTAAAGGAAAGAAAGTGGGGCTCTCTAAAATGCCAGCGATAGACCGCTGTTCAATATGAAACACTTTTTTATTTAAACTTAACAACCGAGAACATCTTTTATTCCAGGCAAAGCAGCACTTATTGGATCTGATCAAAGTCTTATGTGAACGATTTTTATTGCTTTAAATGGTTCTACCTACTTTCATTAGCGAGCCCGTGATTTCCCATAAACACCAAATATCTCAAGTTTATAAATCCACAAGTTTGACCAAAGCTTTATTGTAAGTTGTTGCTTGTACAACCCGCCCAGTTCCATCTGCAGCCAGGGAAAACCGAGGGATATTCTAACCTAAACCTCAGAGTTATTTTAACTGCTGACTTGCGGATACTTGCCATTCCTTTTGCTAAAATAAACAGTAGTATCCATATAGGAATTAAAAACAAACACATAAATAAAACATTCAAACACATTCTCATGGAAAACGAACAGGATGCTCTCGGCTTATAGAACTGCTGCCTTTGGAGAATTTGTCATAGAGTGACTCAGTAGTGCCAGGTCGTAAAACTGACAAAACAAGGACTAAACTCTTTGAGAGCATCCAGTTATGAAGAGAAAACTTTACTTGTGGTGGGATAAAATGAGTTTGAGAATGCCCTTTTTTTGTCAAAGACTTTCAATTGCTGTTTATCCTTAAGGATTAGGTATCAAAGCAGAGCCTCGTCATAAAAGACTATGAAGTCTATATGTTGCGTCATGTCGTTCAAAGTATATGTACTGCAAATCAACACAATTAAACAAAGTCACAATAGTAGTTAAGCTAATCTTCTTAATGTCACTGAAGTGAAAAGATGTGTAAAATGATGGGAGAGCTCTCATTTTCACAATGTCTCTCTCACCCACTCTTCCCTGCTGGCTATCATTACGAATGCTACACAATGCCTGGAATTCTCTTGATTTCACTCTGAACATAAACAACTGACCACAAAACAAACAAGTCGACCAAACCCTTGGGATAGTACACACCATGAACAGATTAACACACACACACATACACACACACACATGAGAGGAATGTGACACATCCAGCTACCCCAAACCACATCTAATGGTAAAGCTGAACTTATAAAACTGTATGTCAAGCAAAAGTATCAAACGGCAGCAATTAGTTCCAAAATAAGCACATGGAGGAAACTAAATAGTGTAGATGGGGGGTGCTGCAGAAAGGGCGCTGGGGATTAGTTAAGCACGACTTTGGCATAGCAGAGTGACGCGTCTAGGCCTGGAGACGAACAAGCTGGGACATTAAGGACCTGGTGGTGTAGCATCCCTGCAGGGCAACATACAGTCTCTCTCTGCTAGCTGATAACAGATTGTGCTTGAAGACACACTCTTCCGAGCTCAGATAGAGCCCTTAGCTATCAAAGTTCTGATAAAGTCAATGTGGTGAGGACGTCAAGACACACACACAAGTGTTCAGAGCCCTTGATCTCCTAAAACCCATCAGGAGCTGGGTGTGGATGGAAGACAAAGTGTGTCCTGATACCCTTATCCCAGGGTGTGCTGTAACACACACACACACAAACACACACACACACACTAAGCTGAGACATAACACACTCATCCAAGAGATAACATGCTTTGTCTTCCTAGGATTCTCTTACCATGCATGCATGCCCCGCAGGCAAGTGGATCACAATGTGATACGCTATGTAGGGGTGGGGTGGGGAGTCTGGCTAGCCCAGTGGAAAAGAGAAAAGTGTATTTTTAAACTGCTAGTAACTCCTTGGACTCCACACATAGCCATGAACAAGCCCTGAAACCATACAGTAAATATTTGGACCTATTGGTAGAATCTTCCTCTCTATTTCGGTGTGAGCCGGTAAAGTGGAAAAGTAAGTAAAGGGAGTAGATTTGCAAAAAGAAAGAGACTAACAAAAAGAGGGTGGGTTTTCTTCATTTTTATGGCAGAATTTTTTTCATAATGCCATGCAATCTTCTTGTGTTGCTCTCTGAGGCAAGTCAGGTTTGGCAGCACACAGTCTGACTTTCCAGCCAGGGTTCTCCACATTTTCATTTGAGGCCAGCCTTAAAGTAACTAACACAATGAGCCAGGATCTTTTTTGACGCGACTCCAACAATGGAAGTGATGAAAGAAAGCAAGCACTTCAAAGGTCATCACTCTGCAAATTCACCTCTTGGTCCGTCTCTGTCTACAGTGTCCCGTCATTTCCTCATTCTACCAGCTGGCTTGTGTGGTTTGGGCACTACATGGATGCCTCTGTCTGCCTCAAACCAAAACCCAAGAGCTGAGCAGCTAGAGGTTAGTGAAAGACTAGACGAATACAGAAATCCCCACAGACTGCTGCCCCGAGTCAGCCATCGATCATCACGCTAGTTAACGTCACTTAGATGATGTTTAAAGTTCCTAATAAAGTCCTATGGAAAAAAAGGGGGGCAGAAAAGCATCTCATCCTAACTGGTTTGGCAAGGAAATGAATCAGCAATATGGAATGACATTTAAGACAATACCATTAAATACAATGCATATACCTGATACCCAGTAGCACACTTCATAGAAGAAATGTAAAAACGTACTGTATGTGCTATAATGCAGTGTTTTGTGTCAGATGGAAATTTCTCTGGAAAGTAAGACGCTCAAGTGTCTTATGGAGGACATGAGAGAAGATGATGGGGTTTTCAGACAGAGGGGATTTCTGGTTGTGTGAATAGCAGATGTAAATAGGTTGGAAAGAGTGACAGTGAGAGATGGTGTCATGAAATCACTTTGTCTCCCACGGAGTAGATATCAACAGGAGAGAAGGATATATATAATTCCACAGCTTAGTATATTATAAATATAATTTTGTTGAACCTATGTAGTGCACAATATGCTCACTGAATCTGAATTTCAGAGTCAATCACACTGTGTTTCTTACTGAAGTATCATAATATTGAACTCAGAGGATGGTTTTCTAATTTATTTTATTAGTCTCGAGTCAGAGAGAAATTTATACTTTTGGTTCTTTTCCTATTTGGTCTTTCTTTGTTCTTTAATTAATTAATATATTAAGAATTAATATTATTTAGTAAACTGATACAATATGTGAAAATAAAAGGCATCATAAAAACATTTTCTTACATTAAGCAGCAAGGGTTATATGGCCATAGATTTATGTGTATCAGACATTCAATTGTGTGTTGTTTTTTTTGTCTTAGAATGTGTACATATTATGAACATTTCACTAGTATTTGACCAGCGAAATCTAATTCACATGCTTTCTTGGATATTAATTGCCATGGTTTCTTGGATATTAAATTCTAGCAGTGAGAGTCCATGCACTATGCACTTGGCCTCTACTTCGTGCTTAATCACTTTGCTAAAAGTGCACCAGATGAAAAGCCAATCACTGCTGTCATGAAACACTGTCAGTTCTGTGAGGCCCACAAAGCTGTCAAAGTCGCACATTAATTTAATGACTACTCGGAGTGTATTAAGGTGATTGCTGTCTGAGTTAAAACAGCTTCCCCCTACTGGCCCTCTGGCCACATACATACATACATACAGACACACACTGCCCCAGGGTCTCGCTTACACCGAGTTGGCGGTGCTCCTGCCACATTCTGCCCTCTCTCACACTCCCACTTAATCTTTCCAAACTCTGGGAATGCACAGCTGGCCACATTCATTAGAGAACAGAACTCTCGGCCCCCACACTTCATCTGCCCTACCTCAGTGCTCTCTAGGTTACAGGGAGGAGGCGGTGGTGTGGCAACCAGAGGGAAATGCCTGAGTAAGAAGAAGGGGAAACCAAAAAAGAGGAAAAACAGGGTGGGCCCAAGACCTGAGGTGAGACTAACAGAATAGGTTAGAAAGCAGGAAACCAGTTTGATCTACAATGTGGAAACATGAAACGCTTAAGCAGGAAGTGAATGGGTGGGTGTGTGGGTGTCTGAAGTGGGTTTCAGACTGGCGGGACATCTAATTATCAGGACACGCTAAACACTGCCTTTCAACAGGTGGCAGTGAGTGAGAGAGGTAAAGGGGAAAACAGAAAGAAAAAAAAGAGGAGAGAAGAGTGACAGGGAATCAAAGAGGAGGAATGTAAGAGTGTAAGAGAGAAGGATAACAGAGCAGAGGAAATCGATGCAGCTGCAAAAATAAGAACAGCTGGGGTATATCCAAGCACAAGATGATCAAGGAAAACGAGTTTCAGAGTGAGACACCTGTAGTGTTCCACAGATGAAATCAAAATCTCCCCCAAACAGAACAAAACACACTGTGTCCACATCGCAGCACTAACCATGGAGCAGGAAAGCAGGTCAATGTGTGTATGTGTGTGTATGTGTGTGTATGTGTGTGAAATAAAGTCCGTGGTTTTGTATATACTTACAGCTAGATACAGCATGGTGTACATTGAAAATGAGGCATGTCCAGAGAAGAAGGATTTCCTAAAAAGACAAAAAGCAGAAAGCACATTTAATCCTAATATTAATGACAGAACAGTGTGTTTCTTACTGAAATATCATAATATTCAACTCATAGTGTTCTTTTCAGCTTTATTATTCTGTTTGCCTGGTCTGAATCAGAGAGAAATTTAAACTTCATCCTTTTTCTATTTGGTCTGGTTCATTTTCACACTGTACTGATTTAAGTGGAACAGAAAAAGAGAATAGTTTGCTGAGAGGAGTGTGGGAAGTCGTTCATTCATTGTTCACAAATATAGCTATGGAAAATGTAAGCAAGCACAAAATGCATAAAGTGGAGAATCAAACATTGGCGCAAAATAGTAAGTAAGTAATTGTCTAATAAATAGATTTTAAAAAATATTACAGTATTTTATGAACTTTATCTGTTTGCCTGTCCCCTGCAACTTATTTTGCCATCTGGCATTTCAGTCTAGCAGCTCACATGTTGAAAAGTGCTGCTCAAAATCTATACCACACAACATGTTTGATTCAAGTGAATAACAACATGGGTTCTCACAGCAACACACTCTATTAAGGCTTGTTTTGAAAGAGACCAACATTGGCTTGTTTTGATTGATACTTAAGTGAAATTATTGTGTTCACACCTCCCCAAACAAACCCCATGAAGGGAGTAAAGACACCAAGGTTTGACTAAAACGGATGACTAAATACTGCATATGAGAAGACCTTGCATTGATATATGTGAATAGAATAATGAGCATAAATGGAAGTGAGCAAGTGTGTGTCACTGACTGACTGAGTGAGCGAGTATAAGCATGTGGATGTGTGAATGAACTTATGAACTATATAACTCACCTCGCCTCCTGCACCTTGCTGGGGTCGCCCGAGCACACATAGTCAGTGATATAGCCTTCAGAGCAGTTGATTTGTGAGTAGTCCGGCTTGCACACTTCAAGAAAGTGTGGCCTCATGCGCCCCACAGACACCTTGGCGATGTCTGTGAATGACTGGCTGATTGCGCAGCCGAAGATGAACACGCCTACCTGCCGGTAAAGGGCAGAGACGTACGGGTTTCCCACAAACGAGTGTGAGCCCTGCTTCAGGTAACGGATCCTATAGCACTCGCCAATCACAATCTGCAGGCCAGGGAGAAACAGCAAATATTTACTGACTTTTGCTGAAAAAAAAAATCAGAACACCTGTTGGATACCTTGTTTATTAAAATCAATATCAAAAATTCATAATGGTCAGGTCTTAGACATGCATAGTTGGTGTTAGATGTACATGCAAATGAAATTAGTGGAGAAGGAGAACACTTATGAGACAGGTGTATGTGTGTGCGAGAGAGACGGAGAGAGAGAGAGAGAGAGAGAGAGAGAGAGAGATGAGTGAAGGGAACAGGAGAACAGGTTTATGAGGACGGGCATGACCTGCCTCTCCTGTAAGTGGTGACATTTAGTGATGGCAATTATATGGAATGGAATTTAGGATGACCTTATCATAAAGTAACAGCTGTGGATTATGAGTTTTGAAAAGCTATCGACTGAATTTAGGGCTTAGAGACTTACATAAACACAATGAACCACTTATCACAAAGTGGCTAATTGTTTTATCCCTAATTTTCTGTCTCGATCTTGTGCTGAGTCTGTCAGTTTTAAGTCTTTTTCACACTCTAGTGGAAAAACTTGTAAAGAGTTGCTCTCTTAGGCCCAAATCAATGGAACAGGCTTTTTCATCCAGGCATTTTAAGCATTTTAATTTTGAAAATAGAAAAAAACTGAATGAAAAAGCCTAAATTTAATTTAAAAGTTGGTCTATCAATAAAGAATAGATGCAGAAAAATGTAAAAGATAGGGATTTTTTTAAAAATAAATGATTATGATGGAAACATAGGTCACATGTTTCACTGCTATGTCTGGATATGTCTACACATAAACATGGCCACTGAGGACACTCATGCACTGTTTGGACATATGAAGACATTTTCTCAATTTAATTAGCAAAAGCAACATCAAACATGACAACAGGATAAACTGATCACTGAAGACGAATGAATGAATATCAAACCTCAAATCTTCTTTCTGGCAAAAAAAAAACAAACAGCCATATAATTTTGGTATTGTAGTTTTTTTCTGTAATCACTTTTATGTTATCTTCAGGATTTTTGCATGACGGTGGTTTTTTTGTGTGTTTTAAAATTGTGAATTTGAATGCAAACCCAGCTTGAGACTGGAGACACTACTAATTATTTAAAGCTGTGTGTACAGTGCAAGTTTTCAGTTCCTGTCTACACGTCGTTGTTTGGGATTGTTATATCATTTGGTGTTACAATGAATAATGTTATGGCATTAATATGATCCTGTTTCCAGTATACACCAGAGAAGCTGCTATATCACAGCTCTTTGCCAAAACTGTGCCCTGGATTTCAGGAAGCTGTCTTCAGCTGTCACTGATGCTATTAAAAGTCCTCTCAGATCTAATAAAGTGAAGTCAGCAGCCCAGCAGCTGCAGGGTTATGTATATCAGCAGGCATAGATCTGCCATCCCAAATAGAAATTGCAAATCAGAAATGAATGTTAGCCTCATACTGTTTAGGTCAGGGGCGGTTTGATTTCCCACTCTTTCAAAAGAAGTATTTAAACCATTCTTGGAGGTATATACTGATCCTGATCCACTTCCATTTCCAAAGCTCCTTCGACTTGACGCCGCAATAGGAAATTATTCACAATAACAATTGTAAAAAATAAAACATTCACCATAAAGGCTCATAACCCCAATCAAAATATGCAATCACAAAATATGCAATCACAGAAAGACAGTAATAGAGACCAAAATGGCAGAAGAAGAAGAGAAGCCCAAAAGCAACCCCTGACCATGATGAACTCTCACTTTGTCAGATGGATATGAATGGTTTAGTTCTGGTGGAGTTTTATGTTCTATGTTATTAAGCCGCTGGTTATTTCGACTAGATCTCATACTTCACTATTTAACTGTGGTTAATTGGAGGGGTGAAGATCTATTCCTATAGGAGTGGGGTTAAGGATGATATATTGGATATATAAGAGGAGCACTTACAGAGACGATGGCAATAAGAATGCCAGCGAGACAGAGCACGGCATCGCTTATGGTGTCTCCGTTTTTATAAGGATACCGGATGGACTGGTCACTGCAGTAAAACCCGCGTTGATACGGCTCGATCATGCTAGTTTCAATTAACAGGAAAGGCAGGGCAGCTACAGCGAGAGGGAAAGAGAGAGAGAGAGAGAGAGAGAGAGAGAGAGATGCTTCAGGTCAGTCACAGACAAACAGAAAGACACACGCACAGGAGGCGAGGTGGCACAGCACAGCACGCACAGCAGCCGAGAATCATGGGATACACCAGGAAAGGTGGGGAGCTTCTGGCATGGAGGACTGGCCATTAAAAGAGAAAGCCACTAAACTAAACCCTGTGTGTAAATGGGTTCTCCACATCGCTGAATGTTTTCAGCTCTATTATATATCTTTTGATATATAATTTCTATTATAAATAATGTCTATTTCTAGACATCCAGTTCTGTTGTCTTACTACGACGTTCTATAATGTACAGTATGCCTAGATAAACTCGTATCACTCTTTCAGAGGCCTCGGCCTCCCATGCCATCCCCAGTCTTGCCCGGCACCATGCCCCGAGTCTGATGCCCCCAGTAGGGGCACTTACGCTGGCGAGGGGCAGGAGGACGCCCACAGCCATCAGCACGGAAGAGGGCACAGTGCTGTTCTTATAGTCGTAGCGGATGCTGTCGTCTGTGCAGTAGAAGCCGCGCTGGTACGGCTGTATTGAAGACTTGTGCAGCACCATGGAGGGCAGCATGACTGCGCAGAACACACAAACACAGGCCGCGCATGTCGTCACACACACAGACTTACCTGAGATGCTGTGCTGCTCATAATTATGTACATTTAACTTTTTTTTAACAATCTCACCTGCATTATTCAGACAGGATAAACTTGTGTTTTAAAATAAGAAGGAAAGACAGTATATTTAAAGGTGATCCTGCAGTACATCCTCACTGACTCAAAAGGGTGACTAAGTACTTCTTATCTACTAACTAAACACAAATATACTGTAAGCCTAACATTCAAACAGTACAGATTCTCACTGTTAGCATACTCATTTACAGAACTCAGAGAAGTACAATAGTAGTGGTATCTATGCTTTCAAGTGGCTCAGCATATTGAGAGGGCTAAAGCAGAGTCTAAAGCTTGAGACAATGCGTTCTAAATAGCATTAGCTAAAATCCCTTAAATAAACTAAACTTGAGAGAGCGCTTCAGCAAACTTCAATGAACAACACTCTTAGAAGGAAAATGTTCTTTTCCTTTAGTTTGTTCCTCTAAGGGGAGCTTTATTTATTTATTTATTTATTTCAGAAAAGGTTCCAGGTAGAACGGCTTTAGGCAGCTAAAACCTCTATCCATCCATAGAACGTTTTTTTCTTACAGTGTACTCACCTACCAAATTCTGTTTGATTGAAGTTAATTCAGATTTGATCCAAATGATTCGTTAACAGCGGTCTAATATGACAGATCGTGGTGAGAATCACCAGGTATGATTGCTCTGGTGCTTTGATTATTCTAAAGATTTCAGAGGATTCATAAATAAGGCGTGGATAGATGCAGCTAAGCTAATTAGAGATGTGACTGATGCTATGATCAGTTTATTGTAAAATTATACAGAGTGAACGTAGTTAGCTTAGCTGAAAGATATATGGTTATGTAGTATGTCCAAAGCTGGTCAGTTATACCACAAAGCCATACCAACAGCACAGAGGTTTACCATACATGCCCAATAAATAACCAGATCTATAAGGTACATTTCAAAAATGCAGAGTTCTCAGCCCGCTGTGTTTTTTGAAGGAAGGGAATGGCCTACTCGTTAACATCGTTAAAATGTCACATCTCCTGCAAAACACGTCAGCTGTCACGGAGGGAAAATAAATCTAGATTTCCAAATCAAAGCAAAGAAAACGCAAACGGTTCAAAACTGTAGCGGGAGCTCTTAAGAAGGCTTCTATGAAAGGTTGTAAAATGTGTGAATAGCAAGAAAAACAAGGCTAAGCTTACATTGGCCACCCAAATCTCTGGAACGGTTTTTGGGATGGCAAGAATGGCCAGGATAAGGAAGCGTTCGGGGTTTGTGTGGTTAGAGAGAGGGGCGAAACACACGGGCCAATGAGTAACAGCCAGCGTTCATTTGGAAGTACTTTGAAAGTCAAGTCTGAACTCCCTTTGGCAAGAAAAATGTTGACCTCAGAAAGGCATGCACCACCATTCGAAACCCTGATGCAAAATGACATTCAGGATTTCTTAAATCCCAGTCCTGGAATAATTCATGTGCACAAGTTGGTATTCAATATATTCTGTATCACCACAACATGGCTGAACTTTTCCTGCCTGTCTTTTTCACTCTTAAAACAGCTGAGCATGGCAGCTCTTTAAGGCTTCAGTCGTGGGCTTCACCTGCGTAAACACAGTGTGTGCAGTCATGAGGAAGCACATTTAGGAGTAAGGTAAACTATTGGTGAGGGCTGGTGAGTTGGGGGGACTTCATGGGAACAGGTTGTGAGCTGGGGAAACACCCACCGGTATGGATTCTTCCCATACCTCTGTCAGATAGACTAGAAAGAACGGCCTGCAATCAATCAATCATAGGCAGGGCGTAAAGATGCACATGGATAAGTGTGTTTGTGTCTGCATTTCCATCCTCCACAAACGCAAAGGGCAAACAAAGTTCTTGGCGAGCAGAGAAATACCACCTTGAATCAAACCATCAGAAATTTCCATCACATTGCTGTGGTTCTATGCACACTGAAATTATGATGCAAATGAGCACGAGACAGAGAATGAGAGAGAAAGAAAACTTTCGCTTGTCAGCCAAAGAGTGAGAGTTGGAGTGAGCGAAAGATAGCTAGAGAAAAGCAATCATAGCTTTAGTGCATGTGGGAACTCCAGTGGCAGGGCATTGACCCCTTACTGAGCCTTAAAAATAAGCCCAACTGCAGCATGGGAGAATGCAGAGGACCTACTACAAAGCCTAAATAGGCCTGAAAAGAGTGTGAGTGTGTGTATGTGTGCCTTTCCACCAAATGTTGATGAAAGGCTCTCTGTATATGCCCGCACTGCCAGCCACACTATGCCAGCCTGGAATTGTTCAGCCCATCATGCCATCACCATGAGAGACGGCTGGTATGTGGAGATTCTGTCCCTCCCCTCCACACACACACACACACACACACGATCCCGTTCTCTTTTCCTAACCCTAATTCTCTCCTCATGCCTGGGCTCATTTGCGTCACAGGACAGAAGCTGTAGGGCTTCAAACGAAACAGGCTCATAAATAATAGTCTCATGCCGCTTTGCCTTAATGTCTCTCTATCTTTCTCTCTCTGTTTCCCTTAACTAAACACAAGGCACCTGAATTCTGTGGGTGATAAATCAAAGAAGAATAAATCTGTTTTGCATTTAGGAGTTCACAGAGAGGATACTGAATGGACAGACACTCAAACTTTGTGCTTTCCTACACTATTAAGAAACAAAGGTTTCATTTAGCATTTATCTATTAGGTTCTTTGGTTTGGTTTAAAGTCCAATGCAGAACCTTTCATTAGAGCTTTTCCTTCGTAGAAAAGTAGAACCGCTTTACAAAGTTATTTACAGAAGAACTTTTGGCCATCCAAACAACCCCTGAGGAACTTTTTGAAAGACGACAGACAAAGTTTGACAGCACTCTAATTTTAACAAATGTGAAACCATCAGGTTGTGTGTCATAAGAGAACCTGAGAAGAGAAGAGCGATTTCCCGAGGGCCCCCAGATTTGCTTGGCATAAACAGTTCAGCCAATGAGCTGCCCCAGACAGATCGCTCAGTTAGAGCGTAATGAAAATCATCTGGAGCCAAAATGCACTAGGGTTTCATCTTGGGGAAGCCAAACTACATATACATACCACACACAAGCATACAACAACAATCAAAAAGTGGGTGGTAGAATGCAGTAATGCAAGGGGAATTTTCTTATCTAGGTTATCAGATGTGGGTACACAGTTTCCCGCAGCAGAAACGGAGAGCAGGCGAAAAAGCCGTTTCCTAAGCTGTCGCCTAAAGCTCAAGACATCAGAGATACCAACATAGCATGATAGAATGTCACGCCAGTTCGAAAAATGACTGTTTACACAAGAAATTAGTGCAGGGACATGCCTTATCAGACATGATGCTTTGCTGAAAGTGAGGAAGTTCCAAACATCAAGGCTAAACATGCAATATGACAGACAAATGTGTGTGTGTGTGTGTGTGTGTGCATGTGTGCGGATCATCTGATAACCATCAGAGATCATCTGATAACCATCAGAGTCAGGCAAATTGAGAATACTGTGTGGTTATGTGGTTTGGCACCAGCATGGAGCAACACCTATGATGTGCATTTAGGTGAGCTTATGAATCAGTGGCCTAGCCAAGACTCATCTTTTTTTCCAGATTGTCTAAAGATGGGAAAGCCCCTGGTCTATCCACTCATTTTTTTCCATATTAAACTATCCACTAATTTTTTCCACATTTCACATGACGTGGAAAATTAGAAGTATGCCACCTGCTTGGAAGACAATTTGATTAGTCAGGTTTATATGATGAGCTGGCACAATGGCGCAACTTCACAGCTCCAGGATGAAATTTTGAGCTCAGGTTACTGTCTGTGTGTAATTTTACATGCTCTCCTACTCCTATCTCACTAAAATATGCTGGTAGGTTGACTGGCTACTCTAAATTGACAAAAGCAGTGAATGAGCGTGTGAATCGGGCCCATCATGGACTGACAGGTTTGACAAAACTGTCAGGATTTCACCTCTTTAGCATTGAGCACTCGGAAGTTGAATAGTCAAATTAGCATTATAACAAGATCAATCATTATTAGATGACAAGTGCATCTTGGGAAAGGGAGTGAGGCGTCATGCTGAGGAAATCCTTTATATGTGCTCTGACATGCCACAAAGAAAACACACTCACACCCTCACATAGAATGATTGGGGAAAGAGAAGAGTACAAAGGTCAAAGCCTTTAGCTGGGGAGTCTATCAACAGCGCACCCGCATCCACTCATATGCGGATACACACACATTTGGGTCAGAGGTTCTGTTAAACCCACAACGCCATCATTGACAGCATTAAGACAGATCAGCAGAGGGCCAGAGGTCATGGGTCAGACCTGCAGTGGGATGGCGCTAAGTAAGAAATAACTCTAGAGCCTAAAGAAGATAAGAAGAGAAAAATTGTACACAAGTACACAAGATGTTTGTCATGACCTTGGAACAAGTCAAGTAGTGACAGTGACCATGGCATGAAAGATAAGAGGCATCTATCAGAGCCAATCAGAGCATCTAAGTGTCCATGCCCTAGCAGCTAGAGTGCTTAATATATCTCATGTACTTAAGCTGGAAGACTGTGGAGAACTGAGAGCATGACATAACTCTGGGAATGGCAGATTAGCAGACTATACTTATGTAACATTTCCTCATTCATTCCTGTGAATCACCATACAAAAATGTAAGATATTAAGATGAGTGATATCATGCTAACAGTGAACTCACAAGTGATTCATATGTATGAAGTGACGTTAGATGCTCACTATCCGCTAGTGAAAGCAGATAAAACTACTTGTTCGCTACTAGACCCCTTTTAAATAGACTTGGTGACAGATTAATAAACAAGCAGCAACACACCCATCATTTAAAGATCAGCAGTTAACTGTAATTATAACCTGCAATGCTAGCTTGCGCCAGCAAAAAAGAATGACACTTACACCTCCCTCTCACATAACTGTTCTTTGCCTGAGGGGGACTGTGCACTTACGCACAACTTGATATGGAGAAATATGTTCTCACCAGTTCCTGTGACACCTATAACATCAGCCTACTAATAGTCTGGCGCTGTCTGAATAAAGGAAATGTGTCAAACTGATAAGTCAGCCAGTTAGTCTGCTGCTTCAATGACTCATTTAAAATTTTATAACAATACATTTTTGCTCTGGTATAAAGTGAAAATAGTGTTTATGATGTCATCATGTGTTTAGTCCTGGTCACATTAGAGAGAGAGAGAGAGACAGAGAGAGAGGGAGAGAAAGTTAAATTGTTAAATTAAACTATCCAACTATGTACTGCTATAAAAAAGGGATAAACAGGGCACAAAGAACAGTAAGTCCATTGCTAAGTAGTGAACAGAAAAGGAGGGTTTCAGCTTGAAACTGACAGCACATATTAGCCCTTTAGCTCAGCATTTTAGCCTCGCAGGGGCATCAGTATTCCACACAGAGAAGGGGTTTGTGTTGAATTTAGGTTTCAGCTCTCCTGATTGGTTTGTCAACGGCGATCATTTGGAGGAGAGGCCCAGGGGTCAGGGGTCGGATCCCAGTCCGAACTCCCAGAGAGGGGTGGTGTGTGGAGGCTGTGAGTGAAAGAATACAGCACGCTGTGGGAATGGCCCTGCGGAGAACGAGTGGAGTTCTGCCAGACCTCATCCGCCTGTGCCAGAGCAACGGAATACAATCAGAGACAGAGAGAGAGAGAGAGAGAAAGACTGCTGTTGGGAACAAGGGGAACTCTAGAGGAAAAGTTCATTAATTACTCAGGGTCGGAGGATATAGAGAGGGAAGAGAGAACAAGAGAGAGCAAGAGAGAGGTGGCAGGGATAGAAAGGGGAGAGAGACTTTTTCGCATCCATCTTTTGTGTCTGTATATTTAGAGCTGCACGTGTCTGTGTGTGACTTTATGACAGTGTGCTTTATAAATATGGTGCTGCACTTGCTCCCTGGTATTAGGCTGCACTGTGTGGCATTCTTCAGGAGTCAGAGGTGCATTTCAAGCTGGTTTGGAATTTCCAAAACACACACATGCACGATGTCTGGTGCACCATCACTGCAAACTCGAATTCATGATCTAGCTGACCCCTGTCCTATGAACTGTGAACTCCAAAATGTGTGGCCTCTCTGCTACACATCCTCTCTCCTGCATGGCTACTGACCCTTACATAAACACACTAAACACACACACACACACACACAAATACACACACATGCGAATGATGCTGAACTGACAATTTCTGTGGAGAAATCCACACTTTATAAACTAGAGCTTAAAAGTATTTCATTGCAGCACTAAAATCATGAGCTAATGAGAAAAACTATACATGGTAAGTATAAGTAGGTCCATGTACAATATAAACTAATCCCTGGAATAGCAATGTTCAGTGTTAATAGCAAAAAAGCCTGATTTGAGCTGAATTAGTTGTACCTCAGGAGATACTATAAGTTAACTGATTTCCAGTGAGATCCATGATTCTAATCCAGTCCAAATTGGCACTATATTTTATTTTAACCAAACTAAAAGCATTAATTACCAAATTAGCTATTTGACCTCCCTGTGTAACTGTGGTACTGTTTGAATTGACCTTACAGTAATATAATAATTAGACCTCTTAGTAATATAATAACTGTTGTTAATAACCTTAATAACAATAACAAAGTGGATGTGGGATCATTTAGACAAATGACACAGATAATTGACCCCATCCAAATTTACTGTAGCTTATCTACTAGCTTAAATAGTGTTTAAAAGATTAACACAGAGACTTTTGGTGTTGTGTGATCCTCTTGCATGTGTGCTATCCTTAGTAGCTCAGTGATGATTTGTTTGTCCTACATGTGTATGAGTACTATGAGTAAGAGCTACCGTTCCTCTGTCTCTAACTGTTTCTGTCACACAAACACAGAGCCACTCAGCATTGTCTGTGCAAGCTGCTAAGCTCAGCGCTCTTAGTGCCTCAATACGCTGGATTCACTGTGGAGTGAAAAACGTGCTTACACGCAACAATTTCTGCTCACAGAATATCAGCGCCTGGTCCTGGCCTTTGCGCATATACACACATGGTGAGCAGCATCTTCCAGTGCTGCACAGCTGATAGAGGGTATATATGGATGTATATGTTTTGATATCTGGTAGCACATCAAATCCAACCGGGTCAATTCATCTATATTTGGATACTGATCTATATTTAGAAATTGTCCATGTTTAGGGGAAATCATAGTGCAGCACATTTTCACATTGCATTGCCTTGAAGCTGCTCTGTTATTTTACCCTTTTGATCCGTATCCCACCCACTACTCGTAGTGCTTACTGTACACCAGGCAGGGATGTGTTTACCTAAGAGGGGACGTGGGTGTGCATAAATATCATTTACTGTGGTTTCCCTAAAGAAATTAAGGAGGCTTACAGTATACCCTAACATGTCAAAATAAGAGATGGGAGACTTTTTAAATCATGCTGCTAAAAGCCCTAATATGGTCCGTTGTGGACTTCTACCGGGCATAACTCAGTTAGCTCTCTAACTATCATAGTATATAGAGCTTTCTGCTGTTTCTGCTGAGTCACAAGTCAAATCTGAGCCTCGTGTGTTCGCAAACAATCAACACTGAGAAGCATTTGGCCATATATATGTACTTATATACCTATATTTCAGTATTGTTGAATATGTAAACACATCAGCACAACACTGACGCCTACACCTCTTCCCCTTTCCCTGCATTCACACCAGCAACCGAAACAGCAACCGATGACTTTCAAATAAATATAGGAAAAATAAGAATATTCAACTTAAATTTTTCAAGATCCAGTTCCTTGCTTACAAAGGTCCAAATAACAACTAACATGACTGAAAGTCGACAATAGTTATCTTTTAATGCTTAACCAGTTGTGATTCATTCATGCCTATAAATTAGACTCATCAATTCAAAGTGTTTTGTTTCCTTGTGGTGCTTCATGAAGAGATGATACAGATTGGATCTGAACTTGCAATGATGCAAGGAGAACAAACCGTCTTTAAACATTCTGTATTCGTCATCGACTTTTTTTTTATAAACAAGCGATGTTATCACTTCACTAATCAGACCAGGAAGAGTCAATGGAATGAAAGATGCCTGAAAACCCTTCCGTTTCAGACCTAATGTCTCTAGCCCTGTAGCTACTTTCTGGCCCAATGAGCTGCCTTCAGCTAAATAATTCATATAAATGCATGAGATAAAGGTTTGTTTTAAATTTCCAAAATTCACTGTCTAACATCTCAGTGTCTGTGCCAAATCCCATGTCGCCCTTAAGCTACACAGACTGAGAGAGTGTCTGCTGTGGTCAGAAAATTGTAACCATGCCTATACATAGCAATTCTACACTCATGTTATGCAGACAACTAAAGCTACATTTAGACCCAGTTTAGATCTGTGGCATGAAAACAGATGTGTTTGCATGTCTGGATTGGAGTGCGTTAACATGTATGTGAGTCTGGAAGTGAATGTTTCAGTATAATCCATGTGTGAATCCAAAAGAGTGCAAAATTCCAGAGTCTTAAATATTTGGAATTCATTATATATGGTAATACTAAATAACTATCAAAATATATCTGAATATCCTGTTTACACTTTTTTTTTAAACTGGTGTGCGGCTACACACTGACTAAATCGATGTCACTGCAACACTGTTGTTTTTACCGCTTAATAACAATGAGAAATATAATTTGATATAGCTGTATTAGTCGATTGTATAACACATCCCTGTTTCTTAGCCTAGCTCAGTTCAAATTTGCACTGAGCAGCCCACTTCATCAAATGACATGCTCTCTTCATCAACACCTGCTGCACTGTCACAGGAATTAGTGGCTGGATATCAACAAATTCATATTTATTATCAAAGGGGCAATCATGGCACTAATTAGATCAGCAGGGTGATGTTAACTGCTGTCCATTACATTATTTGGAATGATTTTGAACATACATCAGCTGTACAGGATCATCACATTCATCACATCACATCCCATTCAGAACGACAGGTTTCCTTAAGCAGAAAAAAAATTAAGCATGTTACAAATAGAGAACACAGGAAGGGTTAATATATGATATGAGGTAAAGTAATATCTAAACTTCCTGGTTGAGGGGAAAAACTGTTGAGTTTCTTTTTAATTGTTTCCACGTCCTCTTTGTGGTTAAGTTCAGAAAACCACAGCTTTTTATAACACAAATACCACCCTGACTAAGATAACAATGCTGAAACACATAGTAACAACACAAACATGCATGCACATGTGTGCATTTTGGCAAATACATAAAAAAAAAAAAAAACTCTTTATATCTGTCAAAATTCTTTACTGCTGAATACAACAGTAATAAATGTGTGTTTGTAGCTGGTCGCTTATTCATAGCATTTCTGTTCCCCCCGTCCCCCCTCCTCCCCACCCAAACACACACACACACACACACACACACACACATCGATGCATTTACATGCCAAAGTGACACTGCATTTCCAATTAAATAACAGTCTAGCTTAATCTCACTGAATGGAATTCACAGAGTTCAGTTAAAGCATGACAGCCTGTTAATTATCTGTTATTATATTCTTGCCTCTTTCTTGGAAGACGTATAAGAGTGTGAGGCACAGCGACTGACCCAGAGGTGATGGACCTTTACACACAGGACAGCTCGACACGAACACAGGAATGCAGAACACCCAGACTTTAACCAAAGACAGAAAGGGAGAAGAGGGAGAGGGGGCGAGTGAGGTCGTCCTTGGCCTTTGGGACATAGATGCAGTTTGTTTAACAGATGCCCACACAGGATTCCAGAAATCTCATTTCAGAATATACACTTGCAAGCACACACCAGAGTCCACAAAATCACATTCCTGAAAACACCCTGGAATTATAAATAAGTTCACGAATCTGAGAGAAATTGTTCTATACAGGGCTAAATGGGTTAAGCAGGGACTTACTATGGTTACTATGGTTACTATTTCTAAGAACCACTTTAACCAACTATCCCACACTCACACAAACAAACAAACAAACAAACACACAATGCCTCATTTGCTGAAACAATGGATTATAGATGGCCAATGAGAGAAAATAAAATGCAATAAATCTCACTGCAAATAAGCAAATTATTTGTGTCTCCGTGGAAAAGTTGCAAACAAAGCTAGGAGGGGGTTGTTACAGTATATCCTAAACACTACAACTGATTACGTGGATTGTTCCTGTTGTTCTTGAATACAGTTAGATGGCAGTAAAAGGAGAGAAATGCATATGGTGTTGGTCAACTGTTGGCTGATAACGCAGCCTCGCTAGAAAACAGACACTCTGACGTATTTAACAAAAGCCAGAGGTATGTTATCACTACATTGCTTCCCTGATGTCTGTTATAGGATTTGATAACATCACCACACACACACGCACGCACGCACACACACACGTAAGACAACCATTTGCCTCTAATTGCTACGACAGGCACTCCGTTTTGTCTAATAAATCCCGGGCTCTATAAGTAAATCACCTGACCAGCCACCTTGGAAACCAGCCACTAACATACAGACAGTATACTGCTGCAGTCACAAACTGAGTCTAAGCCCTACAATTTGACAGACCCATTAGTGGGTTGTGGGTGTCACTCAGATGGTGTGGTTTATGGAGTGTGTGTGGAAGGGAGACTAAATGACTCTACTGATCCCAACACACACACACACACACACAGAGTTCGCACATAACCATCACTGGCATCACCTAATTTGACTCCATCTACATGCGCTTTTCCATGAATACACACTGCCTGCAGAGACGTCAACATTTAAGACGGTTCACACTTGGTATTAACATCTGTCTCATGACGTGAACTAGTTTTAATAATCTGAATCTGAATTCAATATACAGAGAACAAATATTGGTTTATAAATATTGATGTAAATTTTGAACTTCAGTTGCAGACTGTCAAGGTAC
>CM040472.1:5139105-5145206 GCA_022758105.1 Pangasianodon gigas | reverse complement strand
GTAATATGATGCTATATAATGACAAATTAGAACAAAGCTAATTTAATTTTCGTACACTGGATGACAGAATGATGGCAATACATTCTCCACAGTTGATATTTATGCTCAGACCAGGCTACAGTTGAATTTATATTCAACTGGTGCAGCTGAATAGGAAATATGTGAGGATACTGAAATGCTGCCATTCAATATTACTCACTGACATACAACACGGACAAGATTTCATAGCCAATTGGTGGCTTCGCTGTGTTCCAACTTCTTTCTCAGAAGGAAACTCGTCTGCTCCTTTTCTCTTTTGCTCTCTAAACAACGCCGTTCTTTCCCATTCGTAAATTATGGCCCTCACACTTCCCGGCCCACTCAGCTGACCACAATCACAGCTTTTTGTCCTGCCCCAGTGGATAGTGGCTTCTGACGTGTACACGAGAGTCACCTAGTCCTTAGCACTGCTCATCCAGCTGGCGCCTGGCTCATGCAATCTCTGTGTACATTTGCAAACATACAGCTTAGCCTGTAAACACGCCAAACATCCTGGCACCATGTCTAAGAATATAATAGATGTATAACTATACAGAGAGGAAAATAGCTCCTCTCTCTGCCTTCTCTGCTTGCCTGCTGGTGAAACTCCTTAGCAGTGAACTTCTCCAGGCTTGTCTAAAATTAAGATGGATTGCTTGTCAAACATACATGTAACATTTTAACTATGAAGTGTAACATTAGTGCGATCTCTGGCGAAACATTCCCACTGCAGTGTATGTTAGTGCGGTGTTAGCGCAGGAGGACTTAATCAGTCTTGGGCTTGGTAGGTTTTCCTGAATACTACGTTAGCTTTGAGTTGCAATTATGACCCAGTCAATGAGACCGAGAGGCTTTGCACTTGAGGAAATGGTCTGGAAAAAGAGAAGGATTATGTTTCACAGCACAGCTGGCCACATCTAGGGCAAAGAGTGAAAGTAAGGGGTGGAGAGAGAGAGAAAGAACAGAGCGAGTAAGAGAGCAAGACGACCTTTTCCTCTTCCCACCCTTTCCTGAGTTTGGTTCTACAGACGCCCGAGCCAAAAAATTACACCAGATGTCAGAGTAAGAGCAGGGGCTATGCTGACCCGGGACCAGGCATTTGAGAAATCTTAGAAAATATTTATATACGTGGCTATGTGTGCACCTCTGTGAAACAAGAGGTTAACACAGGTACACGAAATGAGTGCATCTCCCATGGGTTCTCCAACACGCTATAACTTTGCCGGCCACCCCCCTTTCTGGAATGCCACACTTCAGAGAGGAGTTATAAATGGCCAAAATCAAGAGAGCCAAACTCTTTTTTATTCACTTTGATCATGCACTAGACCAGGTGGATGAAAAAGCGAGTGCCAGGTGGTTCAGGTGTTGTTTTAACTTGGAGCACTCTTCACCACTGATTGCATACAGACACCCCTTCCATCTCCATGCATAAACAAGCCAACAGATAGTGTTAGCGCTTCCATATTTCCTTGCAGCTTACTGGAGCAAAAGTTGGCTCAATGTGTGTTGTATTCTGGTGAGCCATCTTAAAATGCACAGAGCGTGCTTGGGCTCCATCCTGCCTTGAATGGCATCCCGGCTCCATTGTGTGCTTGAGGAAAGTCATTGAAGCACAGTGGCGCTTAGGTGAGGGCCAATTTTAGAAGGTGGCTTCCTGCGAAAGGCCCCAACAAGCAAGTCTCTCCATAACAAATATCCCAAAGGAAGTTACAGTGGAGACCGAAGGTCGATAAGCAAGATGAGGTTTTTCACAATTACACAGCCATGAGCATTATAGGCTAATGCCACACAATTACGCTGTTCCCTCTTGAGGAAAAGGGGATTAAGAAGCCTCACCAAAGCAACACAAATAAAGAATGAGAGAAGGAGAGGGTGAAAGCCTGTATGGTGGCTGTGGCATGTACCGGAATGTGTCACCCCCCACTATGACCCCCTTGGGGGTAGGGGGGAATATGGGAGTGTTCACCAAGGACGCATCTCCTGTGCTTTAGTGCACTACTGTATGCTAATTGGGCCAGCCTGAGCTTCACTCTCTCTGGTGGAGCTCAGCGGGAGGTGAGGCTTCTCAGTCAGTGATCTGTCTGACTGCTCGCATTTGCAGATTCACCTTCACTCTGCTCATAAATGGCAGTAAGTTCCAGTCTACCGTTGGTCATGTGGTCAAGATTTGACCACAAGTACAGTTGCTTTGACTCTCTACTTCTATACCCAAGGTATAAGGCATTTTGTAGCAAGTGACAGTAAAGTGGAGATTCAGGCGAGGCAGCATTAAACAGATGGAACCCCAAGCATCCAGCATCGCACCGAACAAAGCCCATTCAATCAGACATTCTTCAAGTGGCCCACAACTTCGCATCCCCCCCCTCCCCAAGTCTCCATCTTAATGAGTCTCCTCGCTTTCACAACACCCTCCACCCCACAACATAAAGGAGAGCAACCGCTCTGTCTTTAACATCACAAAGAGAATGTTCGTTTGTATCCCGCTTTGATGCACAAAGTTGATGCCACTGCCATCTCTTAATTGGAGAAGGAAGTCCGTTTAAACAGGAGGTTTACTCCATATGTTTTTTATGACAAGAACCACATATAAAAGTCTTGTTTGAAAGTGCATGTAAAGCAAACTGTGTCTATGTTTTCATTATCTTCCAGCTAGGAAAAGAGGAAAGGAGGGGGGACTGGAGGGATTAGTGCATTGTGTTCACAGTTGTATCCATATCCTGGACTTACAGCAACTATTACAAAATATCTCAAGGTGCTTGTGCATCAAATAGCAGTTTATCAAATGCACAAATGCAAAAGAAATCCCATCCTTCTTCTCTCTGGCTTGTCTTTTGTGAGTACAAAAGCAGTTGCATGCTGAAGGGTCAGCAATGGTTTAAGCATGAGTCCCCTCAAAAAAAAAGTGTTGTCCTACTTCTCAAAAAATACACATTTATGTCATTTTTTCCCTCACATTCCACAAACAAAAAGGCCAGAAGGGCACTTGGCCTGTCTCCACGCTAAAAGAAACGTGATATGATGCAGTGTAGTGGTTTGAAAAGAGGCAAGGCAGCTGAAGAAAGGGATTTGTAGAATGTATACCATTGGCCTCATGTTTGCTAATCCCAGAGCTCTGAATCCTGACTTGCATTTGTATAATGCTGGATTTGGATGTATAATATTGGGGCAGCACAGTGAATGCATAACATTTGCAAAAGAATATGTTTGTGATCCCGAAGCCCAATCCTAAATGCAATTTTAACATTGTGTTAAAGTTTGAAAATGTGCTGAAAGTCATCTGAACGCTGACATTTAAGGAAGATAGAATGTATAGTCTAACTCTGGGGTAATGTTTGTCCCAGAGTCCTGAACGCTGACTGACATTAGGGAACTGCTTACAGCACTGTGATGGTTTTCAGGCACTCAAACAATAACGAGGCAAATCGGCCATCAACGCTCTCCAAAAAGCTTGCTGAGCAGCCCTGAAATGCAGCCAGACTAAATGATTTACCGTTCCTTTTGGGTTATTTGTAATCCTACTGGACAGGGGATAAGATGCTCCTGTGCTGGTAGATTAATCATAGTAGTAGTTTTGCTTAGTCGCTTTAAAATTTTCAATTTAGTGAGAATTGACTGATGGATGCAGTCAACCCAATCTGGCAGTCCTGCAGTCAGAGACACAATATGCATGCACAAAGCCACATTTCTGTTCCCACACCATATAAACAGAATGTAGACAGTGCGGGTGTGTGTCTGATGAAAAGTGTTGGCCTGTGCATGCAAGCAAAAGTAGGCTGCACAGGAAAAAGAAACAAAAACCTTGAGCGTGTGTGGGTTTTAATGTCAGACACAGTAACAGAAGAGCATCCTTCCAAACCCATTGCGCAGGGGGAGGAAAAAAAAAATCAAGAGCTTGATCTTGAGCAAAGAGTGACAGAACTCCCAAACTCATACAGAACCTTTGTTTTAAAAAAAAAGTTGCTAATACTGATTATATCCTTAACCTGTAGGTGTAGCGTTTTAAAGGCAGATTGGAAAGATGCGTGTAGAAAGGGATGCGCAAAACAGCCCTCACAAACCCCAAAGAAAGCTCTAAGAGCGCAACATAGGATATTACAACACTCTTTATGATCATACAACAGTCATATACGCGTTATTAGCCTACATTTAACAATAAGTAAATATTGAACTAGCAGTGCATTGTGTGCCCAGCCCCTATTCCCCTCGATAAGACTGTTTATAACGGCACTTACATCTGCTTAACGAGATAACAAAGCACAACGACAGCCTTCACAAGTGTCAGGAATGAAAAGTGTGAGACTGTCGAGAGAGATTTGCACGTTGCACCAGGGATCTCATTGTTTATATATTTAAATATCAAAAGACAGAACTTGGGGTATTGTTTAGGGTCATTTCAAGGGAATGATACACTATAACACAATAAAAGTGCCGCCTAATGAAGCGCTCTCTCTCTCTCTCTCTGTTTTCATGTGCTTTATTGGCATGAGAAATAATTGTATATTTGTTTTGTCAAAGCAAGTCTCAAAGGAAGGGTAGTGTAAAAAGAGGAGAAATCAAATAAAAAGGCAAAACAAAATAAAAACAATCTCTCTCTCTCTCTCTCTCTCTCTCTCTCTCTCTCTGTTTTTCAGTTTTCATGTGCTTTATTGGCATGACAAATAATTATACATTTGCAGTGCCAAAGCAAGTACAAAGGAAAAGTAGTGTATAAAACAGGAGAAATAAAATAAAAAGACAAAATTAAATACTAATAGGTTAAAATAAACTCTCACTCTCTCTCTCTCTCTCTCTCTCTCTCTCTCTCTCTCTCTCTCTCTCTCTTTGCAAGTCTGCATCTAACTCTGTAAGCCCTGTGGTGGCTCAGCTTGTTCTTTACGCACGGCTGCAGCACTCACCTAAAAGAAGGCAGATGATATCCAGGACTATCAGCAGCTTCCTCCTGCCTGTGCCGGTGCCGTTGCTGCTGAATGTCGCGGTGCCGCCGTTTCTCGTCTCGGGTGCCATCGCTTTCTCGTACATGTACGACTGCATCCAACAGACAATGTACTTCTGTATAAAAGTCTCAGTCCATACACTAACCTACGAGTCCCAGAAAGTAGCCTAAGGACGT
Source organism: Pangasianodon gigas (assembly GCA_022758105.1). Taxonomy (NCBI): domain Eukaryota; kingdom Metazoa; phylum Chordata; class Actinopteri; order Siluriformes; family Pangasiidae; genus Pangasianodon; species Pangasianodon gigas. Next base: position 5,140,078 of record CM040472.1, on the reverse strand, counting down.
GTCAGCAAGTCTAGGGAATCCCGTTTGTTTTGGAAAGAAGTCCTGAAAAGTTGCGATTTTTTTTAAAAAAAAAGTCCAAATGTCCCCTCAAAACGTGATTTGTTCACAGAGAAAGCTAAGCGTCTAAGCGTACCTTTAAAATAAAGCCGATACAGTGGTTTAATACAGGAAGAACCTTGCACTTCACTTGGATTGAGGGGTCTTTGGAGAGGCAGAGAGCGCGGTGCTTTAAAAGTGCTGAAAGTCCAGCTGCACTTTTAAGAATCCTTGCTTGATCTCCTCCTCCTCCTCCACCTCCTCCTCCTCCTCTTCTCCCCTTTACTCTCCGTGCTAAGCGCCTGGGAAAGGCTCTGCCCCCTTCCTGCTCCCGGCCTGTGGCTGTGAGCGAGGACAATTACGCACGCCAGCCGAGCTCTGCTTAAGTGTGTGTGTGTGTGTGTGTTTGTGGGACGACACGTGAGAACCCCACCATGCACAGCTCATTAATAAGACAATTACACGCTGTTGTGAAACCTAAACAAACTCACGTTAAAACACCCTGATGCGTCATAGCTGATGAGGGAACTAGGAATGTCTCCTTATGAAATAGCGCAGAGTCTGGTAGTATTACGCAGAGTACTTTTTTTACCTGAGCTCAAAATGTTGAAAATGTTTAAGCTAATGATTATCTACCTATCTATCTATCTATCTATCTATCTATCTATCTATCTATCTATCTATCTATGTAATCATTACTAGTTTGTACTCTGGCACTCTGTCAAGAAGTAGTCTGTCACCTACTTCTTCTTCTACTACTACTACTACTATTAATAATAATAATAATAATAATAATAATAATAATAATAATAACTCATTCATTCATTCTATCCTGGTCAGGGAAGGGAAGCCTATCCCAGGACCCCTGGGCGCAAGGCAGGAGAGTTCACCCCAGACAGGAGGCCAGTCCATTGCACACACTCATTCACACCTACGG
>CM040472.1:5134105-5136605 GCA_022758105.1 Pangasianodon gigas | reverse complement strand
AGCATGACATTTCACTGGCACTGTCTGTAAACGGTTGGGGTTACATTAGCTTGAACATTCCTGCTTTCTGATCCTGAATGCTTGCCATTGGTACAGTAAATCTGGCGCTACATGTAACTGCAGTATTAACTGTTAGGTTACACTATTTCTGTCTGCTCCTGTACCCAGGGTCTGGAATACCACCAGGGGAGGCGGAGCTTTCTAAATTACATGCGCCTGTTTTTCGCAGTCTCATTCTGAGAATCTGATCCTGTTGATCAAGATCAATGGACATGTTTACACTCAATCAGTGTTTGTTTACACTGTGCTGAAATACATAGTCTTAGGGCATAATGACAATGTGCTATATTCTACATTCCCTCTGTATGTAAACCATAAGAGAGAATGTAGAATATAGCACATTGTCATTATGCCCTAAGACTATGTATTTCATGACCTTGAGGAAGCAGTACTGGAATCTAGATTAAAAAAAAAACCAAGCCAAACCCTCCCCTCTGTCGTGCAGTCCTGATTTCCACCGCCCCCATGTGGCCTCCTGGCCTCACAGCTCTCCTCTCCTTCTATTGTAGAGGAGGAATTTGTTCTCTACCTTTACATTTGTAGGTGGGCAAAGTGACTTAGAGGTTAGCGCTGTTGCCTTGATCCTCTGGGGTTTGGGTTCGAATCCCACCTCCGCCCTGTGTGTGCAGAGCTTGCGTGTTCTTAGGGGGTTTCCCCCCCTACCCCCAGTCTAAAGACATGCATTGTAGGCTGATTGGCATTTCTACATTGTCCATAGTGTATGTGTGCAGTTGTGCCCTATGATGGGGTGGCACCCCGTCCAGGGTGTCCCCCGCCTTGTCCCCCGAGTTCCCCGGGATAGGCTCCACAGGCTCCAGCCTCCCTCGCGACCTTTATATTTGTTGCCTTTATTATGGCTGAAAGAAACTAAGTTTAATGTCAGTGTCTTTTAACTAGAGTAATCAGCTAGAGATGTTGTTGTGGCCACGCCCCCACCACAACAACAACAAAAACAACAACAGAATCCACGCCCCCACAATGACAACAACAATAACAACAACAGAATGTAGAGCCATGCCCCCTTACAGGTTATGAAGCCTGTTTGAGAACGAATGAAGTTTAATATTGGGTTTTTTTTCCCCAATGAGTAATTTTGAGGTTGTTTTTATTACTTAAAATAATAATTATTTTAATAATAATTATTTCTTAACATACACGCATAAAAATCAATAGAATTACACATTTTAATGGGCAAGGAGCCACAGGACCTGAGCAATTAAAAAAAAATCATTGTTTTTAATATGTATGTATATACATTATAGGGCCAGAAGTTTTCGGACACCTGACCATCACATCCATATGTGCTTGTTGAACATCCCATTCCAGATTCAGTCCCCTTTTGCTCTTATAATAAGCTCCACTCTTCTGGGAAGGTTTTCCTTTAGATTTTGGAGCGTGGCTGTGGGGATTTGTGTTCATTCAGCTAAGAGAGCATTAGTGAGGTCAGGCACTGTTGTTGGTGAGGAGGCCTGGGGCGCAGTCGGTGTTCCAGTTCATCCCAAAGATGTTCAGTGGGGTTGAGGTCAGGGCTCTGTGCAGGACACTTGATTTCTTCCACTCCAACCTTCACACACCGTGTCTTCATGAAGCTCTCGTTGTGCCCAGGGGCATTGTCATGCTGGAACAGGTTTGGGCCTCTTAGTTCCAGTGAAGGGAAACTGTAATTCAGCACACAAAGACATTCTATACAAGTGTGTGCTTCTGACTTTGTGGCAACAGTTTGGGGAAGGAAAACATATGGGTTTGATGGTCAGGTGTCCATAAACCTTTGGTCCTATAGTGTATATGAGGGGTGTAATGCAATGCCATTATCTGTATTTGTATCTGTATCTGTTTAGTGCTCAAAATATTCATATCTGCTTTCATATTCGGATTTAAAGTAACCCCCTTTTTTTTCGTCCTGTGTGTTCAGAGGCACACACATATTCTGAAGTTTTTTCGGGAAAAAAAGAATACTCTGCCTATTTTTTGGATCTGTATTCATATTCGTTTAGGACACATTACCTTTTCAGTAGAAATAATGCATCCCAAATGATTAATAATAATAATTTTCTTCTTAATATCTAGATCCTATCAGGTATAAAATTTATTGGTCCCTGGTTCACTCTTAGAAAAAAAGACATCCTTGAAATTTCTTTAGGGGTTCATTGGATAATTAAGGCTTCTTAGTCTCTAAAAAGGGGTCTTCTTTGACCACTTTATGATAAGGAAACACTTTTGAGGGTTCTACACAAAACGTTTAAATAAAGTATACTGTAGTGCAGGAAAAGCTAGATCGCAAATTGTTTAAAAAAAAGGGATGAAAGATGGCACAAAATGTAGAAATAATGTTACACGTGAGAGCTGTCAACAAATATTGTGACTTGCTTTGTTACAAGTTGAATAAATCTAATATATATATATATATATATATATATATATATATATATATATATATATA
>CM040472.1:5040898-5134005 GCA_022758105.1 Pangasianodon gigas | reverse complement strand
CATGCTCTAAAAATAGCAAATTATTATAATTGGTGGCCAAACAGGTGGCATTATAATCATCATGCTGCCTGTGTGGTTTCACTGAACATCGTGGTTTTTTTTAGGAAGCCAAGCAAGCACATTCAGAGGAATATTATTTTGCCAAGTAATGATACTGTCACGCCTTGCATTTGCTTGTTCACTTTCAGGTCAATCACACCGTGTTTGTCTTTGCAAAGTCAGGGAATCAGATGCTTAACACTGAAACAATGAAACCTTGTTTCCCATTGTTTTGTTAGAAGCTTAAAGGACCTCTGGTCCTGTAGTGTGATTTCTTTAAATTCAAACCGATCTTTCACCAGCTGTGTTTGAGGAAACTGTTGGTGGTGGTGTTGCAGCTGAGATTTCATTTGTGCACTGGTGTGTGTTCGTTTTGCCTAACAGTCGGAGAGCACCAGTTAACAGGGCATAAGGTTGCTGTTAAGATCCTGAACAGGCAGAAGATTCGCAGTCTAGATGTGGTCGGCAAAATCAAACGAGAAATCCAGAACCTCAAGCTGTTCCGGCATCCACACATCATCAAGCTGTGAGTGGAAGAGTATGCACACACACTTACAAGCGGAGCCTGAGAAGAACAGTTCTACTTGGGCTCATGCGCACTAGCCTCTTTGATTTCATGAGAACTTATTAATTTATTTTATTATTTTGTTTGCACCCACAATCTGTTACTGTTCCATATTAGCATAACTGGGATTCTATTAAACCTTCAACATTATTATTGAAATAATTTAAATAATGTTTCAACAGTGAATCAAAGAAAACATTCATTTAGCCATTCAGAAAATGAACAAATAACCCATTTCAGGTAACAAACTCATTTTTACAAGGTTTCTTTGCTGACAGTGGCTACGTTAACATTCACATCAAATTCTGATTAAGGTCTATATTCAGGTTGCAGCCATATTCCGAATACAATGTTTATATGCGTACAGGTATCGGAATATTCCTGTATACATGGTTATTGTAAGTATGCCTGAGTTGTCGTTCCTAAATACCTAGCCTACAGCTAAGCATCTGTTAGCACCCACAATTCCTTGTGGACTGAGCATGCGCATATATCTCCTTTCTGTGGATTTTCTGAATAAGGTGTTTACATGTAACAAACTTCCGATTAAAACAGGCATATTCCAGAGGTGGGATTCGGAATTTGGGGAATCAGAATATTGTCTTAATTTGAATCGAGCAATCAGATTGCGGCTTTTACATGACTAATTAGAATATGGCCAAATTCCGAATAATATCGGAATATCGATGTGCATGTAAACGTAGCCAATGACTGTGTTCTTCAGGAAATTCAGGTGATGATGCAACTTCCTGTTCAGATTTGTAGAATATTTCAGATATTTCACAAGAGTAGAATAAGTTAACAGGTAACAGGTTTGAGTAAATCTCCAGTAATCACTCTGTCCTGGTCAGGGCCGTGGTGAGTCCAAAAACCTGTACTGGGAACACTGGGCATGAGGCAGAGACACACTCTGAATGGGACATCAGGGCACCACACACACACACACACACACACACACACATGCATTCACACACTCATGCATGCTTAGAGGCAAGTTACCATAGCCAATCCACATACTATCATGATTTTGGAGGTGGAAGGAAACCGGAGAACCGGGAGGAAACCCACACGTGCACAGAAACTAAATACAGACAAGCTGAACCCTGGAGCTGTGAGGTGGCAGCGATACCTGCTGTGCCACTGAGCTGCCTAAAATGTAGGTTATGTTTGCCATTTTGTGTTGTATGGAAATTTTAGTAATGTTTACACTCTATACAGCAGTTCAATTAGTTCCAGCCTATATGTAAATTCACAGAATATTTATACCAATATAATCGGGGTGAAAAGATCAACAAAATTCAAATTCAATAAGATAAGACATGGTGGTGTCTCGATATGACACATTTTCAATGCAGCAGAAATAAGCATGGTGTGAATGTGTGCGTTAGGTTTCCACATTCAATTTATTAAAACATTCAACATTATAAAGGTACAGTAGCTTCATAACTTCATCCATTTCAACTCTTAGTAGCATATAACAAAACAAAAGCTGTGCATTCGTATGTAACAAAACTAAACATGGCTAAGCTTTCACTGGTGTGACTCTGGGCGGTGTGTCTGAAGCACAGGGATTTTCCCATGCTGCTGTTTGCTTGTTGTGCTGTCAGAATCACACATCTCTCTGTTTTATAATACTGCATTCTCCACTAGTGATTTCCAAGTCGCTGCGGTGATTTCTTTAGATTGTCTGTGTGTATCTCTGTGTGAATCAACAGTCGTGTGTGTGTGTGTGTGTCTGGCCTCATGCTTTCGACGTGTTTGTGATATTAGCGTCGATGTATTGTACTTGTACTCAGCACACTGCTCATAGACCATCAATGTGATAACTCACCGAGAAGCCATTATAGATTTGGGGGTATCTTCCAGCTCCTGCTTGCTGCTTACTGTAACCATTGGTGCTTTTCCTGAGCTAATATGCTAGTATGCTTAGGGGGCGTGTAACACCTCACGTAATATAAGTGATATTGTATGATGAATAGCCTACTTTATTATGCAGTCTGTTGAATGTATTGTTTGACATGCAGAAGTATGGAATCGAGAGCCTAGTATCAAATGGTAGAATATGATACGCTGTATCGTTACAGCCCTACAATATAATATTACATATTAATCCATAAGTAATTCAGTACAGATATGCCGCGACAATGGTACATCTCTGCTATACCATGACAATGAGACAATGAACAATAGATAATTAATTAATAATATCTATAACTGATCAGTGTAGATCGCATACAACCAGCCTCTAGGTTGTAAAAGCCCCTTAGGTTTTCCGTTATCCCGACAGTTTCTATATATCCACTCCAGCACCTCTTCAGCTGTATTTTTCTTCCTTTGCCATTCTGCTGAGCTGAGCAGATCTGAAAGAGGCTTTCATACAGTTTCCCCTGCAGTGAAAAGGCTGTCTCCTGTCATCAAAACACTAGAAAGCTTGCAATGAGTAAGAGGAGACAGCAGCTTGATAAAACGAGAGCTAGAGCTCAGCCATCATGCTTCACATGGAGACGGCGTGTGTTCCGAGCTGCGGCGGGAGTCTCACTGTCCCTCTAGGGGAGACGTTATCAAAGACGAGCGTGTGAAAGCCAGAGGAGATAGCACACTGAATACAGAGCGCTACATGTGTTATTGATAGCTCCATTCTGAAAAGGTTCGTGTCAGATCTCATTGGCTGTGATGTCCGTTAAATACGCTGTTTGACCTTTAACTCTGCATGGCTTCTCAGCGTGCATACAGCAATAGGCACCGCTGCCATTTCCTCTCACCATGACAATGGTGATCTCAGCTGCTATCAAGGCAAAGATTTTTCCTGTTAGAATATCCTAACAGTCTTTACATTGTCATTTGAAATATGGATACTGGACCTCAACTAGCAATCTTTTAGTGAAATTGGGTGTAAACGCTTGCGTAAGCCAATCCAAACAAAAATTTTCCAGCCTTTTACAAAAGTTTCAGAAAGGCTGATCTTCTTCGTACTCGTGTGTACGTATGTTGATCACCTGTAACATTCAAAGTGCATTCCTGATACAGCTCATTTGCATGTAGTGACGCCCACAAAACCCCATAAAAGTTAAAATGCACTGACATCTGGAAACATGAAATGAACACTCAGAGTTAAGGCTGAAATGCAGAAGTGGAAATTATTTTGACTCACTTCTATGCCAATAAAAATATTTAATAATATATAATATTGGTAATAATAAGCAAGTGCTAAATCTTCCGTAAGCTGAGGCATTTGTTTACAGCTTACAGCTATGCACAAATGGACCGGCTCATTCTCCTTTAATAAAGCACCATTTCTTTTGTCATAATTGAATGATTTGTTTTATTTATCTTAATTTATGAGTTTGTGTTGCCTCATTTTCTTCATTAATATTCTTTAATTAATGCCAATAATATAAATTTTCACAAAATGTTCTTGACAGTATTTTTAGTCCCTGTCTTAGTGAGCTAGCACGAGGATGTGTTTTTGATAGAGACTCCACAGCACTTATATAAGTTGCTCTGGATAAGACAGCTAAATGCTATAAACATAATAAAAATAAGCAATTTAAACTCAACAGTATAATCCATATATGAAAGTGCAGTAATGCATGCAAATTATATGATTGGAAGTCAATCAAGGCAAAATTTAAATTAGTCTCTTTATGCGTAAATTTACACACACCCGGGGGCACAAGTAGATTACAAACATTTTTCTGAATTTACTGGATTTTCATGAATACCAAATTTCTTGTGTAAACACTCGTACGAACGATTTATGCACAGATCCGTTCGTATCCAGCTTGATAACTGAGGCCCATTGTGTATTAGAATCCCTATTTACACCAATTTTGTGTATTTTTTCACAAAAAGTTCCAAATACATTTACATATATTGCACTTTGTCAAACAATTTTATCCAGGGTGACTTACAGATAAGTGCAGAACACATTAACAAACCAAAAACACAACCGAAAAATCAGAAAACCAAGCAAAATTAAACCAAACAAAACCAAAAACGTAACAGTGAATTCGGAAACACGACAGCAAATTCGGAAACACGACAGCAAATTCGGAAACATGACAGCAAATTTGGCAGCATGACAGCAAAACCATAAACACAACAGCATTACCCTAGAACAGAATGGGTAGGTCCTTACTGAACATGACATGCTCGTTGCTGATTGGATACAGCACACGTCAATCTAAGAGACCACTGAAAATGGAGAGCTGGAGGATGTTTAATAACATAATATTCAATAAGAGGAAATATGAACCTAAATGAATCTTATTATGAAAGACATTCATATGATGCTGTTTCAGATGTGCTGTCAGTTTTAACAACATTAATATGAGTATGCGAATACCGGAACCCCGCCTAAAGGAAGCTGCATTATTCAGAATAAACAATTATTCCTCACTATGATGACATAAATCATTTTCATTGGGCTAAATAGATAACAGACAGAAAACATGCGATTTATTATTGTTGTGATAGTCCTATGGCATCTCCGACCAGCAACAAGCATGTGATGTTCAATAAGGACCTTTAGATTTTGAGGTCATGCTGTTGTGTTTTTGGTTTTGCTGTCATGTTTCTAAATTTGCTCTTGCGTTTTGGTTTTGTTTTGTTTTTGCATTTTCTGATTTTTCTGTCAAGTGTTATGTAGTAATGTGTTTTGGCAGGCTACCGTTTTTTGTTCTTCAAACACAATTTCATGATTATGGGGCTAACTACATAAACAATGCTCACAAAAATACAGCACAATATATGTAGATTAAACATGAATTTATGTCGCCACTCATGAATATTGTAGAGTGAGTCTCAGTACTTATTGAAGCTCTTTTGCATTACTGCAAGCAACTACAGTAAATATAGCGATCTTAATTGAAACAATATTTACACATTCAGTCTTTGCACAGCACTATGTCTACTGTAATAAGTACATTGAAATATCACTGTAATTAAAAGTAGCAAAGTATAATGGACCTGTGTGTGTGTGTGTGTGTGTGTGTTGCAGGTATCAGGTGATCAGTACTCCCACAGACTTCTTCATGGTGATGGAGTATGTATCTGGAGGGGAGCTCTTTGACTATATCTGTAAGCATGGAAGGGTAAGAGTCCCACATTATGCTCTCTAAAGTGTGTTTCACTGTCTCTTTATTAGGTACACTTACCTTAGTTACACTTACAGGACATTTTATCAGGTTCATCTGCCATGTAGATGCTCTCAGATTGTGAATAGCAACAAATGGGCTACAGTCAGTAACTGCAAAATGCATCTCAATGGTAGACTATAAGGAAATGGCCAATGAGTGGCTATTAAAGGTAACGTGTACTTTATACAGTTTTTCTGACAAGCATACACATAATGCATTTCAATCATATGAATCATAAATAATAGTAAAATGGTGTAGTCCTGATTTGTAACTCAAACAGTTCGGCTTAACCATTGAGCCCTGCTTTACCTTATAATTGCAAGGTAACTCTTTATGGACTGGGGTAGACTGTGTGTTCTGGTATAATCAGATACTTACATTGTGCTAATTTGTTGTGCAATTGATGAGGGGTGGGAAATCACTAGCCTGAGCACCTGGGACAAGCAGATTTCATGTCCAGGCTATTAGCTTTTTTTATTCATAGTTACTCGGCAAACCAGGTTCAACAACTAGAGAAAGAAGCAAAACCCTTCTTCCTATTGACTTTGGTATGTTTTAAATGTAATATGCTTCATGGCCATGACACACCTCACTACTTACAAAAACAATATGCTACATCAAAAACTTTATCAGGATATACAGTGGCTATGCAGTTGTCCCCTCCCCAGGAATTCATATAATCGTTCATTTCTCTTAGTCTGTATTAACGCACTTAACTACATTAAGTGCGTAATTAAATGTGTTATTACATTATATTAGCTACTACTTTTTAACCCCGTCAGGTCAGGTTACTGGGGCTTTTGTTTGCCTGGTGGGCTAGCTCATGAATTTATCATTTGGATGATAAAATGAAACTGCTTTCCCAGTGTGGCCAAAGCAATAATTTCCATCATCCACTGAACGTATTTCATCCTTTTATAATGTTTATAATGCTTAAATTAACAGCACCCATCTTTCCACCCTGACCACACCATTTTGATGGTGATGGACCTCTTCGTAGTAGTGTGGATGTATAAGTGTTCTTACAAATAATTCTTCATCGTCACTCTCTCTCTGAGCAGGTAGAGGACAACGAAGCACGACGTTTGTTCCAGCAGATCATCTCTGCAGTGGACTACTGCCACAGACACATGGTGGTGCACAGAGACTTGAAACCTGAGAATGTCCTTCTGGACGGCAACATGAACGCCAAGATTGCTGACTTCGGTACACAGGGACAGACAGAGTTGCTAAGCAACAGGCTGTTTTGACATCTTCTCTGGCAGTTAGTCTATTAAGCAGGTTGTTTGGTCATCTAGGAAAGAAGATGTCAGATTGAGATCGGATTTACCTTTTTAGAAAAGGCAATAATGACAGCTGTTAGGGAAAAGCAATTCTTAGAAGCAGGAATTATAACAAAAGGCTGCAGAAAACCTGTAGGATGTTATTCATCTATCTGTGCCTTTTCTGATCATAAGAAGTAACTACAAGAAAGAAAGGTTTCCTTTTACTGTTACTTCGTTTCCCAGAAAGTATCTGTTTGACCTCTATCACCTTCATCTCCCTCTTGATGGGCCTAATTTTTTAATATGCGTGTGCCGTGTATAATGTCCTGCTTGATTATGGGTAGTATATTATAATTTTTACACACCTGAGCTAGTCCTAGACTTTACATCAGCATTTTAAAAGCGTATTCTACTTACCTGCCATTGGCTTGGAAAGAGAGTGTTTTTCCTTTTGTTGACCTCTGAACCCAATTAGTTGTACTTTGCATTCGACCGTATTAGACTTGAAACTTTAAATCAGTCAAATGGAACAGATTTTTTCTATTATTTTATTGCAACTTATGCATTTACAATTTGCACATATCTTTATGCAGTTTTGCCAAAAAGATATTTTTCCCCAAAAAAGGGTAACTGTGTACCCATATTAAGATCATTATGGAAATTAAAAAATGATAGAGAAAGAAAGAAAGAAAGAAAGAAAGGGAGTACATAGGTGAATGTGAAGAGGAACTTAACCTGCTTTCTAACTCTTCTTGTTTTGCACGTTTGTCCATTAACTATTCCATATTTTTTGGAATTCTGCTTCTAGGCCCCTTATTTTATATGTTATTCATTCCATTTTTATTATTTCTCTCAGTGTAAGTTTCCCATTCTTTAATAGATGGCACTATAATATCTATCCATTGCTAGTGATTTGCTTCAAGGCAGCTGTATGTAATATACTGCAGTTGTTCTATTGCATTTTGAGTCTCTAAAAGGAACAGCTCTTGAGCTTTAATATGGTATGGCACTCTGTATTTGATGTTAAGTGTGGTTGTCTCATGTTTTGTTTTAGGCCTGTCAAACATGATGTCAGATGGGGAGTTCTTGAGAACAAGCTGTGGTTCACCGAACTACGCTGCTCCAGAGGTCATCTCTGGAAGGTATGAAGTCATTACCTCTGATCTCATATTCTTAATTTGTAAGACAAACCGACTGTGATGCCACTTTTGCTTTACATATAACTGCTTGGTGCCAGATATGTAGCCTACATGGTTGATTGTACCCGTGCATTTTTAAATGAAAGACTGACTGCCTGACGACTTCTTATGTGACGTATAATAAAAAATAAAACAATAAATGGTTGTAACTGCATGTGTTTCTGTACTTAGTCATGCTTTCATATGACATTCATCAAAATGTGATGTGATGTCATGTTTATTTTTACAATGGCTACAAGTGCACTGACTAAATGTGTGATTCAGCAGTCTAGATCATTCACAGGCCAAATTTAGTCTGAATATTGAAACATCTCAGTTTCCCAAAGCATCTAAGAACAAATCAATATCATTAGGTGATACAGTTAAGGTGGGTTAATCTTAATTTTACTTCAGAGTTGTTAACTTTGACTCAGGGAAGGTTACTCGTATTCAGAGCCAGTTTATGCAGCTGCTTAAGTTGATTTTCTGCGTATTAAGTTATTGATTTTCTGATCACCCTATTCAGATTATGCAAATCTGCATGTAGCGTACATTGTAGGTAGTTTTTTTTTCCATAGCATCTAGACCACCACCTTTAATCACAAGCACTTGTCTTTAAGCCTGAAAAAGTGGGTGAAAGAAACACAGACTAAAGAAGCAGGTCATATTTTTTTATTCTTTGCTGTCAAATATAATATGATGTAATATATTACAAGGAACAATTTAAAAGTGAAAAGTAAAAAAGCTAATACTATGGTAGATGAATGAGAAGTTGGCAAGCATTGGAATAAATTGAATAGGAGTCTAGTATATTGCCAGTGTGTGCGGCATGTATAGTCTTAATTTTATTTATCACATTAATCACTCCAAATTTGGTTTAATTTTACAATATAGCTTTCAACCTCATTATTCGTCAGCATTTTATTTTTTTATATCAAGCGCCAACAGTTAACTGTGCACACAATTAAATAAAGCCACAAGATACAAGATTGAGGTCATGAAAACTTGATGTTTATGTGGGATGTAGGTTATTTTATCACATATTTAATTGGCTATTTTGAGTCAAATCTATAAAATAATAATGACCAAGCACTCACCTGCTACACCTACAGCTTACCTAATTGTTATAAATCAACATAAGAAGTGTCTCCAATTAAGATGCTGTCTCCTCCATTGTCCACCATGCGGGAAAAAAATTGCGGACAAACTAATAATTAATTAATAGTGTCATATTTATACAGTATATGTAATATTGGCCTGAAATGGCCCAAAACATAAATTTCAGCATGACATATTGTGGTTAAATTAAAGTAATAGACAGTGGCAGTTGACTTAATACTGTGCCTCACTCGAGCTGATATTGCACAAGAATAATGCACTCAAGTGCATGTTCAGAATGCAAAACAGAGATAGAAGGGATCTGGCCAGTGACTAACATCATGTTTTTTTAACACTGGAAAGTGGAACAAACAGAACACAGGGGTTGATTTTGTTTGTTCTCACAAACACACTTTACCTGTGTATTGTGTGGTTCCTGAAAGACTGTATGCAGGTCCGGAGGTGGATATCTGGAGCTGTGGTGTGATCCTGTATGCTCTGCTGTGTGGGACTTTGCCCTTCGATGATGAGCATGTACCCACTCTCTTCAAGAAGATCCGTGGAGGAGTCTTCTACATCCCTGAGTACCTTAATCGCTCTGTGGCCAGCCTGCTGATGCTCATGCTCCAGGTGGACCCTCTGAAGAGGGCCACAATCAAAGACATCAGGTTAGACACTCAAAACTCTGATGCCTCAAGACATCATGCAACAACAGGTTTTTAAATAGCAATTTAAAACCCCACACAACATAAACACAACTTATATAAACATAAAGTATTAAGTCCTAACCCTTCCCAGTGTTGTATAAAGTACACAATAGTTATGTAACAGTAAATGTACTGGGAATCTTTCTAGGAAATAGAAAGGTAGAAGTAGAAGGTATCTGGAGAAATCTGTTGTAGTAAAAATAGCTTTATGCTTTTAAAATGTAATTAAGCAAATTTGTACTCAGGTATTCCTAAAACATACTGAAGTACAATAAGTATTTCTACTTACACTATATGGCCAAAAGTTTGTGGACACCTGACTATCACACCCATATGTGCTTGTTGAACATCCCATTCCAGATTTAGTCCCCCTCTGCTGTTATAATAACCTCCACTCTTCTGGGAAGGCTTTCCACTAGATTTTGGAGTGTGGCTGTGGGAATTTTTCTTGGCAAACCATGTATTTATGGAGCTCGCTTTGTGCACAGGGACATTGTCATGCTGGAACAGGTTGGGGCCCTTTAGCTCCACTGTAATGCTACAGCATACAAAGACATTCTAGATCATTTCTTGCATCCAGATTTGTGGCAACCACACAAAATTGTGATGGTCAGGTGTCCACATACTTTTAGTCATATAGTGCAAGTCAGCAAGATGATGTGTTCAATGGTGGTTATGTGGCTGTGTCCCCTCAGAGAAGATGAGTGGTTTAAGCAGGATCTGCCCGGCTACCTCTTCCCAGAGGACGCTTCATATGACAGTGCTGCGGTCGATGAGGAAGCTGTGCGGGACGTTTGTGAGAAGTTTGAGTGTGCTGAGGCCGAGGTGCTCAGCAGCCTGTACAGCGGCGACCCGCAGGATCAGCTGGCTGTCGCCTACCACCTCATCATCGACAACCGTCGTATCATGAACCAGGCCAGTGAGTTCTACCTGGCCTCCAGCCCACCCGCTGGCTCCTTCATCGACGAGAGCATCAAGCCACACCCTGAGAGGATGCCCCCACTGCTGGCAGACAGCCCCAAGGCCCGGTGCCCACTGGACGCCCTGAACACCACCAAACCCAAACCTCTGGCAGTGAAAAAGGCTAAGTGGCATCTTGGTATCCGCAGTCAGAGCAGACCCTACGACATCATGGCTGAAGTGTACCGTGCCATGAAGCAGCTTGAGTATGACTGGAAGGTGAGGGCCAAATAAGTACATGCTGTATAGAGACACACTTAAATGGATTTCCAGCTACCTGTTTGTGGATAAACAAACCAGTGTTTCTGAAATGGTGCTTAAAGAGTGTGTACCTGGTTAAGGTAGAAAATTTCATGTATAAAGAGAAGATGTGGTAAAGGATGCTGAAATAGACTGGAGCAAATGATGATGTAGTGCTTGTATTCCAGCTTCTTTATGGCAGTTTGAGTTAAGCTGGTGATATTTTGATCACAGTTTTGTTGTTTGATCCCCAGACTATTTGCACAACTAGTTAATAGAAACATGTAATGAGTGGCATTTCCTTTTGCTCACTTCTTGAAGACTTGGAATCATTTGGGAAAGCATAGAAATTGCATGCATATGAGATTATCTTAAAATTTGAATTGTAATGTGCCACAGTTTCAAAGATGAAGCAAATTACAACATTGAAATGCATTGGTTTGCACAATGGTGTGACTTTTCCTAAAGTTAATCTTTACACAGTTGAAAAACTGAAAAAAACAGAGTTTCAGTTGGACATGCTCTGTAATATCAGTTTTTTTTCATAGGGATATGCATGCTTAAAGTGTGTATCTTTGATGTCTTGTCCATTTTAGGTGGTGAACCCGTATCACCTGAGGGTGCGCAGGAAGAACCCAGTGACTGGAAACTTTGTGAAAATGAGTCTGCAGCTCTATCAGGTGGACAACCGCAGTTATCTACTGGATTTCAAAAGCATTGATGGTATGTGCCAGTGGATGTGTTGGTTTAAGTTGAACATGTGAGATGAACATAAACTGTTTGTATTTCATAAGTTATAAAATATGAATACCGTTTTACAAGATTATATTTCTCAAACAGTCTTTACAGAGACCAACCGTTAAATATGAGTGTTAGGAGTGTCACCACTGGAATAAAATATATGGCGTTAAATGTAACAAAAGTAACGCCTGGTGTTTGAACGTTATTTAGATGTATGTTTTAGCTTCATACAAGAATTTGTATAAAAAAAAGATACACATCAGTTTTAATAATTAACTAATAATTAATTACAAGTGAGCCAGTTGGATCTTTCCAGATTTTCCACTCTACTCGATGGAAAGTTATCAGCATTGATACAAGAAAGACAAGTACAAGAAAGATTCAGAGATAGAAAAAGATATCTGCCTCAAATCACACACTTATTTTAGTTACTGATGGTAGATTACCGATTACAGTGATGGATATTATGTCTCAAACTTTCTGTCACATCTGTAAAATTTAGATTTGTTAGAAATTTAACAACTCCTTGAAGCTGTCCGATAAATAAAGTCACGTAGTGATGATGTCGTGAGTAGAAAGTGGAGATTTTTCTTTTGAAATGCACGTGAAAGTCAAAAGTATTAGGTGAAAGAGTACACACACAAACCAGACTTAAGCACAGTAACAAGTAATTGTACTTGGTTACTTCCCATATCTGGTCATGACCCATAACCATTCTGTAGTGACTGTATCTGACCAATCAATGCTCTGGTACTATTTGTAGCTCCACCCACATATCCCTATTCAGTACGCTTGGGACCCTGGCTCGGTACAAAGTGGTTCCCAAGTGTGTTAGGCAGAAATTTTCAGAAAAGTGTTTGTGCTTTGCAGATGACATCATCGAGCAGAAATCTGGCTCGTCCACACCTCAGCGCTCCGGCTCTGCTGCAGGTCTTCACCGGCCCCGTCTCAGCATCGACTCGGCAACCGTCGCTATGGATATACCACCGCTCAGCAGCTCACTGCCATGCTCTCTGCCAGGCAACATGCCCATGCTGGCAGCACGACAGGGCAGCCATACCATGGACTTCTTTGAGATGTGCGCCAGTCTCATCACCACACTGGCACGCTGAAAATCGCACACACACACACACACACACACACACATTCACAAACCCACTCATTTACGCACAGTGACAGGAATCTGTAGATACGTTAGAGGGTTAATCACATGACCTCCGTAGATTCAGCTACAAATTACAATTCTCACACCGACAGTTAGACATGAGTATAGACGTGATGCTCGCTGCTATACTGACTGTTCAGTTCATTGTAGCAGTATGGCATTCTGGGGCCTTTCCAGGTTTCAGAGTGCTTCATCCATTTTGTTTTTATATACATAACATTTTGATAATATAATCTATTTATATTCTCTTATCAATCACTTTAGTAGCTGAGTTGCTGGTTGATTGCAATGACATACCAAAAATTAAGTTTATATACATTCAAAGAGAGGATGATTATACATTTATTATATATTAGATTATTTATTTTTTAGAGACATTTTATGGTATTTAGTTACTTTATTTAAGTACTTATTAGTTGAGTGATGAATTAATTGCAGGTATTCTGAACAATGGTGTGTTGTGAAAAGGCAGTTTGAGCACTGAGAGCGTAACAAGCACGTCAGCAAATACACACCACCGATGTCGTAGAGCACAACACGAGTGCTGCTGTTGCTTTGCTTCGAGCTCGAGTAGCAGAAGCAAGTGTGCAACTCCTCGAGCATCTGTAAGTAAATATAGATGGTTTCCTTTAGTGCAGTGCCTTTTCTTTTAGCTGCTGGATGCTGGATGGAGTTGTGCTGTTAACTCGTAAATTAATGGAATTTTCAGTCACAGACTCGGATAACTCAACACAGCGCCACAAGCAGAAGCTGAAGAGAAAGTGCGAGAGAGTGATTGAGTGCTGTGCTCAGCACCTCATACTGGCCTTGATCAAGGAGAAAATGTAGAGGCACATCCAGAGCCTGAACTCTGGGACGGAGAGAGATTTAGAGCCAGAGGAAGGGACAGGGAGAGAGAGAACAAGACAGAGAGGCCAAAAGAAGAATAGTGGAAGAGAGACTTAGATCCTGAAAGTGGGATAGAGGGAGAAAGTGATGGGAGAGACATTTAGATGTAGAGAGAAAAAGAAAGACAAAGAGTATGATATAAAAAGACAAGAGAAGTGATATAAAACATAGAACAAGCAACAGAAGAATGTTTTGCTGCATTTTTTTTTTTAATAGATATGCGATACTGTATGGAAAGTGAGATGGGGTGTATTTGGTGACATTTGGCAGAGCGATTAAAGCCATGAGCATTTAGGAGTTAAAACCATTCAAAGCTTCCTCTGATGCCTTAAAAGCAACATATTATATTGTTTCTGATGATTTATGCTTCAAGACATTTTGTGTGAATGCATACTTGTGTGTGCAGATCTATTAGACGTGTGTATCTCGTTCCCCTAAGCACTGGAATGTTCAGGGCTTTGTTTACTGCTGATCCAATGACTTCAGAAAGAGGACTTGGGGAATTCAGGAAGGTGATCGAAAAATGTCATGGTTTCTCGTGCCAGCTTGTGAATAGGCTACTACGCAGAACCAGAGCATGCGCGTTTCTTAAATGATTACCAAAATGCACACATCAAAATAATTCTTATTTATGTATACATTATTTTAAAAAATAATTATTGAGAAATCATTAAAATATGTGTGGCAGCCTGCGAAAACCCTTCACATGGTCAAATTTGCACATTTCCTACTTTATATAGTTCTGAAAACTACAAGTTTTGTTCGGTTGGCTAACTTTCTTTAAAGATTTTCTGAATCATGCATCTGTATTAATTCCATTTTGCCACATGAAACCATCCAAAATCCTGATCAAATCATGAGAAAAGCACACTAACTAGCAAGGTTTTAGACAGCTTTCAGCAGACTGAATGTTTTTACCGTTGCGATTCTAAAACTAGCTCCTTATCCAGCGTGATCTTTGGAGACAGACCGCTATGGCAAGGTTAGAAAGTAACCTAAATAAAAATATTTAAATATAACCTGCTAATAATATGTTTATATTTTCCTAAAGTACAGATTTCAAAGTACATTATTGGTGGAAAAACTCAATTTTGGACAAAAGCAAGTTTTTCGTTTGTTTTTGAGAATTCAGCTCTAGCGACTCCCAACAAGTTTTTTCAGAACGCCTCATATATATTCTTGAAGATCCTATCCCTGTTTACTTTCCTAGAATTGTTTTGACACATGTAGCACATGGTAAGACAGTTATCTTTCTACCACACCAGTCGTCTATGCTGCGGTTTTCTTCTCTAGTTAATGCCTTTGTGGATGATTTGGTCTTCCTGAATCTTCCTGGCCTTCTGTTTTGTACTGTACTGAATGTGAAATGTCTTCTGGTCAATGCATGGCGTTTGTGTTTTTGTACCATGTTAGATGTACTGTATCCTTACACAATAAGGCAGTAAATCAATGCACCATCCATATCTGAATGTAAAAAAAAAAAAACATTCAAGCACGAAAGTGCTTAGATGGAGGGATGAGTTTGCAGAAAGATAGAAAGATATGCTTTGATCCTTTGATTGAAAACTGTAGACATGTTTTATATTTTGAACAAGGAGCGGATGTGTTTTATTGTCAGTGGGCATATCGTGCCTTATTGTGTCTGTAGAAAAAGTCTCTAAGCTCTATTGAATCTCTCGAACAACCTGGGAGAGTTTATATTTCACCTGGTTGTGGTATTTAGAGGTATTATCATATCGTCTGTAATTTTTGACATTGCAAAATGTTTAGAAAATTGAGGGGAACTGCTACCCCTACTGCTGAATATGCACCATTACACTGAAAATCGGTTTGTAATGTTAACTAGAGTTAAACGAGTTTTGTTTAATAGATCGTTTTCCAAGATGCAAACAAGTTTTGTCATTATTTCACAGTTCCGACACAATGTGCAGTCAACACTGCAAACGGACACGAGTAACATTCTCTGCATGACAACCTTCCAAATCAGTAAACGCAACCAAAGTGTCTTTTTGCTTCTCAGTCGAGTCTTGTATAAGCGTGTGTACATAACATACCTGGTGTGTAAAAGTGAAGTCAGTGTTATGTGTGTGTTTCAGTGTTCTGTCGACGTGCTAGTCTGCACGTAGTTTGTATATTCACAATTTATGCACTGCATGGTGTTCTACTTTGCACTTTATTATTTATTGTACAAAAAAGGAGAAGTAAAAAGAAAATGTATATTGAGCATATAAATGCATATTGTCTTGTGGTTATTGGAAAAGCAAAATAAATTCATGTTAGCAGTACAAATAAATATAAGCAAGATATGCTAGGATGGATTATCAAAACATATTACAACATACTGGTTCATGCATTTTTGTGTTTTTATCATTACCTGGGTGCCAGGTCCATTCATTCATGAAGAAGTAGGACTTGCAAAACTATACCTCTATGTGTAATATAAACTGTTTGACCTTTTTTTTAAACAAGTAACCATTATCCAAACACTTAGGTGGTTTAAAGCAGGTGAGACATACACCACACACACATTTAATAATATAACTACATGGATGTAATACTATCAAGCACAACAGGAATCAATCCATCTTTCTCTCAAGAGTGATTAGGTTTTGTAAAGACTGTGTGCTGAGAATACTTTAATATAAACTGAGGCTCATGGTTACGTGGAAATAACGAATAATACAAGTACACAACATGATTTTAAAAGTCTTAAACAGAATATCCTTTAGTGTTAGTGGAACCTCAACCAAATGATCGGTTCCTTGTTGCTTTTGATTGTTTTCCAGTTTAGCTTTGTGTCTTACAAGCTCTTTGTATTACATTAGCAGTTTTACAAAAAACACCCAGGTTCCAGAAGGAAAGTAATAACATTGCACAGCGAACGAGTTACTGTATATTCCTCCATTCAAAGTCCTTCTCATGTAAAATGGGAGTTAAATGAACGCCACCTTGAACCATGTGTACACCGTATGCATACCCACGCCTCATTTTTCTACACGCCTGACAGCATTCTTTCACATCAGCCAGGGGGGAAGAGTTGCAGTCGTGTTCTTTCACAATGCACCCTCAGACAGAACGAAGCATGCATTGCAGTCTTTCAAAATCCCTTTCCATCACACGTCAACTGGTGAAGCAAGAGCAACTGAGTAAATATCAAGCGATATTACTTGCTATATCTGTACAATATAACCACTTAAATCATGGCAAATCACATAATTTCAATCACGTACATGCAATAAATGTGTTCTGTTCACCCCACGATGATGTCAGCATACAGATCCGGAGGAGGAAGGATCTGCAGATCTATTTCCTGTTTGAGTCTTTACAGAACAGAAGGAAGAATAGGAAAGGCAGGTTAAGGAAACAACTTTCCGACTGGGGAATCTTACGCATTCAACATGCAGAACCAGTCTGACAGCATAGAGCAGGAATCACTCAACACATGGCTGGAGAGGGATTTTTGTGTGAAAATGTCAACATTCTGGGAAAAAAAAAAAACTTACGAACTGACTGGTTCCTCAGCACTGACAGCAAGTGGCTCTTGTTCTTTGCTTCTTCACACCCAAACAGGCAGAAAAAAAGGGGGGAGGAATACAAATACTTTCAGACGCTAGCTAAAAATGTTTATTTTCAGATATTAAAATACTTGAGAAACAGGAGAGCTGAATCTTACGGTGCTTTGTTCTGCAGTGTGGGCACTTTCGGCTGCGCAAAGAAGGTCGTCAGTTTATGAAGCGCTTCTTGTCCTGCTCTGCACAGACACATGATAATGCAGATTAAAACAGATCCATGATAGAAAAATGAATATTAAATAAATATGAAGTAGTTCAGGGTTGGCTGGTATAAATGGGCTAGAAGCCCTGTTTCTCTTTGAATAAAAAGTTTCCATCCACATCATCTTCTCTGCTGTTAACAAATAGCTTGAAGTGTTTTTTTTTTTTTTTGGTAGAACGAAAAACAATAGCACCAGCACTGTTCATAGATAAAAATACACATGTTAAGTAGAGGCTAGCGCTGATTTCTTTGTAGCCCAGGCTGTAGATTAATGCAGCCTGTGTACTAACTTGCCCTTGCCAAAATGCCCTCTAGAGTTTGTGTACATTGGGGCAAATATATTTAAACCCAATTCTGACAATTGCTGACACATCCATAACACGTCCATCACACGTAATCAGCAGTTACTGAGAGGACACACGTGAAATACAATAATGGAAGTAATAAAAATTAACTAGTAAATTACTTTCTCGATATTTATTTCTAAAAAAAAAAAATAGACATTAATACAGGCACACAGTGTACAAATTACACAAAGGGAATGTAAGTTTCTTTCAGAAACAAGTTCCTCGGTTTGAAGGAAAGAGCTAGCTAAGAGCAAGGGCAGCGTTTCTGTTTCCTATGCTTGATAATCGGAAGAAACAGCATGATTATGGACTTAAAAAAATTAGGAAGCCCAGATGGTGTTGCCTATGTGTCTTTTAATTAGCTTGTCTGTATTTATAATTTTTTGTGCCTATGCCTAAGGCTCAACGATAGTGGTTCCAGAAGAGTAAAATGAGTTACAGATAAGTAGTAGAATTTTTATCCCCACCCCCACCATTTAACATTGTGACCAGCCATCACTGAATTAGTTCATTTCTATACAACTTGCTAGCAGAAGTGTAGCATGTACTGTAAGTGTAAGCATGTATGTAACATGCTTAAACACAAGCATAAGTCTGTAAACAAACAGATATGCATAAGAAAATTCAGAGCACGTGTACATACACACAGAGCACGTGTGAAAGACGTCAGTCAGGTTGGCACTTACTGAACATTATCAGTTCTATCAGAATGTGCTGGCAGAGCTGGAACTGGCTCAGGACCTGAAATATGCAAGATTAGGAAATGAATAATAAAAACAATACAATACATAGAGTTTGAAACCTTTAAAGCCTCCATTTATTAGCTATTCATATTCAAAGCATATTCTTAAGTAACTACTATGAATTATTCAGTAGACTAACAACAGAGAGACTAACAGGAAAAGTGTGTAGTTATGGGTGTGACAAGCCTGGACCTGCCATATTTTAAAAAGTTAAAAGAAGAAGCTCCTAGTTTGACTAGCTTCTGTCCCTGTAGCACACACACGTCCAGTTGTATCCAAGAAGGATCAGTGTGGCACCAATCGGGAGTCACACTTGACATGATGAGTTGATTTTGGCATTTATTTAACTATAACGTGTGGCTCCTGCTTGGTTAGAATGAAACCCTACAGCCTCACTGACAGATAAAACTGAACAACCTGAACGTGAGGTCATCAACCCCACCACCAAAATTAAAAATCAATGGTAAAAATCTAATTCTCTTTTAAACCCCTATGAAAACAGTGTGTAATAAGTATTCACTACACAACACTCATTATTAGCATTCTAAAATTCTTCCTCATATTTGGGTGACTCATGAAGTCAACTGTCTACTATGGAGAAAAAACACATGCTTTCTTATGACTCACCAACGTCTGGAGAAGCCATCCTCTGGTTCAGTACTCTGAAAGATTGTGTATGTGTGAGAATTGTATCATTGGTTAAGCATCAAGATTCAAAAGCACAAAACAAGAATATTACTATATTATTTACGTGTAGAGAAGACACACTTTGTCTCAATACTCACAGATCTGTGGTGTGAGTTGGTGGGAAAACTGACTCATCATCGTCACCCCACTCCTCACTGTCATCTTCGACTGAGGATACAAAACATTCTAGTTTTCACATGCTACACACTACTACAATGGATATAAAAAGTCTATACACTCCTGTGTAGATTTTTTAAAATGGCAGGTTTTTGTGAAGTAAAAGAATGACACTAAGATAAATCATGTCAGATCTTTTCTCATCTTTAATGTGCAATTGCAACGTATACAAATAAAGTGGAAAACAATCAGAAATGTTTATAGGGAAAAAATGAAAAGTAAAAAACTTATAATAACCTAGTTGCATAAGTGTGCACACCCCTAAACTAATACTTTGTTGAAGCACCTTTTGATTTTATTACACCCCTCAGTCTTTTTCAGTAAGAGTCTATCAGCATGCCACATCTTGACTTGGCAATATTTTCCCACTCTTTCTTCCTAAAACATTCTAGATCCGTCAGATTGTAAGGGCATCTCCTGTGCACAGCCCGCTTCAGGTCACCCCACAGATTTTCAGTTGGATTCAGGTCTGGGCTCTGACTAGGTCGTTCAAAAACATTGATCTTTTGTTTAAGCCATTCCTTTGTTGATTTGGATGTACGCTTTGGGTCATTGTCATACTGAAAGGTCAAATTCCTTTTCATCTTCAGCTTACTAGCAGACACCTGAATGTTTTGCACTAAAATTGTCTGGTATTTGTACCTATTCATGATTCCCTCCACCTTGATAAACGCCCCAGTTCTGGCTGAATAAAAGCAGCC
Source organism: Pangasianodon gigas (assembly GCA_022758105.1). NCBI lineage: Eukaryota > Metazoa > Chordata > Actinopteri > Siluriformes > Pangasiidae > Pangasianodon > Pangasianodon gigas. Next base: position 5,113,592 of record CM040472.1, on the reverse strand, counting down.
CTAAAGCATGATGCTGCCACCACCATGCTTCACTGTGGGTGTTCTTTTGTTGGTGTGCTTTTTTGTGCACTAAATATACCTTTTGAAACTATGGAATTATTATACCTTTTGGAATTGGTTTCGTCAGACCATAACACATTTTGCCATATAGTTTGGGGTGGTTTAGTTGAGCTTGGATGATTTTGTGAGAAAGGTCTTCCGTCTAGACACCCTACCCCATAGCCCAGACATGTGAAGAAAACAAGAGATTGTTGTCACATGCAGAGAGTAATCAATACTTGTCAGATATTCCTGCAGCTCCTTTAATCTTGCTGTAGGTCTCTTGGCAGCCTCCCTGGTAAGTTTTTGTCTTGTGCTTTTGTAAATTTTGGAGGTGTTCTTGGTGATGTCATTGTGGTGCTCCATTTTCTCCACTTGTTCATGATGGCCTTCACAGTGTTCCATGGTACATCTAATGTTTTGGAAAATCTTTTGTACCCTCTTCCTGATCGATGCCTTTCGACAGTGAGACCCTGTACAGACTTTGTCAGCTCTGCAGACCATGGCTTCAGAAGTTAGGTGAAACCAAGAAGATCCTACAGCAACAGCTGATCTTTATTTAGGCTTAATCAGAATAATTTCATTGATGACAGCTGTATTTACTTTTGAACATGTGATTGAATTTGATTGGTTCATTCTGAACACAGCCACATCCTCAATTATAAAAGGGTGTGCACACTTATGCAGCCAGGTTATTGGAACTTTTTTATTCTTCCTATTTTTCCCTAAAATGTTTATGATTGTCACTTAGATTTTATATGTTGTAATTTCACATTGAGGATGGGAAAAGTTCTGACATGATTTACCTTGGTTTCATTTTTTTTTCGTCAAAAAACTTGTCATTTTTATATCCACTGTATAGCAAATCACAGCCTTTAAAACGTTAATATATGGATGAGGGAATAAACAGAACATCTGTATAAGAATCAAGATGCAGTAGGTTTATCAGTGCCATACTTTAGAACACTTTTTTGCAGAAACAGATCTGAATGATTCACAGGCCAATAGATTATTAGATTGCACAACTATAAAGAAACCACATGTGCCACACAATAGATGAGAGATGTAAAGCAAAACATTACATTATGTATAAGCACCTGTATAAACATTAAGAACACACATTTATGAGGCAGTTCAGAAATATGAACTTACAGCTTTCTTGGTTCAGGCTATAATGAGGTGAGGATCTGAAAAAGCAACATCAAAATGCAGCAGAAACATAACAATGACAAAAAGCAGTGTAGCATTGCAACCTAATTATGACTAAATAAATAGATAAATGAATGCAGTTAAAGATATAACCTAAATATGTTGGACTAGTGCATAACACTCTTTAAATTTGTAGGCAACGTCTTACATTATGTCCGTACTGGGGGACTCTGGGTCTGTGATCCCATTAATGCTGGCCCTGTTAGTAGCTTTAGCTTTATTCCCCAGCACAATCATCTCCTGAATATTCAACTCCACACTCTCCACCGGGATATAGCCATCTGAAAGCAGAAGATAATACTGCTTTGAAATATGTCAGAGTGGAGGATATACTGTATGTTTAAATACTGAACTAAAACCTATATTCAGTATATATAAATTTTTAAACCTTATTCAGTGTTTTGATATATTCTGTTGTTCTGATGCAGGATGTTTAATAACCAGGATATTATCTGACTAGATGCTGATTTCTACAAATTTTCTTTTTTTTTGAGGCATTTCCATTTGAATGAATCACCACTGTCTACTTCACACCAAAGTGCTTTGTTTTGAACCCAGTATAGGATTTTGCCTTCCAGCCAGTTAGCAGAGATACACCAGACATGAACCTAATATGTAAAATTGCTGGCATAGTACTGCAAAGAAAGCAACCATATCTTCCATAAAGCAACCATATCTTCCATAAAGCAAAATTTCCCAGGGAATCTCCACAGCAGGAGCTGGCAATCTAACACTTACTGTACACTGTCGCGATTTCAAATGTTTATCCAAATAAACATAGTTGATATTGAAAATTGCTGCTAACCAAATGGTATACAGATTATGTTTAACCTATGTCATATCTGCTAAATCACATGTTATGGTTGGAGCTAACTCACATTTGTTTGTACTGTCCCTGGCCAGCCATTTTCCTTTAGGGCAGTCTGTGGTGCGAATAATGCTGACGATCTCTCCAGCTTTTATTGCCAGATCATCTTTACGGCCCTTAGTGGTCTCTGTCACTTTAGCTTGGTACAAGGCCTCTTCCCCTCCTGTGATCTACAGACACACATAGAAAGACAGATATGAGGAGGTGTGTGTGGGGGAGGGGGTGTTGGGGGGTTAGGAGGGGTTAAATGAAGACCTGAACCTCTCTAAGTGTCTAAAAAGTGCATAAACATCCATCACTATATTGTCATACCTTGAATTTTTTCTTAATTTCATTTTCTTTCTTTTCTTTCTCTTTCTGTTCCTTCTTTTCTCTTTCCTTCTCTTTGAGCCCCTTCTTGTCTCTTTCCTTCTCCTTTTGCTCTTTTTTCTTATCCTTCTGTTCCTTCTTTTCTTTTTCCTTCTCCTTCTGCTCCTTTTCTTTTTCCTTCTGATCCTTCTTTTCCTTTTCCTTCAGCTCCTTCTTTTCTTTTTCTTTGTCCTTTTCTTTCTCTTTGTCCTTCTGCCTTTGTTTTTCTTTTGACTTCAGCTCCTTTTCATCTGACACAGAGTTCTTTCTGTAAATATAAAAATAAGAAACAAAGTCGGTACGTATTAAGCACCATAATACTTTTTGCAAAGGAATTAGCGCTAAAATAGAATCATAAATTAAAACATACTTGGAAAACAGTGCTTTCTTGGGGATCTCCTCTGTCTGAAAATAAAGATATTTCATGAAAAATTATGAATGGAAAATGAAATAAACCTACATTCGGATACATTAATGCCTACATAATTGCTCTACCACACAAATATGTTGATAAATTTAATTCAAATATATCACATCTCTTTTCATCTCAATTTAGAAAACAGCAGCAACTCACACTAGTATAATAGAAAATATCACATATTCTAGTAAGCCAGTATAATTATAAAAAGCTATAGATGAAACAGCACTTACCACAACAGGTGTATCAACATATGGATCTACAAAAAAAAAACCTTGATATGTAAACCATTTCTGCTTTAATATCTTGATAGGCATAACAGAAATTTTACAAATAGTTTGTGACTCTGAAATTTTAAGTTTCAATCTGACAATCTAAAAAACTGGCACATTACACTGAAACTGGTCTGTCATGATGCTGATAATATCAACTGTGCCAGCGAAAAAGAAAGATGTTTGCATACTCATAGGAGATCCTTTGCGTTGTTTCTTTTGTGTTTTACTTTTCTTGCCGGCCGCCAGGTCTTCCAACTCTGTGCCGCTGTAGTTTATTTGTTTTCTATGAAAAAAGGCAAGATATCAGTTTGCTAATACATTCATTTAGCTGGCAGAAAACAAGATAAAGAATTGCAGTTACTTAAAGAACAAACAAACATGCAGTTTAAGAGATATACTCCTGGTCTGTGTTCTAAATCATTATAAAAAAATCTGAAAGATTTACCCTGATGGAGATGGGAGTGTTGGATTGAAAGGAGAGTCTGGTCCTGAATCTGAATGTTCAGGTGTCACTGTCCTGGGAAGCCCAACATCTGCAGTGTCCATATTTGGAGTCTGATGTTCTAGATTTAAGTGTTCCAAAAATGCTTCCTCGTGAACTGATGGTCCAGGATTTCCATAATCTGGAGCTTCGGCTTGTGAGCCAACTGTTTCAGATAGATCCCAAATTTCTGAATCTTCATATGCTGAATCCTCTGAAGTAAAATCTGCAGGAGCTGAGATGATTCCTGTAACAATAATCATGTTGAGTGAGTTTTATTTCTAATAATGTCTAGACCAAACTACCACATTCACTGAAAAGTGAACATGTAAAAGCCAAAGGCTATTTGCACCCAAGTGAAAATAGGTATGTGTACATTTGCATTGCAGTTTAGTCAATACCATTTTCAACTTGATGGCCAGAACGCACACATACTCCAGCATGATGTGCACGACTTACTTATCTTAATGACTTCACATGCAACTTGTTTGCTAAGTGGAAAGTTATCAGTGTGGTAAGTATCATTCCATCATAGTGCTAATTAATTTAATCCCCATGTTTTTGCCCTGTGATAAACAGATTCAGCTCAGGTTTCTTACACAGAACTTTCCTCCCATGATTAATGGACATAACCTACTTTTTTTAGACAATAAAACATGACTGTTAGCAACTGAATAAATGCAACTTGCCTAAAAAAAAACAAAGTGCAATATTAAGAACATGCAATGTATTACCTAGTTAGGTCTCCCTCTATCACATGACATCCTCCACCAGTCTGGTAGGGTGATGGATAACCCTTGCTTAGCAAACTTGGCTACTGGTTATGATACAATAAGAAGCCTAATGGTAGCTAGTTTGCTATTATATATGGTTTAAAATATAACAGTTAGCCTGATGTTAGCTAAATTGCTGGTTGTGTTATAATTGTGTATATAATAACCACAGCTCGTGACCATAGATTTTGGTGGGGCAGGACAACATTAATAATGACATAGCCTTCAGCAAAATTAAGTCAAGAGGCTATCACACTTGATTATGCTATAGGCTACTATCTAATGAATTTTTAGAGTAACAGACTGTTGTAACAGACTGTTGAGAGTTGACAACATACAGCCATGGAGGTTGTTTTGAGTGGTTTTAGATGTACCTTTGTTCAACCGTGGTCAATATAGCAGGTATGTTTCCCATTCCCACACAGAAGAGCTAATTTAATTAACTAGGGTTGACAGGTTTCAGCAAAATTTCCAGCCCAACTACATCTCAAATTCACACACAAGACCTGAACTGAACATTGGTAAAGGGAATCAGATTTTTCTACTTTTTAGACACACTGTCTCCACTCACACTTTGTCTTTGTTTGCAGAAATTTATATGATTTAATGTGATTATTTGCTATAAAACACACATACAGTATCCTGGCAAATGACCCTGTCATTAACTGTCCTGTTTACTACTCCGTCTCCAATGAAAATGTTCATAGAGTGAGCATGGGGCAGCATGATTCCTGTCCCAATGGGCCTCTATTAGCTGTTTTTGCAGTTCCCATTTTGACCACTAGGTGGAGTGAGCATGCTGTACCACAATTGCACAACATCTAGAAAGGTGACCAAATTACTGACACATATCAAATCACTAATATATATGATATATCTGGTTGGGCTCTGCCCCACCTGCCCCTATGGATGAATATACAATATATATAATGAGTATATAATAATATAATTAGCACAATATTAACTATCTTGTTAAGGAACTTAGCTAGCTACTAGTCTGCTGGAGATGTAACATTAGCTGAACTAACAACTGTCCTTAGGTAGCTTATCTAGTACTATATCAGTGACCAAGATGGTGGCACAGTAGCACGCAGAAGCCACTTTGGGTCCACAAATATGGTGCTCATATAACAACCGCTGCATCTGCAGAACCACCAGCATTGCGGATAACCCCTCTCATGGACTCTTCACCCTTCTGCCATTTGGCAGAAGGTACAGGAGCATCCGTGCCACCACCCCAACAGTTTCTTCCCTGAGGCAGTCAGATCACTCAACACCCGGCTGCCTCCCAACGCCCGCCTGGGCTAGTCAAACACCTAACCCAGTATGACTCAATACCACTGTACACCACACTTTACAAAGCTACATCAAACACTTTATGGAACACCAAACGTATTGCTGCTACCCTACCAATAGTTTACAGTTTACAGCCCATGTTCTGTGTATTTATTTTCCTGTGTATTTATTGTCCTGTTCTGTGTATTTATTGTCCTTCACTCATCTACACTTTATAGAGTCTTGTGTACTGTTATGTGTTACACCATGGTCCTGGAGAAACGACACTTCGTTCCAATGTATACAAGCTATATAGAAGAACGACAATAAAAACCCACTTGAATTGACTACTAATACTAATTAAAAAATAATACTAATACTGTATTGCCAGTGCTGTTTTCATCTGCAGTCACTCTCAAACAGTCATGCTGTACCCAAACACACTCTGTATACCCAACCAATAGCAGAACAATTCGTCTTCAGTCTTCCTGCAGAGACACATTAAATATAACAATGAAAAAGTCACATGCATGGTTTGAGGTAGCTCTACCATTGTCCTCCAGGGGCTGACTTGGCAGAATGCTGGACTGCGTATCTGTGCTTGGGGACTGAGGTGGTTTCTCTGGTGTGAGGCCACCGTTAGACACAGTCGACTGGGGCTTTCTGGGGGGAGGTGGAGGAGGCACAGTTGGTCTTTGCACAATCACCATCTTCGGAGCAGGTGAACTTTTCCCTAAAGAGAGGACTAAGAGGTTAATAATCAAGTAAACTCCAAAACTGCATAATCCAGAGACTGCATTAATACATGCCAAACACACTCATTCATATGTGGAACTACTTTGCAGATGACTCATAAATGAGATGCTCATTTCTGTACCTCTCAGTCATTCAGGCTATGAGAGACACGTTGCCTTGCACCACCACAATAGCATTTGTTAAATGCTTCACATACCAACACATACCAACCCTCCCAATGAAAAGTCCATCCCAATGCATGAAAAGTTTAACAGTGAAATTCTGTAACGTGACTATCCCTTCAAAATAATGAGTAAAATTGAAAAATAAAGGATACATCATTAGAAAATGAAAATCAATAAATGTCCAATAAATTGGAAAACAATCAATAAAACTTCAATCAAATCATAATTTGAACATCTGCATAACTTATCAGAGGTACACTGTCATGTACTTTTTTTTTTTAAGGAAATTGGCTGGTAGATTGTTCTTAGAAGTCTTGCTACATTTTTGCAGGCGTTTATTATTTATTTATTTACTTACTTACTTACTTACTTACTTATTTATTAACACTCACTGGTCACTTCAATAGGGCCACCTGTACAACTGCGCATTCACACAATTATCCCATCTGCTAATCATATGGCATCCAGCCCAATGCATAAAATCATGCAAATACAGTTCAAGAGCTTCAGTTAATGTTGACATCATACATTAGAATAGGAGGAAAATGTGCTATTACTTATGCTTGGAGCCTCCTTCACCTGAAAATCACCTGCAGCTGCTGAGGATGGCCTGCATGGATAGCCTAAAGAGCACCATGAGATTGCTGTGGATGGTACCACACAGACGCGCTAAAGATGGCTGTGGATGTTGTTCTAACCCTATCCTAAAGACTGCACTTGCCAAAACCAGTTCATGCTCAAGTTTCAGTCATTAAACAGTCGATAACTTCATTTTGATAGACGTCAAGTTAAAACTGTAATGAAATCAGAAATGACTCTGATGCTCATACTCAAGTTCCTTTCAACACACTTAGCACTGCTTGACTCTATTGTATACAGTTATAGAAGAGAAATGAGTTATAATCATATCGTTGCCTCTGACTTGCTCATTAGGGATAAATTAAAAAAAATTAAATTTATATCCGGATTTCTGTAAAGCGGCTTTGTGACAATGTCCATTGAATAAAACATGAATTGAATTGATATCAGTGATTTTGACCATGGCATGGTTGTTGGTACCAGATGGGATGGTTTGAGTATTTTAGAAACTGTGATTTTTCCACATGCAACAGTCTGAAGAGTTTATAGAGAATGGTGTGAAAAACAAAGTTCTAAGGGCAGAAATGTATTGTTGATGAGAGAGGTCAGAGGGAAATGGCCAGACTGGCTCGACAAAAAAGCTATGATAACTCAAATAACCACTGTTTACAACCATGGTGAGAAGAAAAGCATCCCAGAATGCACAACATGCTGAACCTTGAGGCGGATGGACTACAAGAGCAGAAGACCACATCGGGTTCTACTCCTGTCAGACAAGAACAGTAATCTGAGGCTACAGTGGGGTGGGATGATTCAGCTGCCTCATGTTTAGCTGAATGGATAATTGCATGAATGAACCAGCTTACAGGTGTTCCTACTGAAGTGGCTTAACAAAATACAAAACTTACTTAACAAAATACAAAACCTTCTCTGAACATTAAAAATATTTGGAAATCTATTTTTTCTTTTTCTTTTTTTTTTACTTGCAAACTAAGACAGAATAGGATAATGCATAAAATAGGCATTTAAGACCAACTTTCTATTAAAAAGAAATGTATGGTGCTGAAGACTTTAAAAACAGTACTGATAAACATAATTTTCTGTTCTTATGAAGGTGTTCATTCTTGACTAAAGTATAAACAAGCCAGATAAAGTAAACATTCACTTACTGTGATCCTGCTTATTAAGGACTGTTTCATAGGGCTGGGTGTTATATTCTCTTGCTGGTGCTTCTTCAGCCTTGCTCTCATAGTCAACAGGGGGGAAATCAGGAAGAGTCACAAGAGTTTCAGGGGCATTTGGGGCCTCCACATGTGAGAATGGTTCAGCATGGGCTATCTCAGGTGGCTCAAGTGGAGCATTGCTAGGCAGATCTGTCTCAAGTACAGGCAGAATTTCAGGTGTGGATGACTGAGAGCCTGATGTAGACTTTCGTTTAGCCTTTTCCAAAAGAGTAAGCAGTCGTTGATCACAATGGTTATGCTTAACAGGGGTCATCTCTTCAGCTCTCGCGAGGGCAGAGACCACTGAAATGGGCTTGGGTGAGCTGGACAGTGGAACTTCCAAAGGCTTCTCTGTGTGGTCAATTGCATTGTGGGATTCAGTCACCCCGTTTTCTTCCATTGACTTGACATGTGTTGATGGAGCTAAAAATGTTGGTAAAGGACTGAATGTAAAAGCAGCATTTGAATCTGGGGTTTCTATTGCTGGAATAGGGGTGCCTGCACGAGATAGAGCTGGACTGCTGGACACTGGAGAAACAGAAAGAGAAGCCCCAGGAAATGAATGCTCAGGAGTAACATTGGCAGATATATCTAGAACAGAAGTGCCACCATCAGAAAAGTCCTCAGGAATAATTGGAGGTGGAATATCCATATCAAGAATATCAGGGATTTCTGGAATGGAGGTTGGCTCCTTTGGTAAACCATTTGAAAATATATCTGCTGTTGGACTTGTTACATTGGAATGAAGTGTAATAGGAATTTCTGGGTTCTCCATTTGAGGACCATTTTGGGAAACAGGTTCTGGAACTGTCAGGGCAGGAGGTTTTGAGACTGAAACTGCAGGAGGAGAAATAACTGGAGCAGAGATAGTAGGGTTCGCTCTAACAGGTGGAACAAGAGCTTTGGGAACCACAGGCTTATTAACTGTGGCCTCAACCTTGATAGGAGTGGAAATGGTAGAATCTGAATGATCAAGGACAGGGGTAGCTGGTACATCCCATTCTGAGGGGTTTATCTTCTCTTTCTCATCCTTGTCTGTCTTGTTGAATACGGTCTTCTTGAATGGTGTAGAGACTTTGGCTGGTCTCTCCAAAACTTGGGGCTTTTGGATAGACTCGGTTTTGGGTGTCTGTTCTAAGACCGGAATAACAGGACTCATGGGCTGAATCTTCTTATCTTTCAGGGCTTGTTTGATAAGATCTGCTTCCTTCTTCTGGTTCTTATCCAGCAAAATAGGCTTTGCCTTTACTGTTGAGTTTTCAGGTTGAGAAACTTGGCGGTTCTTTTTGTCATCTTTAAAGACCACACGAGGGGCTAAGCTGTTCCCTACAGCTGAGTTGATTGAAGCAATTAGGGGGTTGCTGATTTTTGTGTTGGGAGATACTGGGGGGATAGTTTTGGGTTTCTCTGGGATGGCAGGTTTGATTCGGATCTTCAGAGATTCATCATTCTGGAACTTTTCCCTCAGGGCCTTAACTTTCACGTCTTCACCCTGGGGAGCAATAAAACATATGTATAGGAAAATTCTTTACATAATGCAAAGTATGCACAGTCTTTTTAATCAACAAAGTAGTGAGATAGACTTAACTCAAGTCAAATTCCTAAACCAGAATCATGCTTTTTCCCTTTTCAATTCATGTTAGTAAACAAAATTGAAACAAAATGTCCAGTTGTCTTTGTCCTGGGAAGCTGAAAATCTGTAGTTACCATATTTGCTGTCTGATGTTCTGAACTTAGGTGTTTTATATATAGATAATATTTATGTTACACACTACATACTATATTTCTTACATAATTATATAAAGCACAAAAATCTCAGTAAGTGCTAATTCCCTTCAAATAAGTCATGATATGCAAACCAAACTTGCCTGTTCCATCGTATGTGGTACCAATTTGTAATCCTTTTTCAAAGAAACAGCACCATCAACTCTGTCATCTCATTGTTAATCCAACAAATTACCCACTGTAAATTAATCCAATCCAACAAGAGATACCATACGTATAAGCAAAACAAATCCAAAGTAATGTTTGTGACCCAAGCTATGCGACTGTGTTGTTGGAATGAAGGCGGATGGACCATTCACGAGTAAATCACCGAAAAGCACTTGGTCCTGTTAGACGAGTCCCGCCCGGGTATTACAGAGAGTCATCAACACACTTCTGACTGTTTTCTTGCACAAAGAATGTGGTTCAGCAGGCATGGCCTGGGCTGATCACAAGCAGCAGCTGCCTGCGTAGTAGGAGTGCTTTGGGTATCGCCTTAGTTTCAGCTCATTTTCTTCTGGGACATGAAGGGATTACTCCCATTATTAATCATCGATATTAATTGTAGCCATGAATGTATTGTACTTGCTGTTGCTGTTTTTGGATAACAAGGGTTGGGGCACCATAAGAAAGGCAAGATACTGCCTTACTGTTTTACAAACAATGCTCAGTGAAATAGCAAGCATTTTTAGAAAATTATTGTGAATTTCATGTGTGTACATTTGCACTTTTACAGATAACATTTCAAAATTGGCATGATTGGGTTCTTACTTTGTTGAATTACTCTGTTGTATCATTTGAATAGTGTTTAACTCTGACAGTGTTAACACAAATAATAGTGCGATGACTTTTACAATATTGAATTGACTATTGCAGTGCTCAGGTAGGGCTTTTAACTCTTAGTCTTACACACACCTACCACATCAGCATATGGAGCTCAGCCATCTTTGGTTTACAAAATTGTAATGGGCGTGTTCTCTGTAATGCACTTTTCTGAAATCCAGTCTGGGGACCAAAAAAGCCCATGCCTACTTTTGCACTGTGTACCCATAAACACCAAGAGGTATAGGAACTCAGTGTGTGTGTTATAAAGAAGGGTGTAAATGAGGGTGCAAACAAACTTAAGCAGCAAAAAGTCAATTAATATCATCACAGTTTTTTTTCTAGCCATTGATGTGTATATTTAATTTTTTTTTTAGGTTGACTAGTTTACATTTTAATGTAAATTTTGATACATCAGGGCATTATTTTCATAAACGTCAGCGAAAATGATTAATTACAGCTTTACAAGTTTAATAGCAGCACAAGAACAAGGACACACATTACTGTAGGCTAGATCTTAATCCTAAATAGATTTTTCTCCATGAGTGGGCAGAAGGTATGATTTGGGGTTCTTTTGAGTGCAATTTGCGAATCTGACCAAACATGTTGGTTTTGTTTGGCAACGGTCTCATTATTCTGAGTTATTTAGATGGACGACATTTAAACAACTGATAGCGAATATTACTGTATTCTTTTTTATAAATGCCTGGAATAAAATTACAACTGCAAAATATGTATCTACTCTGACAATGAATAACGAAGCAACTTCTAGGAGTTTTCAAATGGGACGAAAATGTAGTCTTAATGTCTAAGTCGTGAATAAAATATGAACACAATTAGGTTAACTACTGTTTAAGAGAAACATCAATGCCTGTTTAGAGGTGGAAAATTTGTAGTGACTGCTTAATTCTGTTGTGCGCAAACTGCACGTCAATGTTATCGGTGCAGTCAGCCTTATTTTTAGACTGTAACCATGACAGATAAGCGAGAACCGTGTAAAAGCAATACATCACCACAGATCTGTTTTACAGTATTCCTGCTAATCACATACAGCATTCGGCATGTCAGTATATAGTGGTGGATATCTTAGAATGATGCAAAACAAATAAACGAATAATATGAATTTTCTTTCAATCATGATGTATTTTATTGTGTATCCATTTGTTTTTTCAGAATACCAAGTCCCTGTCAGGCACATCAGTCAAATTTTGTTAAACTATTTTGATACTTTCTGTTCTTTCTGTTCTTTTTCCATTCTATGCTGCTTAAAAGGTAGAACCTGTCCAGCATTTTGGTAAAATTTAGTTAAATTGTCTTTAGCCAAAATAATTACCCAGTACTCTGGGGATTGTACCACACATGAAAACCTTAAAAGTGAAACATAAATTAGAAGTGAATCAATTTTTTTCTAGAGGAAACCCTGACACCTGTAAAGGGCTGGAACACTTTCATTGAAAGAAATGGAGATCATGTAGAAAAACAACACACCTTTGTGACAATGAAAAAAAAAAAATGCATAAATAAGGTTTTGACTCACCCAGACACCTAGACTGTAAAAGAAAGAGTTACCTTGACAAGAGAGTACTTGCCAATATGCACATATTAATGAGATCTATTGAAGAAAAAAAACAAGGTATAATTTGTTCATGTGTTTATTGGTACAGTATTACATGGTGGGATATGTAAATCGAGAAAAAAAAAGAAATCTCCTAAAAATCCACTGTAGAATGTCATCTTCATTGAGATAAAAATAAGACGTCCTTTTACATTAACAAACCATTAGCTGAGGTAAAGTTAAAATAGGTCTAGAAACATACTCAAAGCATTAATGATCCTCCTTCTTTTCTCCTGGCTTCACAATCTTCTTTTTATATCCCAAGTGTAGTTTATGAACTTTAAAGGGCCAAAATGGCTCTCAGATTAAAACAGGACTCTGGCCATAAAATAGGGAGTATTAGTCATTACAGGTAATGAAATACAAGGAGAATTGGCTGCTCATGTCTCTCTCTCTCTCTCTCTCTCTCTCACACACACACACACACATGTCACTAGCAGGTTTTGATCTTGGTTTAATTTTGGATAGAAAGATAACAGTTGTGGGTGTATGTGGTTATGTGGTCTGTGTTTTTGGTGTACCTACTGTGAAGGCAATTTACCAGAAATGGACAATAAGGTTGATTTACACATGAATGCGTGTGTGTGTGTGTGTGTGTGGGTGTGTGGGTGGGTGTGTTTGGGAATGCGCATGTAGATGAGTGAGCTCATGCATGTTTTGTGGTTGCGCCAGTGTGCGTGGTGACACAGAAGGCATCTAAAAAACCATTTAAACAGCAATCCACATGGCAGGAGAGCTTGAGAATGAGACCAGACTGCACTAAAATACCACAAGTTTATTAGCACATGACCCAGTTAGTGATAGGCTCTGCGAATTCTTTTGCTTGTTTAGTTTTTTCTTTCTTTTTTTTTTTTACAGTAGCAAGATTCGTTGCTTAATTAGTGTTAATAATTAACAAAAAGTATACAATCTTGTACACTTTGGAACTGTATCTTAGAAAATATAAATCCATATACACTACTGTGCAAAAGTCTTAGGCACCCTATTTTCTTTTAGTACAAACTTTGTTATAGATTTTTAGTTTATGACTTCTACATTATCAAGTCAGTACAAAAACATTTTAGATTTCCAAACATTAGTTTTCCAGCACAAAATTAAATGTTACAGAAAAATGTTTGCAGATTACATAAGAGACACTTTTCAGACAAAAAAACATAATGAAGGCTGCTGGGTTTCGCTGCAAAAATAAGAAGCAAGTGTGAGAGTCAAAGTCTCCAGAAGAACTGTGGCTGCTTCTGCAAGATGCTCAGTAAAACTTACAGCTCATTTCCTTATAAAACTGCACAAATTGTACCTGAGACTACTATTTTTTTTTAAAGTGAAGGATCGTCACACCAAATATTGACTTAGTTTAATTTAGTACTGTTTACTGTCCTTTATAGTATTTTTTAAATGTAGAAACATTTAATTTCATTATTTTTAAAGGCATCTTTACTCTACAGCATTTCTTTGCATGTGCCTAAGACTTTTGCACAGTACTGTATATTGGAGAGTTTGTATCCTTTTGGAATGAGTTTAAGGATCAGTTATGAAGTTTTAACTTTCAGGAAACACAATCGCTTGCTCCCAGTTATTTACAACATGTTTATCTACTGGAGAGTCTGTCAGCCTATACTTACTCAATTATCTTATCATGAGCCTTGTGCTATGACATTTGAGGTATTTTAACTGCCTGCTTTTCTTCCCTGTACCCAAAGGATGTGCGCCACATTGTTAATAAACCAAAAATGCACAGGTGTTGACAGCAATGTAAACCACAGAGGGGAATTTTTGACACATGTAGATATTGCTTGGGTTCCATGATGAGCTTGCATCACTTAAGCCTGCCTATTTTATGGCACAGAGGTCCGGCGGAAAGAATGAACACTATCATCATCATCAGCATTATTGTTGGCATTACTGTTATTTACAAAATGAATTTGGCAAACCAATGATCTGATGCCTTAAAGCCATGTTTACCCTTAAAACACGTCTCAAGTCGGCCTCAAGGGCTCCACTGACTTATAAAATAAAAATCCCTTTTTCAATGTCATGTTTTTTTTTTGTCTTATTAGTATTGTACAAAAGCTATAGAGAAGGAACAGTTCAGTCACAGATTCAGCTTGTTTTGGCAACATCCACTCTGTCGCAATGTCTTCTCCATATGAGCTGCTCAGAAGTCTTTCCCGCAAAAAAGAAAGAAAGAGAGAGATTTTGGCAAAGTCACTCCTTGAGTCAGATCTCTGTCTGAAAGGTCCACAGAGAAAGACGAAGTCTCTTTTTTCATTTCTGCATAGCTCTCTAGCAGCAGAATCTCAAATAGATCGGGGAGCAAAACCAAACAAACCCAAATGGATGAATCACATAATCCTATGGATGGATCAAATGGATTACTCTGTAATCGATTGCTCTGGCCTGGACTATGCAGCGAGATGACAGTGCAGAGACTGGGATTATGCAGGATCATGAAGCAGTGATTTCTTGAACTCACTTGAGTGAGTGTGTGTGTGTGTGTGTGTGTGTGTGTATACAATGGAATGAGGCACCTCTCAGACTTTGTACTCATACTACCTTGGCTAGATGCCATGAGAGTGAAACA
This sequence comes from Pangasianodon gigas, assembly GCA_022758105.1. Lineage (NCBI taxonomy): Eukaryota > Metazoa > Chordata > Actinopteri > Siluriformes > Pangasiidae > Pangasianodon > Pangasianodon gigas. Next base: position 5,098,405 of record CM040472.1, on the reverse strand, counting down.
GAAAAAGAGAGCAAAAGAATGACACAGAGTGAGCAGAGAAAGAGTGTGAAGAAGATCATCATCATAATCGTCGTCATCATCATCATCATCATGATCATCAGCTGTGTATAATATTCCACTTTCAGTTTATGAGTGTAGGAAACACGGTGCGACACAAACAAAGAGCTCAATGGAAGGACAGAAAGAAGAGTTCTCCAGACAGAGTGAGATCCAGAGGGGGACTGAAGGCCAAGGAGGCTGGAGTGATCCATCACAGGTGAGCTCTGAATACCATCCACGCTCATGCAACCACACACACACACACACACACACACACTCTGTCGTCAGCCTGTCCCTTCCATTTCTCTTACTTACACTCACACATATTCTCTTGATCACACACACTCTAGCACGCATACATGCACACGCACACACACTCACACACACACACACACACACACACACACACACACACAGAGCGGCTCTAAGGGTTTGGTCTCTTGCTCCCCCCTGAGCACTGTTCAGTTGTGTGCAGTCTTCCCATGATCCTTCATTTCTTCCCTTTGCAGATCTTGGCATAGAGAGGGTCCTTCCCCTGGAAAAAAACATAATCCTGTGTCATTTTGCTATCAGTCATGAAACACTAATTCTAACTAAGTCCAGTGGACTATGTCCACTTCATATATCCACTTTACACAAATAATGTTGTTTGACTTTGCACTTATAAATAGGGACTAAAAAGTATGTATTCATAAGCATAAGATATTTAAATAGCATACATTTCATAACAAGATAATGCGAAAGATTTAAGAAACAAAGGAAAAAAGAACTTTAAAAATATATGTTAGGATCAGATATAAATAAATCAAGTTCTCATTATAAATCCTGTAAAAAATATTCTTGTGGTGCCATTGATTGGGAATACATATTACATCATAACCTGGTTAATTATAAAAGGTACCCATAAACACACACACACACACACACTTACATACATATATAAACTTTCTCATCTAAAAGTAATACAATATTATACTTGAGTGAAAGTTTAAAAGTGTCCATATGTAAAGGCAAGTATTTGAAAGTACGATGTAAATTACATGTGCCAACAACTAATGATGCAGTCCTTGTGCACTGACATTTGATAGTATTGATGTAACTGGTCTGGATTTTACTGGATATCTAAAATACAGTTAATAAATAAAGTCTACTGGTAAGTGACTGAACTGGTAACTAGACAAAAGAAAGAAATATTTGAGCCATCTTGGAGGTTTGCAACAAATATTTGGAAGGTCTAAATAAATTGGAAGTAAAAAGCAAAAGAGTTTGAAATGTAACCGAGAAAGGATATTAATTTTAAATAGCACAGAATCTAAAACCCTAAAAGATCCTTGCATTGGCACTTTGCCACCTCTGCGCCTAGATCTGTTTACCCGAGCTAGCTGGTATAGATGGGCTAGCAGGGCTAAACACTTCCTCTCTCTGAAGGAAAAAAATACATAAAAATAAGGATGAAATCTTGACATCCACATTATTTGCAAATATTACTTTTTTCCGTGTGCATTGGTGCTATTATATTTAAGCACGTTTCCCTGACATGTCATCAGAAATGATGGAAAAGGCTCATGTGAAATACAATATCGGGAGTAATAAATATGAATGAGATGGAATCCTCTTTTCAAACACAGATTTTTCAAAATGCCTTTGGAAAAACTAGACGTAAATAGACTAAACAAACAGTGCCAAAATCACGTCCAAAGAAATTACACAAAGGGACATCAGAATTGTAAGGTTTGTGTGGTTTGAATCAAAGAGCTGGCTAAAGAGCAGCTTTACCTTTTACCATGTTTAATATTCAGAAGAGACACAGAACACAAGCGAGTGTGTTCCTATGTGTATGCGTATGAGTTTTATGTCTACAGTGAGACCCAGCGCTTTAAGGCTCAGCTATAATGGATTCATAATTGTAATGCTGAAATCTACTTACTGATCAGTAGTAGAATTTTTCTGATCTCTTCCATTCAATATTGTGACCAGCCATCACTGGGATTCCCACAAATTAATGTGTATCCCTGCACTGCAGGTGACATCACACTGTATAACTACTGCCATCAATGTTATTGAGTCTGTTGCATTTAGAATGTGCATTTTCATTTATACTCAAAATCGATGCCCCAATACACTTCAATACAATACAATACATTTTCAACAAGTAGCAGTGCAGCGGATCCTCCATGATGCTGACTTGTAGCTATATCAGCTAGCTAGATACATTACAGGACAAGGAAGTTCTCAACAGCAATTATTGCTAACATTATGAAAAGCAGCAACTTCCTCCCCATAATGACAATAAAGTGTATATACACCTCTTGATGAAACACTGGAATTGTTTACCCACCTGAACTGTGCTCTTAAATGCTCTTAAATGATATATATTTTCATATATGAAGTATATAAGGATCATAGCCTATTTGATCTGCTTTTTTTGTACTGTTTATTCTGTTTAGTCTGACGGCCATCCTTCACCTCTAGTTACCTCTAGTTAGTCACGTTGTCTAGCAAAGCCAGAAATTTTGTCCCAAATATGGCAAATGCAACTGAGATCATGTGACTGAAAAGCTAGGATGGTTAAAAATAACTCATATTTGAAATGAGTAGTGGTTATCATGTTTTTCAAATAGCTGAATACATTTCCAGAGACCTTTTTTCCCCAATAGGCTTCACTTCTGCCATCACTTCCTAACAGAGATCCAAAAAAAAACCCTTCAAATACATGCAATTCCCGCAGACTAACAGCAGATGTCAGTAAAGCTCTTTGTATTGACTGGCAACACTCTGCTAGAAGTAATGAGGTTGTTCCATCTTCCTCACGCAGTCTTTTTTTTTTCGGAACTCAGGAGTATAGATGCCAAGCTCAGAAAAAAAAAATAATAATGTTATAAGAGTAACTGCACTACAGCAGGTGCTATAGCTGCTTTAGACCTCATCCAGTTAGACTGTTCTCCTGCCTCCTGCTTCTGTTTTCACACCAATCCAGTTATTACAGTATAGCGAGCAGGACAGAGGAGGAAGGCCCAGAAGGAGGCAGTGTGTGTTATTCTCAGGTACAAAGAAAGAATGACGGCTCAAAAACAGCAATGAAGCTGAATCGCAGTGAGAGCTCTGAGTCCTGCCTGCAGTCCATCCAAACCCACAAATCAGCCTGACACCAGTGAATCAACCAACACGATAATTATGACTCACTTATTCCCTAGTTCCCCCACTGTGAAAGGAAGAGAGGAATGAAAAAAGTGAGATGAATGAGAGAAAGCAAGAAAAATAAGAGAAAGAAGGCACTCCTCCTAACTGACAGACTCAGGGACTGACATTATAGCCTGAATAAAAGAGAAGCAAGTATTATAGAGAGAGAGGAGGAGAGACTGTGAGCTTATAGACCTTCACACTGAACACAGAATCTCTGCTATGGAGAAAAGCCGACCTGAACAGAGACAGATTGAAGCAGCTCACAAAAGCATTCTCGGTCATGACGCTTTACACTCACACACTGCCGGTGACACACATTCCCGCTAACGCCCCAGCCATCTCCCATCATACCCCTGACTGTCTTAAAGCACAGAGACAAGGAGAAGCAGAGCCATCATCTGTACTGCTACAGATGTTCTACAGGGACTGAGAAAGGCAGTCTGGTACGAACACATAAGCTGTTGCCAAAAAATTCCGGGATGCCCCGTCTAGCTATCTAGCTCAAAGTTCTTTGCTCTCAGTGGCAGAATTTTCTCCTCACACCTGTCGTTCTCTCTTTTTAACAGTTCCCTTTCCCACTGTCTCTCCTTACACACACCTATGTGTGGCAGCCTGCAAAAAAAAAACATTTCATATGGTGAAAATTTCTACTAGACATATGCTGCATTCGACTTGAGGTCATAACTCGTAATTCATTGACTACAGATCACTGTTTTGTGGAGGAAAATATCCATCACTCATCACAGTTAACTGGTTAGCTTGTTGCTAACAAATGACGAACATTTTTTAGTCATTTAGTACCTCGAAAGCAAAAATGTCATCATTCTGAGCTTCGGCAAGAGTGCAGCAATAGAACTGAAAACTATCCATCCATGCTCTGTACCGCTTATCCCACACTGGGTTGCACAATCGCACACATACTACAGACAATTTGGAAATGCCCCTTGGCATACAATGAATGTCTTTGGACTGTAGGAGGAAACTTCCAAAGCACGAGGAGAACATGCAAACTCTTGCACACAGGGTAGAGGCTGGAATCAAACCCCCAACCCCGGAGGTGTGAGGCAACAGTGCTAACCACTAAGCCACTGTGCCCCCTTCTGAATACTATTTATAGTAAATATAGTAAATATATAGTAAACTAAATATGTTTCCCTTTTGCACATATCTCAACCAGACGTTATAGCATTTTTAAAAGTCCCAATTTTAAATGGGGAACATTGCAACATTTAAAGATTCCAGTTTGACAGCCGGGATCTGATTGCAAGCTAAGTTGATTGGGTGGCCCAAATCTGATTTTTCATCTTTCAGTGACATCTAATGGGTTTTCCTAGGATGCCACACATATCACCAACAGCAGTGGACTTTAAGAATGGTATAAAATTCCCTGCCTAAAAACACCATCGCCAATATATCTGCCACCTCTAAGAGAATTTAAATGCATTTTAAAATGTAAAAATATTATATGCATAAGGCCTGCTCTTTCCAGAGGTGCTGCATCTGTACGTGTCTCGGAGGCCATCCAGCATTATTAAGCCCCACACCACAGTAATGAGGCCAGTAGATCGGTGTGCATGCACACACTGACACACAGCTCTGTTTCTTCACACTTTATTAAAGTTTTATACAGCAGAGCCAGAGAGCAGCCGCTCCCCCCAGCCCTCTGTCTGCTGATCGAGGAGGCCACTTGGGTTTCTAGCCGCATACTACAGTAGTTCACAGAGGCACACATCAGGGCAGAACACTAAATTACACAGTAAGCCGACCCACCACTGAGATATGAAATGGTGTAGTGCTGTCTTGCAGCATCATATGTATGGTGGATGTCGTTGAAATCAGGGTGCAAATTATTGGGGTGTTTAACCATCCAGATTAAGACTTCAACCAAAACAAATGAAAGTAAACACAAAATGAAGAAAAATCTACACATACTAAAAATGTTCATAGTAAAATATGTTTCTTCATTCGTATTAGAAAGATATGTATATGTACACTGCCGCAAGCTTAGTATTGCAAGCCAGACACGTAGCATTGGCTAAATCATTAAACATGGCCAAGAACTGCCTTTCACAGGTAGAGGCAGTTTGACTGACACTGCAAACTTCCAATCATGTTTAACTGCCACTAAACGTTCCAAACAAAACTCTTCAAACACATTTAAGATTGGGATGCTGACTTTTTCCAATGCAGTGACCCTGAAAAACTCATATCATAGGATTTAAAAAGTTGTTTTCCCATAAAAAAACTATGTATGGAAGTCTGTATACACAAAATTGTCAAAATTCTGAAGCTAATGCACAACCATGACAATTGAGATACATCTAATTCTGTTCTATATACACTGAGCCTCAAATACACATTGAGCCTTCATAACACCTTCATAAGCACAGCATAAGTCTTTAATGAAGCACTGCTGGAGAATTTATGTAAGGCTTATGTCAAAATTATGTGACTTTGTTTTTCTACAAAAGAGAGGAGACAGAAGAAAACCCAAATATCATATCTATTTGTATGTATATATCATATACACTCACCAAGCACTTTATTAGGAACACTATACTAATACGGGGTAAGGCCTCCCTTTGCTCTCAAAACAGCCTCAATTCTTTGTGGCATGTATTCCACAATTCCCGATAACGATAAAAATCATGTTGACATGATTACATCATGTAATTCCGGTGACTGGGAAGGCCACTGAAGAACACTGAACTCATTGTCATGTTCATGAAACCAGATTGAGATGACCTTTGCTTTGTGACATGGTGCATTATCATGCTGGAAGTAGCCTTTAGGAGATGGGTAAATTGTGGCCATGAAGGGATGCACACGGTCAGCAACAATATTCAAATAGTCTGTGGCATTCAAGTGATGATTGATTGGTATTAATGGCCCAAATTGTGCCAAGAAAACATTCCCCACTCCATTACACAACCCCCACCAGCCTGGACTGTTGACACAAGGCAGGTTGGATCCATGGATTCATGCTGTTGGCGCCAAATTCTGACCCTACCATCCGTGTGCCTGAGCTGAAACAGAGATTCATCAGACCAGGCTACATTTTTCCAGTCTTCAACTGTCCAGTTTTGGTGAGCCTGTGCCCACTGCAGCCTCAGCTTTCTGTTCTTGGCTGACAGAAGTGGAACCCAACATGGTCTTCTGCTGTTGCAGCCCATCTGCTTCAAGGTTCGACATGTTGTGCACCTCATTCTAAACCTAGGTAAACTGCGTGTTCTGAGATGCTTTTCTGTGCACCACAATTGTACAGAGTGATTATCTGGGTTACTGTAGCCTTTCTGTCAGCTTGAACCAGTCTGATCATTCTCTGTTGACCTCTCTCATCAACAAGGTGTTTTCCATCTGCAGAACTGCTGCTCACTGGATGTTTTTTCTTTATTGCACCAAACTCTAGAGACTATTGTGTGTGAAAATCCCAGGAGATCAGCGGTTATAGAAATACTCAAACCAGCACCAACAATCATGGCATGGTCAAAATCACTGAGATCACATTTGTTTCTCCATTCTGATGAACATTACCCGAAGCTGCTGGCACGTATCTGCATGATTTTGTGCATTGCACTGCTGCCACACGGTTGGCTGATTAGATAATTGCATGAATGAGTATGTGTACAGGTGTTCCTAATAAAGTTCTCAGTGAGTGTATATATATATATTAGTTATCTTTACTAAGAGTGCATTTATGAAGCTTTGAGACAGTGTATTAGCCACCTGTCATGCCTTTTGGGAAGTGTGTTTAGGTGGTGTATTCTCATTTAAAAGCACCCTTTTAGTACAATGTCACTTATAAATGAAGCCTATATTTTAGATGAATAAATGATCATATCCTAAAAATTAAAGTGCTAATTAATTTTGCATTTATAGCACTGTCATAAAGCAATGTATACCTTCTACCACTTCATTAAGACCTCAACAGAAATGGATACTTTAAAGAAAAAGTCTCAACGCTTCATGAATGTGCCTATCATGAACCCTCAAACACTAGTTTATTAGAGATTTATGGAATGCTTATACATGTTAGGAAAGCTTAATATATTGTATGTAGCCTTTAAATTATGTTTCACCAATTTTGGGGGGAATTAGCTGGCTAGCTTAGTTACCACAACTTCTCTAGTTTATATTACTTGTGTAAAGTGTTTCTTGAATATACACACATCATGACTATTGTGTTATCTTGTTAATTTTTCTTGCTAGCTACTGACCCACTAGAGAGAATCTAATGGGTTTCAGATCTTAATTCACTGAAACACATGCCTGCATATTATGCAGCTACAATCACTGTGAGGGGGGGAAATCTTAACCGCCTGAATGTAATTGTATAATTTGCTCTTTGGTTAACGTTTGCTCTTGGTTATCAAGTCAGTGGATATGGTTGCATTTCCTAGACTTTATTCAAATTCAAAGGCTAATTAAACATGCATGTGCAATTGTATTTCCCTTATGAGAGAGCATAAATTGAGACATAATTCAGTTGCAAAATTCAAATTCAATTGCATTTTGTGCACAGCAATATAAATGGTTGCCACAATTAAAATGCACATGTAATAGCATTCCTTTCATTTGATATTGCATTTCTTCATGCTCCCACTTGGCCAACAATAAACTGCGTTTGCAATCCTGTTTGTATTTACACGTTCACAGAAGTAGAGCTGTCAGTCAAATGCTGATGTTGTGACTTTAGGCTGCATGATATGGACAAAAAATAGCACGTTGAGCTTAATACTGCTGCATACTGAGATTGTGTACTGTTAGTGAAGCTATAATAATTCAACAATGTTACAATTTGTCAAAACAGCTACAGAAATCCATACACTTTTCAAGTAGAATACACTCTGCAAAGCTTCATTTGAGATGGTGATACAGAACAACACAACACAACACAGATGCTTAGATGTTGAGTGGTGTGATGTTCGTGGATATGCCATGCCAGATTGTCATTCAAAATCAATGCTACTCAACAGCTCTGATACACACTCTGATACTCACACACCTCAGGCAGCTTTGGGGGAATAAAGGAATATTTTCTCATACATAAAATAAAATAAAATAAAAAATATATTGACAGAAACTTCAAAAAGCACATACCATTTTAGGTAGCAGCAGGCAAGGGTGGAGGGATGACAGAGGACAGAAAAGAGAGACACAGAGTATAACAAGTCAAGAAAGACTGAGAGAGTAGAGAGAGAGAGAGAGAGAGAGAGAGAGAGAGAGAGAGGGAAAACACTCGGCCACTATGTAGTGGGTCTGTGTGACGGTGGAGTGAGGTGGCAAGGTGGAGATGTGCTGACGTGGCGTCACGGCTGGAGCAGGCTGACATTAAGAGGAGGAGGAAGAAAAAGAGGACAGATACCTACCCTGACCTGCCGCTATCTAGCTACCGACCTGAGGACTGTCCGGTTCAGAGCCACCAGGCTCTGCTTGAGGCTCACTCACACTCGGAGACTGTGCATCTCCGGCCTGCGGGAGGAAGAAAGAGAGAGAGAGCAAGAGAAAGAGACAGAGAGAGAGAGAGAGAGAGAGACAGGGAGATGGTGGTGGAGGTGGGAGAAAGGACGGTGGATGCAAACAGATGTAGGAGGAAATTAGACCAAAAAAGAAATGTAGAAAATAGAGAGATAGATAGATAGATAGATAGATAGATAGATAGATAGATAGATAGAGAGGAAATTAAACCGAAAAAAGAAATGTAGAAAAATGTAAAAAAACATATAGATAGATAGATAGATAGATAGAGAAAAGAGAGCAAGATTAGAGTAGACAAGATAGAAAGAGAGAGGTGGAAGAATGGAGGGTGGGTACAAACAGATGTTGGAGGAAATTAGACGGAGAAAGAAATATTAAAACATGATAGAGAAATTGGGGCACCATAAAAAGATAGGAAGAATAATGAAAAATAGAAGGAGGATAGAAACAGGTGGCAGAGGGAAATGGAGTGAAAAGCAGAAACAGATGATAGAGACAAAGAGATGAGGGAGTACCAAGGGGAAAAACAGGAATGAAAAAGAACGTGAATTTGAAGGCAATAGAATACAGAAAGAGAAAGAAGAGAGAAGGTTGGGGAAGAGTGAGAGAGAAAAGTAAAGTAAGCAGAGTGAAAACAGAAAAAGCCAATAAAGGGCAAAACAGCACAGAGAAATCCATTCATCTTTTCATATCTATCTTTCTTCCACTCATACTGCCATCTATTCATCCTTCCACTCTTTCTGTTAATGGCCATGTGAAATCCTGCTTTCTTCATTCTGCACATCGTTATGTTTTCATGTGAAAGGTTCTGGGCTGCATTATATAAGCACTTTAGACCTTGCTGAATTAATAGCCTCCTGGCGCGTCGCTCTTAGCACCTGTGTGTGCATGGGTATATTTATTGTGTGCTGTGTGATGTGTGTATGTGTGATGTGTGTATGTGTGTATGCATGTGTTATTCCATCACTGAAAGGAGGACACAGTCTTACTGCAAGAATAATTTGAACAAAATAATCAAACTTTTGTTCAGCAGAAAGATGAAAGAACAGAGAACGAGAGAGCAAGCAGGGAGTCTCTGATGACTGATGGAAACAGATTGAGAGAAACTAAGCATCTAAAACCATGGTACAGTTGTATCAGTGCAGAATTAATCTCTCTTGCACTCTTTTATTTGTAAATTAAAAGTCACGGTCTTTCCATCAACTATATACAGTAGGTTATAATATGAAATGAAGATGAAATATACATATCAATCCTTTAAAGTGTATTAAGCCCAGTTTCTTATTTAGTATTTCATTAGGTTTTATAATACTAAATACAGACTAGTGGTATGTGATATATGATAGGAATCTAAGTGTGATTAATAATGTCCTAATGGCCTTTCTGTCAGCTCCAAGGACTAATCTGAGACATTATTGGCCAATCTGTGGAAGAGCACACATAATAAGAATGAGCCAGCGTCTGGTGTGTTTGCCTACTTCCACAGTGATTCATCAACATGCCTCACAAGTAGCAAAAGGTGCTTATTACGAAAATAACCTCTGTGAGTAAAATGAAAAGGTGAAGATTTTGCATTAGAATAATGTTGCATGTTTGTTAGGCAGAAGCCTGACCTTTAGAAACACTAGATGTGACTGATTGCCTGTGTATGTGTAAATCTGGGGTAACATACTGGGCTATTTAAAAAAAAAAAAAAACATCTTTTTCATTTGGAAACCTTGTGATACTGTATGCCTATAGCAAGATCCAAAAATCTGAGACTAAAACCAAGTACTGTTTGTGATGTGCAGTGTGGGGTTTACTCACAGTGTCCTCCTCGCCGCTGCGGCTGGGGCTGCCCTCCGCTTCCCCAAATGAGTCATCAGTGGGCGGGTCACTGGCCTGCGACGATGCCTTAGATGGGGAGCTCTGGTGAGGGGCTGGTGTGGGCGCTGTGCAAGAGCACACAGTAAATTCAACAATGGATGTACATAAGTGATAAAAGAATAAATAAAAAAAATAAATTCAGCAATGGATGGATGTACTGTATGCTGGATTTGGTTTATTAGCAATATAAACAATAGTTTATAGTGATAATAGACACAGTGTGTGTTAGGGATTGGGATCAATTGCCTGCTAGTCAACCAGTATTGTAAAATAAGTCGACTAGCCATATACACTATATGTATGAATTGAATGGGTTGAGTTTAGCATCCAATCAAGTTCATCAATAGAGAAAAGAACTACCAAGAATCTTGACAATTCATCATCTAAGGTGGCCTACATAATAAGTTATCTGTGTCTCCTTTATCTCTCTAAAAGGCATGAGCTCCATCTAGTCTGAAAAAGCATGTTGCGGTAGGTTTTGCTAATACGCTAGCAATAACTGGCTTTAACTCGGTTAGCCTGTCTTCTTGCTAATGCCACGTTAAACTAGCATTCTAGATTTCAGTAGCTAACACTATTTCCTAGGTGGCAAATCAAATTTTAGCTAATGATAAATACTGATTATTTACAGAATTTTACTATTTTACTTCTGATTAATTCATTAGCAAACTACGTAGCGTTAGTCATGCATATGACCAACTAACGAACAGAAATTGAATGATGTTTTCAGGCAAAATAGAGTAGCTGCTTTAAAAAGAAAATCACCTTTAACAGTTAGTAATAAATGTTACTTTTCCGATAAAACATTTCAAAATGACCTGAACATAATATCTGTAGTAGCACACGCACATAACGTTCTTTTAAAGGTGACTGTTTTGACCGAAACACAGTATAAAAGTTAAAAAAGGCACATTACAGACTGCAAACATCTATTATGCATAAAGAGTGGTAAGTTATAGCCTCTGATTTTGTAGTAATGGCAGGCATGACAGACGTTTGCTTGATGGACGGTAATGTTTAAGTGGATGCAGATCACAACTCTTTAATTACATTAGCAGATTTATGCTGTCTGCTGGTCTAAATGGCTACAAACAAATTTGCAATTAATGAGAGATGAAGTGCACCACTTTCCTGTTTTTTTTTTCAGCACTTTTAGGTTAGGAAACACGTGGCTCATTTGCAATCACTTCATAAATATGATCAAGCCATTTATCAGCAATTAAAACATGAACATTTTAGGTTGGAGCCAATCGGGTGTAAGGCTTCCAGGTATTTCATTTACAGTAGAAATTTTCTCTTTTCTTTTCATTACTTTTCATGTAAACATACCATGGTGATATAAGAGTTAGAATTGATTTTATCCACTCTCATATCATCTCAGTGGCTCTCTGTGCAATAACAGCTCTCAACCTTGTATTAACCTGAACAACCCAAAAGGCCTGATGGTTCATGCTCCTTCATTGCCAGTTCATAAATGAGTGTGACCCTCACACAGTGTGTGTGATTATTTGCATGGATAGCACAACAGTGTTGCACTCTTCCACAGCAGTAATTAGCACAACAGGAATATGAGGATCCAAATTGACCAGAATGCACAATTCATAGTTCTCCTGAGACTGGTAATAATTTTCCACTGCGCAGCTGGGTCTCTCTCTCTCTCTCTCTCTCTCTCTCTCTTCTTCTCTCTGTCCCTCTCCATCGCTCTCCTCAACATTATTATTTGTCATTTTCATGCTGACTAAAGGCAGTCCTCCATAAGGAGTTGCTTCATAGGCCACAACACAGCTTTTAGTAGAGGAATAGACAGACTCAATAAAATTCAAAACACAGTGGAAGTTACAAGAAAATTTTCATGCTCACTCACTGACTTTCAGTAAACGCTCAACCTTGGCAGGGTCATGATGGATCCAGAGTTTAACCCCAGCACCCTGGATGGGATTGCAGGACATCATGCACACACTTATTCACACCTAGGAGCAATTTTCTTACCCAATCCACCTACTGGCATGTTTGTGGGACATGGAAAGAACCTAGAGGAAACCTATATGGACTTTGGGAGAACATGTACAGAAACTCCACACAAGCATTAACCCAAGCTCAGGATTGAACTGGGAACCATAATGCTGTGAGGCAGCAACGATACTCACTGGACCACTGTCAGAGCCTGACAGAAGCATGAAGATACAGGCTAATGACTCTGTCTCAGTCTTAATGCAGTGTGGTGAGCATATGGTGAAGCTTCTGTGTTTTCTTTTTTTTTATTCATAACAATTATATTTAGGAATATTTGAATACTCTTATTTTAAAAATGATGACTGTTCAGATTGCAAAAAATGTATAAAATGCCCTTCCCCAAAATGGGAGTCACTTTACATGTCAGAAGCATCTTAAACTCTAGAAGGTATAATGAAACCATAAAACCATATATAAAGCCTGAAACTCAGTGCTTGTTAGGCTGAAGCCCTATGTGTGCTGTGTCCAAAACACATGAAGGCAAAACATGTTTGGAGGAGAGCACTAATTGCTTTCTTATTTTGCTAGTTTTGCTCTGATAGACAGGGAAGAGATCAAAGTTAGCTTTTCCACCCTTCCCAGTTATGCTTTCCTCTACTCCTGGCCACTGATGGCTATGGCATGGTTGATAGTTGAGTAAACGATCAACTTGAAATGAGCTGTATTTGGGACACAGGGGAAAACAAAGTGTGTGAAATCACAGATGAAGACATCAAATGACTTACACTGGTACTGATGACCAATTACCCAATGAATGTTACCCATCAAGGAAGAAAAAAACGTCCTAAAATAGTCTGTGTTCTGTTTCGTGTTAACCTGTAGACACTGTATTCAAACTCAGCACCCTGTGGTTCACATCCCCTCACTGCTACTTCATAAATGAGACTGATGCAGTAATGCAACAGCAGTATGTTTGATTCATGCATTCAACTCACGTGAGTTGGTGGAGGGTGTGGTGGAGGTGACGGGCGTCAGGTTCATTTGGGAGATGTCAAAGTCATCACAGTCATCGTTGTCCTGTGCCAGTCCCACCCGGCTGAAGTAGCTGGTAAAAGCGTCTGTGGTACACACCAGACTGGGCTGCTCACTCTTACGCGTACCTGTCGACGGTGGCTTGGCCATCTGGAAGTCCTTGAACATCTCCTTGTTCATCTTGGTCTGTCCAGGCATTGAGCGCTCGCCATGTTGCGGGCTAGAGGCTGTGGAAGCTGAGGGGCCTGCGGTTGGCGTGCCTGGGGAAGGGCCAGCGGTGGGACATGCTGCTGCCATGGGCATGGGTGCCAGTGCCTGGAACATAGCAGCTGGGAGTGGTCCCATGGTCTGTGCAGGGACAAAGGCAGCAGGTGAGAAGTGGGCTCCAGCCATAGCTGCCCACTGCTGCTGCGTGGCGGGGAAGAGGTTGGCCTGGCCCCATATTAGAGGCTGCCCACCAGGTAACACCTGAGCCATGGGAACTGGTGACTGAACTCCAAATGCCAGCGGTGCCTGGGCTGCAAACTGCTGCTGTGCCCAGCCCGGGGGCACTGCTCCCATCGTCACATAACCTGAGGGTAGGGCAAAAGGAAAGGAATGGACAGGGATGGAAGGATACAATCTTGATTCATGAATCATTCATAGACATCATTTAATGTCAATATGCAGTATCAGTGTCATATGAGTTTGCCTGTAGGACCATGATGCAACACACTGCAGACTGGACTACATAAAGTGGTAATATTAATATTAACACTCATTAACTAATAAGCGTAACATAGGACCTTGGTAAATACTGTAATAAGAGTAACATAGGACCATAATTATCAGTGATCCCATTTCCCTATCAGCTTTAACTACCATTCAGGCTAAAGAGGCTTGGAGTGAGGCCATGAACCTTAATGTGCAAAAGAAGATGACCTAGTTCTCCTCAGTGAAAAGGTCTTTAAAGCTCAGATGAAGTACTGTAATTACCACTCACAATGGGTCCGGCCCTAATGAACAGCTCCCTTTAGAGGAAACCATTATAAAATCTGACTCACATCATGCGAGTCCTTATTTCATTATGCATCTCCTTCTTTCAAATGACCAGCACCACATGGAACACCACACACCTTCAGAGAGTGCCTGTTATATTATGTGCAGCGCTGGAAGATGGCAGGATTGTATGACAAAGAAATTGGATGAGCTTAATCATGTGTTTTGGAGATATATAGGCACAAAAGCCTAATAATATCTGCTGATATTAGAATATCTGCCACTAATATGAGCCATAGAAACCATGTCTAATGGAACATTTCTATCCTGATGGGAGTGATCTCTTCCACAGTGCATGAGGGCTCACTGAATGGTTTGATGAGTATGAAAATGATGTAAATCACATGCTATGGCCTTCACAGTCACCAGATCTCAAACCAATTGAACACCTATGGGAGATTTTTGAAATGTGTTACAGCACACTTCATCAAAAGCCTAATTCATAGTATATGGTGTTCACTAATGGTGAAACTATTCATGTGGCTTAGTAAGACACTTTATGTTGGATATTCCTTTAATTTGTCACCTGTCTGTATATACTGGGGTGTGTATATATATATATATATATATATATATATATATATATATATATATATATATATATATACATACATTAAAGACTTTTTGTAAACCACACACAAAATGGAAGATCTTTGAACATCTTTTTTTTTTTTTTTTGGATCTCTGTATCCACCACCCAAAGGACCAACCCAGAAAAAAGAAAAAAGTTCTTGTGATATCACAACACTTCCTTCCTACCAAAAATCTTCCTTTGTTTTGCACCAGTGGCATACACCTTATTAGCTTATTAGTGGCATCTTATTCCACAACAATAAACACAGAAAAGTATGTAAAATTAATCAGAGCTAGGTGAGCCTATGTAGTCGTGGTTAAGGAGGATGAAATGATTCATTCTTTAAGTCAAATCAATCCGGAGAGACTCGCCTGCCATGACTGGGAGTGTATGAAATGTAATCTTGTTAGCTGAAATGAACTTGAGGGGCCGGAGAAGAAAGGGCAGGTAGGTCTGTGCTTGGCTCTGCAAGCTCCAGGCTTCCAATATTTTGAGTTTTTACAGAGCAACACAAAGACAGATGGGTAGAATGATGTGGTGTGTGCTTCCAGATGTATTAATCATACACTGTTTAGTGTCATAGAACAAGTCAATCTGGCTGCAGCAGCTGTCTCAGACATGTAAGCTAAACTAAACTGTGTTACAGGGTAGGCAGAGATGACAAACCATTTGTGGCACACGCTTTGTGTTGAGTTTCCCAAAAAAGAAACCCTATGGCAAGAGAGCTGTAACATCAGTAATGAGACAAACTAACAGCTACACACTTCCTGTCACAACATAGCCAGAGATGTTTGTATTATCAAATATAGACATGTTTTCCTGTATTCATGTTCATAAAGAAGTGCAAGTGAAAAAAAAGAAAAAAAAATAGCCATAGGGCTATTCCTGTAACCTGCCAACAAACATGTGAGCTTAATTTATTAACATTAACTGCTTCAAAAACTCTTTATGATCTTTTAATTCTGTAATTCTGTAAACTTCAGGTAACTTGCACATAAAAGCTCACTGTGTCACTGTTTATTTTACGACTGTAAACCAATGCACAAAAGTGCATATGCATGAAAGTGTGGACCAATCAGACTGCAACGTCTGAGAATCAGAAGCTTGTGGCCTAAAGATCTTAGACAGCTTGTGGCCAGAGCATCTGAGGCTGAGACTAAAAGTGTGATGACGGCATAGTGTGGCACTTTCATAATTACATATGATTAAATTTTATTTGTCTGAGGTAGTGGTGCACTTGGGATGTGTTTTTTTTTTTAATCCCATTTCTGCCATTTCCTAAGCAATTCTGACCAAACCTCTCATAGAAAGTTTGACTAATCCTGCCTGCTCCCGCAGATATTACTGTTTACACATGCTTATTTTCTAGTTCTATTTCTCAAAATATAAACATAATAATTAGTGATGCTCTACTGTGACCTTGACCAGAATAAAGCAGTTATTAATTATGAGTGAATGAAAGCATTATGTGCATTACACAGTCCCTCATGAGCACTTTACAAGCTCTGTGTTAATGAACATGACCTTTCTTTATCTCGTGAGTTTCATATCTGACCGCCAGGTCCTACCCACAAGAAAGTCAAAACTCCCACTCCCATGACATTTCTTTGTTTCCCATGGCATTCCAGTTCTGATGCACAGCCCTAGTGAGAGGCTTAGACTACCATCAGGCTGACAGAACGTACGTGGGCTCACATCGATGGTTGGGCTAAAACTATGGTTAAAATCAACATCTATCTGCTGTGTTTGATGCAAGTCAGACCCAAGCCTAAAAAAAGATTCAAAAACACATCAGGTGCTGGCCTTCATCAGTGTGATTTAATGATGATTCCAAATCCCAAAAGGTATCACCAAGTGTAGAGACCTACAAATATGTTGCAAAAGAAATGCTGATGGAGCAATGACAAGAGAGATGGGAGACTAAGGACATGTACATGTACAAGCCTGTGTGAGTTCTACTTCAAGGTTTTTCTTACCATTATATATTTTCCATATTTGGAAAACAGGTATATTAGGGGTTGCATGGCAATTCATTTTTACTAGTCAATCAGTAATTAAAAAAGTATTGGACTAGTCTTTTCCATATTTAAAACAAAAACTGATTAGTGCAGTTAATTCAAAGGAAGATAATAATAATAATAATAATAATAATAATAATAATAATAATACAAAGTCCCAGCATAGTCTTACATAATGCACAGTAGACTATAGAGTTTAATCTAGTTTGTAATATTACATTTACTGTTTTTTTAACATCCGCTTGCATTTCACTGCTGTTTTCTTTCCCCAATGTCTGACTAGTCAATGCACACATGCACACACACACATATATATGTAGTACTGTGCAAAAGTCTTAGGCACATGCAAAAAAATGCTGTAGAGCAAAGATGCCTTCAAAATAATGAAATTAAATGTTTCTACATTAAAAAAAAATACTATAAAGAGCAGTAAACAGTAATAAATGAAACAAAGTCAATATTTGGTGTGACGACCCTTTGCTTTAAAAAAATATAGTAGTCTCAGGTACAATTAGTTCAGTTTTATAAGGAAATGAGCTGTAAGTTTTACTGAGCATCTTGCAGAAGCAGCCACAGTTCTTCTGGAGACTTTGACTCTCGCACTTGCTTCTTATTTTTGCAGCAATACAGCTGTTCTTTTTTTGTTACTCTTAAAATGATTTAGTTAGTAGTTGAATATAGCCTGAAATTTAGAAGCGTAGTAGACATTAATAATGTGCAACCACAAAATCTGGATTTATGAAATAGGACAGGACTTTTAAGGCTTTGCTTGAAGTCAGGAAAATACCATTTGGACATGGGTCTTGATAGGCAGGAATATTAGCACAATTTTGGAAAGTGAGCTGGTAAATGCAACTGTGCCACACACTATACATATCATATGTGACATATCATGTTTCTAGCCAAGAATATGAGCTAGAACTGAGTAAGAACAGGAAAACTGGCTTATTCCCCATCAATATGCCATAATAAGCTATTTTTGTGCCTAGTTCTTCTTGTTGTTAGAGATTTATGGAAGCCCAAAGATGCATACACACACCGAGGTACAGCCACAGAACTCCGTCAGAGTCGCTTCTACACTTAGTTCTTTATGACTGCACTAAACAAACTAACCTGAGGGACTAGACACAGAAACAATCACACACAAACACACACACACACACACGCAGTGCTGGGGCTACAATAGGTAGTTAATTCAGTCCTCTTTGTAAAGCATTTGCTATGCAACTCAGTATACAGGCGGGTAATGAGAGCATTCATATTCTACAGCAAGAGGAGAGAACACTTCATTTAGTCTG
Organism: Pangasianodon gigas; assembly: GCA_022758105.1. Taxonomy (NCBI): domain Eukaryota; kingdom Metazoa; phylum Chordata; class Actinopteri; order Siluriformes; family Pangasiidae; genus Pangasianodon; species Pangasianodon gigas. Next base: position 5,079,926 of record CM040472.1, on the reverse strand, counting down.
TCACTCTCTCCATCTCACACATAAATAGTTAAACTGACCTGAGGGCACAGAGGCAGGGTTGAATGCAGCAAACAGTTCTGAGGGGGGCTGATGGAGCAGCGTTGGGTCTAGAGCGGTAGCCGGAGAGGCGGGTGTCTGAAAGCAAACACAAACACACCGTGTACATATGCAAATTATAGAAGTACTGAAAATTGTGAGTGTGTGTGTGTGTGTGTGTGTGTGTGTGCACTCACTGAGGGAGAGGTGATATCAGGTGGAGTAGACATGTCTCCAAAAAGCTCTAACTGGTGGATATTCTGTAATAAAGACAGAAAAGATGAGAAGTAGTAAAATCATTGTTCAATTTCTGACTCACTTTTCTCTTCCATGCGATTGACACCTACCTCTGGGTAAACAGTTGGCATGAGTGTACATAGTTGCCCAGTGGCAGCAGGGTGTGAATGCTAACAGAGTGTTATATGGATTATGATGATGAAGATGAAATGAGGTTATGACTTATACCCACCACGTAGAGACATGAGGATCACGGGGAAGAAAATCCTTCTTTACACTTTAACAGTGTATATCTACCACTTTGGCCTAATCCATTCATTCAAAGTAATCAGATATTTTGCAAATGCACAAATCCAGATATTCCCTTTTAGTAAAATTTCACACCAGAACTCTTCTGGAAATGGTTTACTATGCTGTAGTGCCTATATTTATTCATATGAAGATTTTCAACACATAATCAGAAACTTTCAAGAAGCACAAGATGGGATACGTATGAGGGTCCTTACAATATATCACTTTCAGAATTACCTTTGCAGCATTTATAGCCTGTGCTGATTTGCAAGAGAACAAATGGGGGTCCGAACTCACGTGCACAGTAGGTGAACACACATACACACACCATCTATCTATGATGTGTTTGACCTTTCAGCTCACACTAGGTGTCCCGTGAGGCTACATACTGAGAACGGCACAGAGACATTTATTTCTTTTTATTTTACTGCTGGTTGGTATGGAAATGTCTTGGCCTGAGGAGGGTTATATTCAAAGGGAACAAGAAGGGGTCACTAATGAAGGGTCACGTGTCTGATTCAGGAGGGAAAAAAGGGCATATTTAGGTTATTGCTGGACTTTCAGGTCATTTCAAGGGCACATCAAGACACACACACACTCACACATAGACACAGCGGGCCGTTAAACACTTACGGCAGGTAATGTGACATTCACTTTATATCAGCTACAGAGCAGGGAGGCAATAGAGTAAATAAGGGTTGTGTATGGATCACTTTTACTTTGCCATTTCAAAACAACATGGCTGATCCATCCATCATACCGAAGTCAAGGCACTGAAGCTGAGCGTTTTTTACTCTTTTAGTTTACCACTGTGTACCTTACCTGAGGGAACAGCTCTAGCTCAGCATCTAGATCCAGCAGTTTGGTCTGGCCATTATGTTCATTCTGAAATAGCAGCATGGGGTTAGATGGAACATGGGATGAGATGGAAAAACATTTACACTCACATACACATAGTCGTATACACACACATGGGAGAAGGTGAACATTTGGAATAGAATGAGGTTGTGGTTTGAAAAGGTGCTATAGATTACAATCCGATGGGCAGGACTTTACCTGTGCAAATAAGGTCATAGGTCATAGATTTTGTGCCCCATCCTCTAGCTCACTACCTCACACCTCATTCATGGTTTCTGCACGCTCCAGCCTGACTTCTCTCTGAAAGCAACAGGCCTTGGGCATTCGAATAGCTACTAATAATGTTATGTTCATTTTCATTCAGACCTAACCCCAGCTCAACTGCAAGCACAGGGGCACCGGGGAAAAGCAAACAGATCGGTTATCTTTTGCCGAGCTGCCAGAAGGGCTTTAATGGTAAAGTAATGTGCTGGTATAGGCCTCCCTAAAGAGTACGAGCTGGAGAAGAGCAGGGGACCATGAACAACATCTGCTATCATCTCACATCCTGCATCGCTATAAAATGCATCCGACTTATGGAAAGACAAGAGAAGAAAAGAGAGGTGCAGGGTAGAGGGGCATAAAATCCATATTATTCATATCACCAGAACTGACAGTACGAGCATACACAATCAAACATACACTCATGCATTCATGCAGTTAAATAAAAGACATTATGAGGAAGCAGACTCCAGATTGGTAAACAGGGCTAGACTGGCACGTTTTTACCAGCGGATAATTAGCGCAAAGGCCTCATTGTGTTGGCGCTTAGCATTTAGCATGGAAGGACAGACAGTAGGTAGAAGTAGCTAATTAAAACATGTCCTCGGAGAGAGATAAGAGCTGGCTGTAATGAAAAAGCAATGGCAAAGCCGACCTGCTGCCACCAAACGCCATTTCACTCCTATTAATGCTGAAAGAATGGACAGAAGGGGGAGAGTGAAAGAGAGAAAGTCTGCTCAACATACAGTGGGGTCCAAGAAGTCTGAGAGCACTAGCGAAAATGCTTCAATTTCGCATTCTGTTCTAATTTAATACAACAGCTTTTATTACAAATTATATTATTGATAGCAACTTGAGTGAAAAGTAGAATCTTTGTAATATTTAGACAAATTTCAGAGTTTCTTAGTATTTGGTACGTCCCCTTTTCGCATTAATGACAGTGCGCACTCGTGCTGGCATGGACTTGGGTTTGTGCAAAACCTTATGATCCATTTTACATCAAATCCATCAGAGTGTCGTCTGATCACATGCTTCAATAGAAGAGATTAGACATGAGGAAAATCTGACCTTTTGTACAAAGCAGTTAACATGGTTAATATGACAAATTTGCTTACATTTAAATAGGAACCTAGAAATAGTGCAGAATCTTGAATATTAAATATTCAAAATATTGAACATTTACTTTCTTTGTTTTAAATATTTCAAAATTCTAAAACCTGTTTATTTCCAATTTTAAATGAAAATAAAAACCCACATTTTCATTTGGACCCCAAAGTATATCACATTGAAAATTAAAGCATTCTGTAATAAATCTAGCAGTTATTAGCTGTTCTGTAGTACACCATTGCATTTCCCAGCCTTAATGTTTTGAAAGAATTCACCATTATGTATTGTTTTTATGGACATTCATGTCCATTAATATTCTGTCACTATAACACTAAGCGGAAATACAGTCATCGTGCATTCTCATCGCAAGCACTAAATTCTATGCCAGTCACATTACTAGCTTTAGTGGTATTAACTTTATCTGCACTCACAGATCAATTTCAAATTTTCTTATTTAATACTGAAGAATGCCTGAAGGTGGTGTGATAAATATAAATAACTGAACGCTAAAGGTGTTTTTCCACCACCGTTTCACAGTCATTAACAGAAGAAGATCTGTTTATCAGCAATCATTTTAGACAGGAGGAAATTAATGCGACTTTCATCAAGAAGATCCAGAGTTCCACACAAAACAGATGCCAGAGATGATCTTCTTGCCCTCTCTGTCTCATGAAAAGAGGGGTTGAACTCTAGCATTACTGGATCCACTTTTGTCATTAGGTATATTATATATAGCATTAAAATGCTTTTAGTTGTTTTGTGCTGCAAACAATGATTGTATATTTATTTACTTGGCACAGTTTAATTTTGTAAAGACCTGATTATTACTAAATACTTTCCTGCTTATTAATTAACTATTGCTAAATACTTTCCTGCTTTCCTGCTTATTAACTTATGAAGTAAACGCTTTATCCTGGTCGGGCTCGTGGTGGATATCAGTGGGAGAATTCACTCCACATGGGATGCCACATGACCAGGATAAAGCAGTTACTGAAGGAGTAAAAGCGAGTAGTTTTTAAGCCAGATTCAAAATTCAAACACCCTGGTCAAGGTTCAAACAACCTCCAAATATCAATCCCAAAAAGCAGTTGTAGTTCTTCTGGCACCTTCATGATATTTCTTCAAGAGTTGGTTTTGCCAGTATACAATCCGAGTAATAATGCTCTTGTACTGTTTTTAGGCATTTTTGGATTTGTTTTCATCCACCTAATCCATGGCGAACCTGTTTACCATCATCAACCGTCCTGGTCCTGTCTAACCATAGTTACTTATGTCTTGAATCTGCATTTTAACACAGTGTAACTAGTTTGGGGGTTTATGTGGAAGGTTCAGGAATAAAAAGCTCCAGTGGCTCCATTATTATTACTTAATTCAATTCAGTTGTATTTGTATTATTTTGTATAACAATGGACATTGTCACAAAGAAGCTTTACAGAAATAAATACATTCAGGATATAAATTGTAAATGTATGAATTTATCCCTAAAGAGCAAGCCAGAGGCGACGATGGCAAGGAAAAACTCCCTGAGATGACATGAGGAAGAAACCTTGAGAGGAACCAGACTCAAAAGGGAACCCATCCTCATCTGGGTGACACCGGATAGTGCGATTATAAATAAATCCCTTCTACAACTGTGTACTACATGGACAAATAGTGCAATTGTGTAACCAGGAAATTGATTACAGTTTTCACATGAAGTCTGTTTTGTTGAACCTATCCACTTAATTTATCCATAATATCTAGCAGTTGGACTGACAATGTCTATTTTGTCTAAATGCAAAATACAAATATAATTGAATTGAATTGTTTATAAAATCAAATTTTGTTGTGATCATAAAGAGGTTTGTCTTTTTTTCTTTACTTTCCGTTTTTTTTAAGCCCTGGGGTCCCTGGTCTGAGCACCTCTGCTCTATAAAATGGAACAGCAAGCATCTAGAGCATCTTGTGTGAGTTGTATTTACTAGCCGCCTGGGCGATGGTGAACGCTTGGTGTGATTTTGAAGGTCGCAGAGCTGGATTCATCAGTGTTTACTGGACCCAGTAGCTCAGGCAGACAACAGTAATATTAGCAGAGATGTCATCTATCTGTCTTTTACACTCCCTGAGGGATCACCATGTAAGGTTCAAGAGAATTGACTGGCGACTATAGGTTACTGTACTGATGAGCCATCTGTCAATCAAAAGCATATAGTCTACTCATGCAACAGAGAAGTATAATCAACAAAATATCCACATAGCATAGCTTTATGATGGAGAGCAGACTACCAACCGTTGAGGACAGATATATTTTTGTAATTAAGCAAGCATATAAGCTGACATCTTTCTCTCCTGTCTAAAGGTGTGCCACAATAAATACCACCTAATTCCACAATATAAGAGTGCATTAGGGTTAAATGGTCTCCATGGTAACAGTTAGCAGAGTTTTCTCAGTGGTTTTAGTTACCTAATCTGTAAGGGAACGTATGCAGGGCCATATCCTGATGCAACCTAATCCTGCATAAAGCTCTTGATACTTTCAATCGCCTTCTTTCATGCGTTTAATTTCCCTACAATCCTTTTGCACACTCCTCAATCTTCATCACTACAAACCACCTATCAATTAACTGTCTCACAGGAGATGCTAATTATCTGCATGTGTGTGCTTTGCATTCACTTAATTAACGCTGTCTGGCTAATCTCCGCCGCAATGACTGATCACGCAAGTATGCACATAGGATGGACTTGAGCGCCATAGCTGTGAAATGGTGTATAAAAAGAGAGCAGAGCAGAAAAAGGGAAGGCTGAGGGAGAGAGAGGTGGTGTGGGTTTTATCATAGTACAGGAGATATTGTTTTGATAGGAGCTTGGCAGCTTGGAGGAGCCTTGGAATGCACACTTGGGAGGTCAGGACTCAGAAAGTGGATAAAGAAAAGAGAGAATGGAAGAAGCAGAAAGTAAGGTGGGATGAATACAAAAGAACAAAGCACAGGATGAAAACAGGAGAAAGAATAACACAATAAAATCTAGCGTTGGAGTAGGTTTAAGAGAAGACACTGAAATCCACAAGTGGACAGTTCTGACTAGCCCGTTAAAATGGTAGAACTTAACGTTCAGCTAAAAAAATGAGTGGGCATGACAGAAATATCATAACTGGAAGGGGTACTGAAATGAACAAAAGCTAGCACTGAATAAACAGAGCAGCAATAACACTTGAGGCGGCTTGGTATGAACGAATCAGCCATATTTAAACCACAAACGTAATAGCCATATCATGACCAAAGCATGAATTTATCAGAGACAGTGAGGTTAACCAGGTCCCGTCTAAAGCTAGAGAATTGAAATAAATGAGTATGGCAGTTTGACCTTGAGCGCTTGTCTTATCAGGCAGTCAGCAAACAGCATGTAAAATACAGAGCCAGGCTCATTTTGATTAGCTTGTGCATGATTCTTACACAGTCATGGTGTGGAATTAATGTGATGTCTCTGACTCTTGGCATTGAGTGTGCCGTCAGTTGGCCATACACATGGAGTGAAAGCAAGCACACAGCATGCAAACCCACCAAGCACAAAAACCCCACACAAGCCTCTCATTAGGATGCACAGAGCAAGGACATACACTGGAAAAAAAATCAGCCACTAACACACACGACATGCAGAACACACACACACACACACACACAAATCATCCAGAAAGCATGGAATATGACGAACTCAAAAACAGCACTTGTATTTAAGCCTGCGGATTTGAGAGGCTTGCGAGAAGGTGGACAGGTAAATACACACACGCATACGCACACACACACACACACACATCTCCACTCACTGGATGTCGCTTTGGGACGTCATAGACTCCCTCCTTTTGTTGGCTGGTAGGGACCTGGGGTGGGCGGTGAGTCCAGCCGAACACACGAGCACAGCACATGTTACATCACTTCACATTTCAGAAACTGGTTTGAAAAGTTCATTTGAATGTATTTGTAGTGTAAAATTGTGTGTGTGTGTGTGTGTGTTTGTCTGTTGCGTGTACTCTGTATTTAGGTGAATATTTTTATATTTAGGAAAACTAGCTAATTTTTGTATTTGGATTCCATGTTAAATTAAAGCCCTTCATTTGTCAAATGTCACACTTCCTTTGTGTTCCTCTCAGGCAAATTTACTGACCGTTAGACACCCACACTGTTGCTATTTCATTTCCCTTTTATTTTTCAGCTCCTTTCCTCTCTCTAATTTGCCATTGTTCTTAATGTTCCTCTGCCTGGCTGGTTGATTGCAGCTCAGCTTTTCATTCGATTGCTTGTTTTGAAATGATTTTTTTTTCCTGCCATCGCTTTCATTTAAAGATCAAAAGCAGATGGCAGTGATTAATCACTCTCTCTGTCTTTCATCAGTAGAGCGGGAGGAAATACAGATGCATGCTGCTTACTCACACAGCAGAATAAATCTTGGAAGCACAGACTTGGAAGGTCACTTAACCAATATTGCTGCGAAAATCCAGCAACAGTCAAGGCTAGGTGACTCCCTGGAGCCTGCTTTAAAGGAAAATCCACCCTGAACGACTTGCATATCAATATTTAGAATCAATATGAGATCTTCAGTGGTGTACACAATTTGTTTTATGATTAAATTCAGAGTTGGCTTTCTTTCATCATGGTATATTTTCACTTTGGTTATTGGTTTCCTACATTACCCACAATGCTATTTGACTGCCCACTGCCCAGTGGAATTTATCTCTTCCTTCATGTCTACCTAAAGAGGCATGCAGCAGCGCTTTAGTCTTTTAGTCTGTCCTCTCCACCTGAACAATTCGCTCAAACAGATCAGCATCCAAAGCTTCAACAATGGATTTATTAATAACATGCCGCTGAACATCACTTCCTTGAGGAAAGAAGCTATTGCTGTTTTGTTTTTAGGAGCTAACAGTGACACTGGACCTTTATCTCTAACTGTATGTTTGAGAATCTCCTATTAACCACACAAGCAAGTCCCACTGTGACCCCAGAGCGGCACACAACCTCTTACTTGATACAGAGATAACGAAAATGCAGCATCAACCAACAAATCAGCACCAGAATCTCTAAGTACATGACTAATATTTCATATTGAATGTGTTTCAGGGTGGAGGTTTCCTTTAATATATACATACAGTACAGCTGGGCTGAGTGAAGAGTATTTTGCTTGCAGTTTTCAGACTAATTCAATTCAGAAAACCTGAAATCCTAATTACAAAATGTATACAACTTATTCTGAGTAGATAATGTACCTTTGAGTGTTTTCTAAGTTGAAGCTTAGCCTCCATCACAAATGAATGCCTCGTAAAATACTTAATACTTTTAGAAGAAGGTGGCTGGACAAGGTTCTGCTCATCGTCTTGTAATCCGTCTTCAACACACACAATTTTCCCTTCATGGCTAACAATCAGCAAACGCAAAAAAATGATGTGCACACTGATTGAATTTGACCTGGCCAATATGTTAGCGTGTTTGATGTTGCGAGTGATCAGACTCCAGCTTCTACGCTTCCGACAGCGTGCAGATGTCTCTCTGATGCTCACTACCGATGCAGTGCCAAGAGCAGAGCTTTACAGTCTGGTTAAGAGCTTAGTGTAGCAATTCATTTAAAAGGTAACGGGCAGCCCTGGACATTTCCCTCACTGCTGTCTTAATATTCGACAAAATTAAGTGTAAACGTCCACGGCAATGAACCACTTCCAGATAAACTCACACAACAATTAGTGGCTATGCTGGCTAGCAGCAGCGCCCATGTTTGTTTTAAGCCTGAGTGAATTTGCTGGCGTTTCAATCACGTGTTTCTGACTGAAGCCACAGGTGACAAGACACATTGGACCCTGAGGGGAGAACACCTGCTGTTGTCATGGTCATGGTGTTAAACGCACAGAATGCAAATCATTGAGATGGCTGTCACAGTGAATTAGTGCAGTGTAGCGTAGCGCTCTGTCTGTTCTGTCTAATTCACAGGTGGGACTTTGGCAGCTACACAGAAAAGTGTCTGTAGCAGTTCCGTCAAAGACTATATAGATTTTATTTAATGGCCCTGTCCTGAGAACAATCGTGATGTCATGGTTTAATGATGTCATGATCTTGACCAATTTTCCAAATGAGCTTAATATTTTATAGATAATATAAGTGTTTCTGATGGAGGCTAAACTTTTTCCTAAAGGTTTTAGAAGCTGATCAATGAAGTTTTAATCGAATTCTGAAAATGAATTTCCACAACAACATCTGACGACTTGTAAAGAGTAGTAGAACATAGGGAGTGGCAATGTACCTGATAAATGCTCTCCTCTGATTGGTCACGGATGGACTCGTGTCCCGCCTCAAACACAATGTACTACAACATCGGCAGCAAAGGCGAGATCGAAGGGGAAGGAAAAAACAGGAACAGGAAGGAGTTGAAGGGAAAGAGAAAAAAGAGAATAGGCAGCAGAATGATCACAAAGGAAAAACAGCGACCATTGCCTTGTGAAGCGCCCTGATCCCCATAAACCTGTTGGATAGCACTATCCTGGATGATGCTTTGGTCATGCTTCCCGCCACACAAATATACTCAAAATATCCAGAAAATATGCTATAATTCTCAAAATATACTTTGTATAATATATAGTTATATATATCAAATTATAGAATATACCTAAACTAGGACTGGTTGTAATCAAATCATTGGCTAGTCGGTACGATTAAATAACAGATGGGATCTTTGTTATTCAGCTTCATCTATTCTTCGAGGAGGTGAAGTGTACGCCTGTACATATGTAATTCTCTAGCAATACCTGTACATTTTTGTTTCCTACACACAGAATGATTCCCCACATTCATCAGAAATAAATCACAGTGCAGGATCCTTTCAGGCTTTTGTGGCCGGATTCATGTACCTTTAATGAGACACGTGCAGTACATGTAAGCGCCGGTGATGCAGAAACACGGCCTGCTCATAGCAAAGGGTTGGAAAATCCTCTAGGGGCATTAGGTGCTGGGCTCCGGGTTGCAAATAAGCACACCAAATTGCCACATAGCTCATACATGCCAAAGAGCAGACCGATTCAGCCCCACTTCTGTGATGTATTCCTCCATGATGCAGGAACCATACAGAGACACCATAGCATTACCAGCATGCAGCGTTCTACCTAATAGCACATCCCCCTCTGCTTTATACAGCATTATAACTCACGGAAAACACACTGCTATCGTAGATAATAGCGCAGTCTCTCCCATTTATTTCATAATGTATCAACTATTTAATTCACTCCTATTCTAAACCTAGCTGCCAATATTGGCTAATGCCTTTCCACTTCGAGACTGCTCAGTGGGAAGTTGCTAATTTGTAGGATGCCTGCTTAGCATCAGAACTGATGATTCTACTGAAAGCTGAAAGCTATTGTGCATTTAATAGGTGATTTGTCTAAAGATATTTTGTATTATTTCTTAAACAGATTACTGTAATTAGCCTAGAATTTCAGCTCTTGCCATTCAGGGCTACGTCACAGACGAATGGAGACCAATGACTTCTTATTCAAAACTTCATTGCCAACACATTATGGTAGGGGATTACTTAATCCAAGTTCTCCTTTTTTTTCCCCAGACTACCTCAATCCAACCTCTATTCAACGAATGAACAATACAAACAGCAGCACACGCACACACTCATACACACACAACCCAGGATGACACGTGTTAAAGCTGTCTGTTTTCAGTAAGAGCTAGGAAACCTTTCAGGGCTGGGGTTATGTCTGAATATTCTCACAACAGACCCCACTCACATTGACAAAAGCAAAAACAAAAAAAAACAAAAGAATGATTTACCATGGATTTATGCACACGTAATGATGAAATAACAAGACTTATTAATTCAGGCTGTGTGAAACGAGAATGGAAAATGAAGGGAAGATATTTATTTATACAAGAGAGATTAAAAGCATATTAAGGTGTGGGAACCCAGCAGGCAGACTAATTTGACAGGGTACATTTAAGCAAACATTATGATTAGCGATTTAACACGCAGCGTTACCTGGTACACCGGATCCTCCACGTCTTCTTCCAGAATGGTCTTTAGGAGTGATTGCCATTAGGGAAAGAAAATTAGCAATTGGTGAAGAAGGGTGAGGAATAACGAGAGCAAAGAGGGAAGGAAAGAGGAGGAGAGAAATGAGGGCAGACTATAATTATTGTGATTGACAAAAAGAAAAGCATCAGTCGACCATAATAATTTAGAAATTTTGAGAATTTGAGATAAATTTAAAAAAAAAAAAAAAAATCCCACATGCAGCTCTCCAGCTCAGAAAGAAAGGCTTAGAAAACGCTGCCTCGTGAATCTTATTTTCTGTTAAATTCTATCCATTTCTAGATGTGACGTCATATAAGACTGTGTCGGTTTATGTATGTGTGTGCTGGGTTTCTGTGTATGGCACCTGGTAAACTGCTTGTTCACACTGCTTGTCTTTCTGAGCCTTTTTCTCAATCTCTTCTCTCTGCTTGATCTCATAGATCAGCTGGAAAAGGTCACGAAGGTCGAGGATCACCGGCTCAGCCTGAGGATTGAGTGAGAGATGGAGAGAAAAAGATCAGAGCAGAAAATTGGATTCATTTAGTTCATTCTTCAATTCAATACTTCAGATTGAGCAAACTGTACATTTCATAAATATGGACGGGAACCTTGAACCTGTTTTGCACCTCCCAGGGGCATCATTAAATTATTTTTGTTAAAATATTTCTCTTTTTTTTTCAAACTTTCAAATGTCTCTTGGGGTACCTGGGTATTGCATTTGCCTTTGTAATCTGTGTAAAAGTCAGTTTCTCCAGTGTAGTTGCTGCTGGTGGAGCCTTCTGGAAAAGTATGAATCTGACTACTACCCTAGATACCCTACAGAATGTTACACTGCATTCATCAATTTGTACCAATTCCATGCGCTGCTGTACAAAAACAGAGATCAGATCAACACTGGTCAAGAAATGAACTAATTTCACATCCCTAAACAATCTACTAGTATAATGCCAGTTTGTAGTTAACTTAGTCTCAGCCTTTTACACACCAATAGATCAGAGAGCGCCATGATAACTGTTATACATTTAGCTGAATCTTGAAGGTTGGAATCTGGTTGACTATCTCTTCCATTCATACACATTTGTGTACACTGGTTTCCAATAGGAAAACCCACTTTTGAACAGTGTGCCACAATGGTCCACATGTACTGAACTATTTGGACCTGTTTTAGGTGGTATTAGGCCACATTCTGTGGGAAGACTGGGAATTCTGCACAAAAAAGGTCAGAGAAATTGAGAGTACTGATGAAGAGTACTGAATTAATGTATGAAACATCAATTTAGTGGAAGCCATCAAAGCTTTGTGAGTGATTTTGGTCGCCTCAGAAAACCAGGTGCAAATTATTGCCATGCATGTTGCTTGGATAAGTATAGCCAGTGATGCCAAGTGTACAGCTGTCCTACAGAATTGGACCACTTTTGAATTTCTGGCACAGTTTCACTCATTTTGATAGATAGTCTTTATTCAGGAAATATGTGTTATAATATCAGACCATTTTAGGACCTCATTGAAGGAATTATTCAGGTAAAAGACATGTTTTAGTCCTGCTGGTACATTGAGCTGCTTTTATCAAGCAGATCTGGCAATTATCTCAGATCTAAGATCTGGATTTATCTCAGCTACTGAACTTGCATTTCCTCTTTAGTCCTAAGCTTATAAATTTCCATTTTTGTCATTGCTTGCACAATGAGCTTTTTGGAGCAAGATATGGTCAGTGAATTGAAAAAAGTTCATGGTATTAAGTCTTCAAAATGTATTAAAGAGTTTTGTTTGAAACCATGGTTTTGAGTAACTGTGGTTGGCAGTCAGCTGGCTTCTTCCTGTGAAAACAGTTCTGTTTCTTGGTTACTTTTTACAATCTAAAGTATGAGACTGTAAAGAAAGTGTATAATCTAGCTGAAAAGACTATAGATACCATGCTTACTGGGGAAGCAAGAAAACCAAAAGAAGCCGATCACAGCACTCGACTCACTCTGAATGACCCACTATAAGTAATGCACAAGGATTTTACTGAGTTCTACATGTATTTTAGGGCAAACAAATGTGTCTATTGTGCTTCTCCATCTGAATTTTCAGACAGACTTAAGATAAACTGCTATCATATGTCATAGCTGTAAAGAGGTGAGTAAGTATATTCCCCCTCAGTTTGATTAAAGAGTTTGATGCGTCTGCTACTCTCTAAATACTCTCTGATTAGAGGTGACAGTACAAAGTGCTTTGCATCTTAAAAAGCCACATATGATCAAACTCACACTTTGTAGATAACTTCAAAGCTCCATGTTAACATTAAAAATGCATCTCCTGTCCGCTGCAGTCTACAGTAAATGTCACTAATGACCCACTAAATGCGCAAATGTACAGAGAACACGTGCACTTTGCAGAATTTGCCTTTGGGTTTATTTCTACTGCTTTCGATAGTGAAAATCACAGGGAAAAGCAATACTTTTAGAAGAGAGGGAGGGGAAACAGAGTTTTAGAAATGCAGAGGGCTGATACCAGGGAAAATAAGTCATAAGAATAGAAGAGGTTACAACCCCAGGGGAGGGAAAGTAAAACTGGCTGAGAATAGGAAGGTGGAAGAGGCAGAGACAAGTCTGAAATGAAACAAATGAGAACGTGGTCATCAACCACAGAAAGAGAGACAGTGAATGTGGGTTCTGCCTATATCCATCTGTGTCATACAGCACAGGGTCACCTGCAGTTCAGAGCAAGCAGGGAATGGATGGGATGGGAGAAGCAGTGTACTCATTGACTGTGAACAGGAAATCAATAGCAACATTCAGCAAAGATGTGCAGCACTGCAGACCAGCAATACAGTGCAGTAAAAGAGAAAAAGCGTGACAGAGAGAGAGAGAGAGAGAGAGAGAGAGTTGAAAGTTGGCAAGTCCAAATTGGAGCAGAGGGGCAAAGGTAGATAAAATCTTTCAGACCAACATTGCAGATTTTCTACTTTTCAGACAGTGAGAGGAGGTATTCATCTTGTTTTCATTATTTAATATACTGTATTTCCAGTGTATATCTAAAAGTTACATAAAATGCTAGATATAAATGCTGTAAAAAAGTATTGTTGTAAAAATTGCACCTGCTGTCCCACTGGTTGAGAAGATTTCATGCAACAAGTAGCAGTGAAAGTGAAGGAGCTTCCTAAAGTTCTCCTACATTATTTAACATTATTAAATAACACTCAAATGGAAGAAGCTATAGAGCCAAGAAAAGACCTTAAACATCTCTGTCATTGCAATTGGTTCGACAATTTGCAGGTAGAAAGTTCATGGAACCACAACTAATTGTGTCCGGACAGTTGCACCAGACAAGATTTCACAATGAGCTCTCAGACTAATGATAAGGAAGGTAAGAGAGAAGCCAGCAGTCACTAGAAAAGAGTTGCAGGACGACTTGAAAGCAGCAGGAACAACAGTTACACAGAGAACAATAGGCAATGAACAACAGGCACTGCAGTCATCTCCATTCGTACACCCCATGCAAAACTCCTCTGCTAAAAAAGAACCACAGAGATGCGTATCTAAAAGCATTTATACACATGGCCAAAAGAGAAACAGAACTCATTGGCTGTAATTCAGCTCATCATTGTTTGGCGAAAGAATGTTTGCACATATGATCCCAAGAACACCATACCCGCAGTGAAGTATGGAGGTGGAGCATCATGATATGGGACTGCTTCTCTGTACTGGGGCATTACACGTCATCAAAGGATGGAGCGTGTACCGAGACATATTTGAGGAGAATTGAATCTCATTAGCCAAAAAACTGAATCTTGGGAGAAGATTGACATTTCAACAAGACAACAATCCCAAACATACAACCAAAATAAATCAAGAAGACCTTCCATAGCACAGTCAACCACATGAATTGAATTCCATTGAAAATCTATGGAGGAACATACACTCATAAGCCACTTGAATTGGAACGTTTGTTAAAACATTCAGTTATCCAATCAGCCAATCATGTGGCAGCAGCACAATACATAAAATCATGAAGATACAGGTCAGAAGCTACAGTTAATGTTCACATCAAACATCAAAATGAGGAAAAAAATTGATCATAGTGATTCTGGACATGGTATGGCTGTTGCTGGTTTGAGTATTTCAGAAACTGCTGATCACTTGGGATTTTCACACATAACAGTCTCTAGGGTTTACACAGAATGGTGCAAAAAACAAAAAACATCCAGTGAGCAGCAGTTCTCCTGCCAGAGATGTTTTGTTGATGAGAGAGGTCAGAGGAGAATGATCAGACTGGTTCAAGCTGACAAGAAGGCGACAGTAACTCAAATAACCACTCTTTACAACCGTAGTGAGCTGAAAAGCATCTCAAAATGCACACTACATAGATCCTTGAGGCAGATGGGCTAAAAATAAAATATTTACTTTCATAAGCACTCATAAAATAGCATTGTTCATTCAATGTTGTGGTGATAAGCTAAACAGCAAAGTTACATTTTATTTGCTTGGTCTTTCTATACATTGATTGCATATTTAACATGAAATTGGGTTTATAGAGGTAAAGTTCAGTTTGGTTTTGTTAGTTGATTAACAGGTTAGAATACCAAGATATGAGTCAGTGTATACACTCATATATATGATCCAGCAGCAGGGTAAATGCATACTCACAGACTGAGCCGTTTTGATGGCTACAAATCGGTGGTTGCCCTCTTTCCCACATACATAGCCAAAGGCCCGGTGGTCTGTGATATCCTTGGCAATGTAAGAAATCTCATGAACTGCATGGTGGTGCTGAAGAACCTGAAAACAAAAAAAGTACATATTTTCACATAATTAGATGAACGTATCAGAAGCAAACATTAGCTAAACATAGTGATGAAATATACTTGAGAAACAAGGCGAACAAGAAAGGCTCCTGTAGAGCTATGATTTCAAAGTGAGCTTTAGGGATGCCCCGAGGTGAAAAAGCAAAGCCAGAGAATCCATGATTTAATGATGTTACATTGGTGGGTGTTGTAGTTGTTAAATTTGTTATATTAAGTTATTTTAGTATTAAGCCTGGCTGACTGAAAATTGAATTGAGTTAAACCTCAACATTTTAATAAAAGCTATAAACTAGGAAAACTGGTGCAAATATGATAAAATGGTTTTAAATCCCCATCTTAAATCCCCATTTTATTTTGCAGTGCACTAAGTATCTGTTTTTAAATAGGTGAATGTGTATTAATTAAAAGTAATTTCCAGTACATACATTGAATGGTGGATATTTAAGTATATAATAACTTACAGTATGTGAAAATTGTTAGGTTTGTAAAACTACTTGTAATTGATTATTGTCAGGTAGTTCAGCAATTAAATATCTCTGATGGCTCAAATTTAAAAATAATAATAATAATAATAAAATAATGGTACAACTTTGCTTATTATTTGAATAGTTATAATTACGTTTATACTTACGTTTATAATTAAGTCCAATGATCATAAGGGCTTACATTATTTTTCTCTTTTTTTAAACTGGAAGGAGTCCATGGCTGCAAAAAGTCTAATAATTCCTGATGTAGAGGATTACATAATCACAAATATTGTAGAAATAAGGAACATTGGACTGGAGTTGTTGGGAAATTTCCTGTTTGGTTATAGGCTGATAAGGACACTTTAGAATTTGATTCATTTCTGAAAGCTGCAGCTGGTATGCAGAAGATACCTTCAATAAACCTGACAAATGTGTGTCTCTGTAGTAGTGCTGCATGCCAGTATGTCACCTCTTCAATAGAAAGAGCCTTCAACCATGCAGGAAACAACTGCTTGAACCTAGGATCGTGCCAGAAGAGAAGAGTTCTAAAAAGAGGCACAGAGTGTCAAGAGCTCATAAGGGAGGCTCCTCCAGCCCGCTCCTAAACTCCTGTATCCCTACTGGAGCAATACAGCAATCATCTACTGAACTCATTCACTGCAAGTGGCAATCATCTCCTCTCCACCCACTCAGCTCCTGCTCATTATAACATCAGCGGCATAATTTCTACTCCTCACTTCAAGAGCTTGACAGTTCATTTGAGGGTTCTGCAGTCTGTGTCATCTCATGGGGATTCATTTGACTGTAAGGTGCTATTTTCTACTCTTAAACACATGCCACAGTGCTTGACATGTTAAACAAACTGAGACTTCTTTCAAGAGACAAAATATATAAAAGGTTGATTGGTTGAAAATGAAAAAAAAAAAAGAAAGTCTATGATTTCATGTATCCACAGAACTGCAGAACATGGAGCATTTGTAAGATCTTGTAACTAAAATGTAGGATGGGTAAAGTAGTAAAAACATCATGGTTAATCAAATTTCTTGCCTTGTGGGAGCATGGATATCAAGCTAAATAAAACATAGAAAATGTCCAATGCCAGGCTAAAAATCCACAAAAATCTATGGCTGCACAATATAAAAACGGTTTGTCTTCGAGGGATTAATGTAATACAAAGCGTCAAAAGCCCCCTTCACCATCAGCTTTAATCTTTCAGCACTTTCTGAGCCTTAGATGTGAAATCTCCCCCTCAAATAACTGTGCCTTCTTTCCTTCTGGGTGGTTTGAAATTGGAAGCAGAGAAAATCCTTGAAAGATTAATTACTTGTGAAGCCATTCAACAGCAACCTTCCTCTACCAATTTCACGGAATGGAATGTTGCCTTGAGCTTGTAATACAAGGATGTGATACCACTGTAGAGGGCCAACTTCCAATTATAATGACCTATTAAAAAATTGCACATACAATTACATACACACGCAGAGGTACACTCACAAGAAAGCAACATGGCTATGCGTAATGCTGAAATTATCAATTAAATAATACACCACGATAAGTAGAATTGCATTTTTACATGCAACTGTCTTGCTGGAAAGCTTTTTTTACTGGAAAAAAACACATTGGTCAGCATTACAATTGGCAACGCTTCATCATACACAGTGGGGTCCAATGAGAGCCCTAGTGAAAATACTTCTATTTTGCATTCTTTTCAAATTTAATAGAATTTTCATTACAAATTATATTACTGACAACAATTTGAGTGAAAAGTAGAATCGTAGAAATATTTACATGAATTTCAGAGTTTCTTAATATTTAGTACCCTTTTAATGATAGTGCGCACTCGAGCTGGCATGGACTCCACAAGTTTGTGCAAAACCTTATGATCCATTTTAGATCAAATCCATCAGAGTGTCGTCTGAACACATGCCTCATTAGAAGAGATTAGACATGAGGAAAATCTGACCTTTTGTACAAAGCACTTAACATGGTCAATATGACAAATTTGCTTACATTTAAATAGGAACCTAGAAATAGTGCAGAATCTTGAATATTAAATATTCAAAATATTGAACATTTACTTTCTTTGTTTTAAATATTTCAAAATTCTAAAAAGTTCTGCTAATTTCCCATTTTAAATGAAAAAAAAAAGTGGTCTCAGACTTTTGGACCTCACTGTATATCACCACTAACTCCTTGTACATGTGACATTATTTTTCTTTTAATCAGTCACCTAATGGAAAAAAGTTGTGAGGGTACTCGCAATTGTCCATAATTCCTTGCTGCACATTTTTCTGGCATTAAAAAATTAAAAACTTATTATTATTATTATTATTTAATTTAAAAAGTTAATTGTCCACTCCTAATAGATGGAATCCTGTATCTTTCAGCCCTCACTGTTCTTAATTGTTTCCTGAAGATTTTTTGCTATAATTTGTAATAAAAGGTGAGAGAGGCTGTGGTCCATTCTGAAATAATGAAGCCTATACAGGGTGCATTGAATGTGGAACAACCATTTGTACGATTGTTCCAAACTGAAGTGATGAAAAGGATTGATTTTCATCAGACCTCTCAGAACAGAAGGTTACATATGTAAGCATGGTCCTACAACTATTTGGAGGACCTCCATTTTCCTTCAGAACTAGTGGAGGATTGCACTGTCTGTGTTTCCTTGCTGAGTACCAATAGTAAAGTTGTCATCTTGTGACCATGACCCCACAGATGTAACCTATAAAAAGTGTGTCCCTGCTCTGTCACATTCATCTTGTGGCCTTTCTCATCAACGTGTGTGACTCATATGGCCTGGCAGTCCTGCATTTAGTCATAAAACCATGCATACATATGTTATTTTACGGTACATCTCGCTAATTTATAAATAGTGCTGATGCTATTCTTTACTGAGGATCAAAGTCGCTAATAGTCTTTTATGGTATTCTACTGTGGATGAGAATCCCTCAAAGTTCTCATATTTTCCTTTGTTGAGGTTAATAGCAGCAGTTTCTGTGCATTGCAGTGTAAATGTGCTCATTCTGTGATATCGTAAACAACACATATCATACAGAACGATCTAGCTACGCAGTGTTTGCTAGCTGAAATATAAGCTCTGGTTAAAGGGAAAAGGGCTACTCTGCTGTAATCTCACAGCGTTATGTGTAAACCAGGCTGTGGGATGAATTGTAAGTGTTTTTCCCGAGGCTCTGTACATCTATGGGGCTATCAATCACAGCTAGCCCAGTAAGTCTAACTAGCTAGCTAAAATACACTGAAGAGAACAGAACTACAGGTATAACACCTTTTCATTTCTCAATATTCAGAAAACTTTCCAAATATTGATGAAACTTTTGAACATAATTCGCCAACTCTGAATATGCATCGCAAGAAGCAAAGATATCATCTTATATTTAAAACCTTATATTTGGAATATAATTTAATGTTTGAATTATACAAAAGGAATAATAAATTATGAAAGCTATGACTTCATTTCATAAGAATTTAATAAAATCCCAAATCAGCCCAAAGGATTCAAAAGGATTAAAAGTGGCAAAAGGATTGATTGGTGTCTGTTTATATTATTTTGATCATCAATGTATGACTGCTGATTTCAACTATGTATTAGTACCCAGAAACTACCCAGAAACAACCCAAGCGTATTAGGAGGAGTCCAAGGCAGGGGACGTGTTGAACCTTGCCCCTGTGGTGTATTAGCTTATCGCTCAGGGTTGGTGTGCTGTTTAGGTGGAGGAGAATGAGAAGCAGCGGATGGTGAATGCTGCTGTTAAAGAGATAATGAGAGACTGCAGTCCAAAGCTAAGCCTCTAAAACCCACATATTCACAGCTAATTAAACAAACAGTACACAAACACACACACACACACACAGTCAACTTACAAACAGTAATACAGTTGAATACAAATGCATGCTAATTCACCCAAGCTTTATTGGGTCCTTTCGTATCCACAGGCCAATGTTTTGTGATAAACTGTACATTTTACCACTCCACATTTTACCACTGTTTAGGCCAGAGGAATTAAAAATGCTTGCTTCCAGCTCATGCTGGCTGGGTTATTATAGGCATCAGTGAAAGCCAGAGAAGATGCTGGAAGACCTAGAATCCCAGACTAGGATGTGGTTTCCTAAAGCAGAACAGGGAACGGAGGCCCACAAATCCCTTAATCTACACTGATAACTATCTTTTTTTTAACTGTCGTAATTCTAACAAGACAGAATTATCCGGGTCTGTCAGAACATCCCAAATAAGCCTGCCCCATGTCACCAGCTTTTCTTTAATACACTTCTAATTCTCTTTATCCAAGTAACAGCAACCATTGCTGTCTCAGAGCAGAAAATGACTGTTGGGTAGTTGGCCAAACCAGAAGGGACTCATGTTCTATATACAGTAACAAGGGTAGCTTTATCACATCTGGCCCACTGAGTTTGTAATTAATCAGTAGCCAATCTCACATTCTTCTCTATGTGTGTGTTTATGTGTGGTGGCAGAACACTGTCCTTACCACTGAAAGTCCAAATGGTGGGGTCAATTTTAGCTCACATTTACTGATTTTCTGGGCTTTCAAGTGGCACAACTGTCCAAGCATTAGCCACATCTTCAGGAGAGCCCATGTTTACATGCCTACAGTGCCAAACCATGAGAACCATGGGAGCCATGAGAGGATAATTGGTCCTGCTTTCTTGGTGTGAAGGATGATTTTCCTCTCCTCTGTCAATCACAGAGATGCTAGCCATCCATGACATGTGTCAGCTCATGTTTACAGAACACTTTTTTTTTTAATGCTAGTGCTATCTTCCAAACCTGCTAACTGTACTGAGAATCAAGTGCCACTGCACAACATACATTCTCGGAATGGTTAAGACGTCTTAGCTGTCTAGAGGTTCTACTTAGAACCTCCTTTGTAAGGGAAAACCTCTGCTATATGGATCTATTGTCATGTAAAGGAGGCAAAGGCGGATGCAAGCGCATACTTTTATAAAAGTAAAATAAGCAACTACAATGGTGAGTAAACACAAAACATAGGCTACAGACTAGGGGCAAGACTAGGGGCAAGACTAGGGGCAAGACTAGGGGCAAGACTAGGGGCAAGACTAGGGGCAAGACTAGGGGCAAGACTAGGGGCAGGCAAAGTAACACCAGACACAACAGCAAAAGAAGCTTGACAAAAAGACAGAAAAACTTGAACTAAAATAGTGGTGCTCATTAGGGTGAAACAGGAAACAGGTGTGAGTGAACAATGGACCATGTCACATGGTCATGTGACATGCAGTGGCTGATGGGTACTGTAGTTCAGCACCCTTTATGCGCTAATCTGACATCTATATAGAACCTTCAAGGGTTCTTCCAGACAGACGCTTGGAGATTCTAGTGTACACTATCAATTATTATGTGGTTTTCATTACTTTCAAAACTTTTGCCTGAAATAATGTAATTGATGCAGGACTCCATTGCCTCCACTAGCCAATGTTGGAATGCATATATAATCTGATTTCAAATAAAAAGAAATTAACTTGTTGATGCAGGTGTTTAACTGATTTAAGAACATATCATCATAGAAAAAACTTCATGAATCATCCATATCTCCTCATGCCTGTGTGAGTGTTTGAGAGAACGAAGGAGAACAATAAAAGACCCGAAGTGGCAGCTTGTATAGAGAGGCGGCTTTGCTCTAATTGTTCAATATTTCACCCTCTGAAACACAAACTAGCATCTGTCGGCTTGAAGCGCGCCCAAAAGCTACGGCGCACAAAATCTTCAGGTTACACATTCATCAAGGCACAGCAGAGGAAAGGTAGAGGCACTAACACTTCGTTTTTTCTGACGCCTTTGTCCTTTTGGAGGTGAAAAACAGATGGATGAGTCAACAGTGAGTGATCAACCCAGTAACTATGATCTCTCTCTTTTGAATGTGTGCTGATGTAATGAAATAAAAGCAGTCTACAATATTATAGATAAGATGAAACAATATTATAAAGAGGAACTTATTTCATGTCTTTTCTGAATGCTTCTGTGCTGCTTGATAATTGGCTTACCTGAAGTGAATTCTCAAAGAGAAGACTTTTGTGCTCTTTCCTTTAAACCAAGGCCATGTATTAAGTACAGTGTATGAAGTTCTCACAACTCATAGGCTCAAGTTGCACATATTTTTTAGCCATGACTCTGGTATCTTGTAGCTATAACATAATAATCTGTGGCCACGTCCTATCAAAAAAGAAAAAAAAAAAAAACCACTTCACCTCAGCAGCTCCTCAGCAGTATGTGTAGGAGACGGCAATAAATCTAAATTAATTATGTAAAATAAAAGAACACAAACATCAGAAAAAAAACAGAAATCACACACACACATACACACACCACCAAATAGTTCATTGCTGTGTATAGTGTAACTATCTATCTATCTATCTATCTATCTATCTATCTATATATATATATGTGTGTGTGTGTGTGTGTGTGTGTGTGTAAATTAGAAGACAAGCTTAGAGCTGCAAGATGTGTGTAACGTGTGTAATTGATTTGTGTTATATCCATTTATAGATTTTTGCCTCAGGAAAGGCCTGAAGAGGCTTTATTTATTTATGTTTTGCAAAAATAGAATATTTTCATCTTTTTTTTTCATTTTGTGTTTATACAGCATTACATACAGTCAATTGGGTTTAAAAAAATTAAAAAGCAAATAGTAAAATAGTAAATAGTGTCCCCAGAGGTGTGTATTAATGTGGTACATGTTTTACTTGAGTAATTTTTTAAAATGAATTGTACTTTTAAGAGTCGTTTTAAAAGTGGATAGTCTATCCTCTTACTTGAGTACATGTGTAACGTGAAAAATGTACGTTTACTTAGTTATATTTGTCTACGTTCCTCCTGTTAGATTTTTAAATGAAATTCATTTAACGCACATTCTGTGCATTTTGTTCAAGCGCACCTATCAAATGCATATGACTCCATCCACCAATCCAAAGCATCTTAGAAACAAAGCATAGCTTTAATTCACTAATCAAACGCATACTGTAAGCAAATAATACTGTAGTTGTTAACAGTACTCACAGGAATGGCTCAAACAGTGGACGATGCTGTGGAAGAAGAGCTCCCCTAGCCTTATATTGAGACAATGTCTTCTCTGCAGACCACCAAAACCAATAAATATGGACATTTCAGCATTCAAGAACTCAACTTCCATCTTGACAAAATGTTACAGTAGGTGGTTTTGACTAATAATTAATGGAGTGTGATGGAGCTAACAGTTGCAGGTAATATGGGTAACTGGTGAGCAAAAAATGTTGGTGTTTAATGTTAAAAAATTTTAATTTTAACTATGATACATTAGTAATGTTAACGGTGAACACTGAGCACAAATGAATTTTATAGTTTAGCAGTTTTCTTTTTTTTGGGTGGTGGTGGTGTTCGGGGGGGGGAGGGGGTTGGGGGCTCCACGGGACCCCTGATTATTAAATGAGGTCAGAAGAAGTAACTCACTACTTGAGAAGTCTTTTCACTAGATACTTTCTTTCTTACTTGTAGTAATTTCAATGATTACTTTTACTCCTACTTGAGTAAATATCATTTTAAAGTGAAGTGAAGTGTGGCCAAGTATGGTGACCCATACTCGGAATTTGTGCTCTGCATTTAACCCATCCAAGTGCACACACACAGTAGTGAACACACACACCTGGAGCAGTGGGCAGCCTTTTTTGCCCAGGGAGCAGTTGGGGGTTCACTGCCTTGCTCAAGGGTCTCACCTCAGTGGTGGTATTGAGGGTGGAAGAGAGTGCTGGTCATTCACTCCCTCCACCTACAATCCCTGCCGGACCATGAGACTCGAACCCACGACCTTCGGGTTGCAAGTCCGACTCTCTAACCATTAGGCCATAAATATGCCCTAAAAAAGTAATAACACTTTTCTCTGAGTACAGTTTGTGGTTACTCTACCCACCTCTGCATGTCCCAAACAAGCCAGGGCGACTACAGTAGGTCTGTTATAAGAGAAACAGGGAGAAAGAAACGTCTATGTGAAAGGAGATTTATAAAGACCTTTTGCCTTTGGTCTATAGTATAATACCCAAACAGATTAAAACAGACTGGCTGCCTGTGTGTGTGTGTGTGTGTGTGTGTGTGTGCGTGCGTGTGTGTGTGTGTGTGTGTGTGTAGATACACTATTAGATAAATTTGCCCATATTCTCTGCTATAATATTTTTGCACAGAGCTGCCTCCATAGTTATCTTAAAATGGAAAAATACTGCTGTTCTAGGAACATTTTGCTGCTCCCTGTGCGTGAGAAGATTTTTTTTTTCTTTTTATTACAGAAAATTTGCCTTTTGGTTAAAAATGAAATGAGGTAAATAATGTGTTTTTTTGTTTCTTAAGTTGTTATGGTTAGGGTCGCTCTCTCTCTCTCTCTCTCTCTCTCTCACACACATACACACACACACACACAGAGCTAGGAAACTCAGCTGGATTTAGCTGAAGGAGACAGATTATACTCAATAGTAGCTTTTGTCAAGTCACAAGGGAGGCAGCAAAGCTTCCAAACTCCCATTCTGTACACCAAACCTCAGCTCTGTCCAGCCTGCAGAGAAACACACTGCTCCGAGTGACTTCAAATATATACGTGTTCATCCTGCCAGAACACTGAGGCAAGAGCGAGGGAGAGAGGGAGTGAGACAGCACAGACTTCCTTTTTTGTGTAGTATGCAACATTTGTGAGAGTCTGACAACAGTAGCTTAAGTGACAAACCCTTTTCTGTCTTTAGCTGCTGTGTATCTATAGATTTTTGTCGTATTTTGAACGTGAGCTACGAAATTTTTTTTCCTAAGCTTTTTTTTTTTTTTTTTATCCATCTTTACCAAGGGTGCCAAAAATTCTGCAGCTGGCTATAAGTGAGAGTGAAAGCCAAAAAGACAAGGTTTTTGGAAGCTAACATGGACGATTTTTGGCCTGCTGTGACAAGGACACGTGGAAATGCTGGCTTATCATCCTTTAGTGCTGTGGCTAATGTAACGTGAGCTTGAGAGCGCTGACTCTCTTAATGAAGGCTATTAAAGAATGACAGCTCATGTCTGATGAAGCAGGTCAATAGAATGCCTTTGAGAGTGTGTGTGTGTGTGAGTGTGTGTGTATGTGTGTGTGTGTGTGTGCACGGATATGAGTATCCATGTGTGCATGAAAGAGTGATGGAATGTTAGAGAAGGTTGTGATGGAGAGAGGGAGAAGGAGGAATGAGTGCTGGAGAGGTGATCAGTCAGGGGAAAATCCATTAAATAGACAGCACCGGCTGCGGAATATAAAAATTAAATAATGGAAATCTAACCTTTATTCTAAGAACATTTCAAATAAACAAACAAAAAAATCTCCTTAATTTGACATGAGACCCCCACACACTCACACGCAGTGTGATACAGAGGCTATGATGAATATGTTCATAATAAATAATTGCAGCATGAGAAATGAGAGGCACCGTGTTTTTTATCCCGATCACTCAACCTTGATGACCCCGTCTCTGTCTCTATGCAATACGCTGCTGCCACAAAGCCAGGTAGCCACTAATTAGAGGCTGTCATGGAAATTGTCAGAGTTATGGCCAAGGCTTTTGATTAGAAAGAAAGAGGCAGAGAGAAGGAGAAGTACACAGATGACTGAAGGGCTCTCCGCCTCTCCTGCTCCGTGTCTGCAGGCGACTAGGCCTGGGAGAGAGGTAATTAGTGAGGAGAGGACTGAACTCAATCACAGTTGCCACCTGTGCCAACACACACATTGACACACATGCACACAGAGCGAACAAGCGGGTGGGCAGTCAAAATGACTCCCTTGAGAGAAGAATTGGCAAGAACTTCAGGAATCAGCCGCCCATGGCTCCCTGTGGGGACGGTGCAGCATATGGAGTGTGTGTGTGTGTGTGTGTGTGTTGGGGGGGATGCTCTGTGTGTAAGAGTTTGAACGGAGGAGCTATCCAGAAATAACTACAAAACTTAGCACTGAAAGTCTTAAGAGACCTAAAGTGATAAATTATTCAAATTAATAAAATGTTTTGCCTAATGCTTCTAAGCAGCAATACCTTCAGTTCTGGAGTGCATGATTTCATAAAAAGTATCTGCTACATCCTTATATTTTCATTTATTTTTTATTGATGCAGTCCTCTTTCCTCCTCTCAGACACATACGCCTGCACGCACACTCTCTAATGATATTAGAGTAAGTGGAACAGACATAGTCATTTACATCAACATCTGTTTTTATGTGCGCCAAACTGCTTTATTGGACCGGTCAAATCTCATTTCCATGCAAATCAGAAGCAGCGGACGTGGGAGATGGCACTCCGGGCGTGCCGGGGCTGACTTATGAAACTAAGTGCTGATTGAAACGGGTAACCATATTGAACGAATTATGGAAATCGTACATGATTGGGGTGAGGGATCATTCTGCAAATTTCATTTCTACACATCTGTAAATTGTATACTTACAAGACAATTTTTGTAACATCCTAGGAATAGAGCGAACCCACACACACCTGTATCCTATGATATTGTGGACTGTGTCCAAAGTATTTTTAGTTTTGTATAATGTTGCACTACATTCAATGTGGCCAATTTCTCTCTCTCTCTTTCTCTCTCTCTCTTTCTCTCTCTCTCTCTCTCTCACACACACACCACACACACACACACACACACACACACAGACAGACATGACAGGAGGTTTGCTCTGTCTTTCTTCCCTTTAAAACACTCCAACGCTCTCAGAGGAAGAGTTAATAATTCGAGTGGCTGATTTTGGCAGGCCTTCAGAAGGCCAGGCCTCAATGCGATTAACTGAGTCACTGTGACTCACACAGAGTTCTGCTGAGTCGCATTAATGCAATTAGGAAGTTGCTCCTCTTCATCAGAGAGAGGCACTGAGAGCGATGCCAACAAGCAGGAGCTGTGAAGAGTAGAAGCACAGACACGAATATGAAGACATTATATTGAATTTAAAGCCTGACTCTCTCACTCTGTCACTTGGCAATGTTACACTGCACTGAAATTAGGTTTTAAAAGATACGTAAAAAAGAACATATGTATAAAGAATCAATCTTTTTCCACTACATTACTGTGTCCTGTGTAGCATGCATAAGTGGTCAGTGATTAGGTTAAGGTGATATACATATATATACATATATTTGGTCAGTGCTGCTCATTTGGGGTGTAGCATGGTGTCTTGAAATAATCTGTGATTATACAGTATTCAAAGACTCACTGGTATTTAAAAAATGGCCAGTGAATGCTCCTCATGACCGTGACCCTGCCTCCTCTCCACCGCCCACAAGGAGTAAAACATGAACAAGATAATACAGAGAAGTCAGTTTTTTTATTGTATTTTTTTCTTCTTTTTTTGGAATAGAAAGAATGGCTCAATGGTATACATTTAGGAATTAAGGAATGGGTTTGAAATAGTTTTCTTTGTTTTAAATGTTTTATTTATCATCTGACAATAGTGACAGTATTCATATCAAATAAAAAGTCCGTTTAAATCTGCAAATCTGTTGGCTCTGTAATCTAATAGTTGGCCTGACCTCATTTAACTACTGGCCCAGTGTTGGAAAAGTTGATTTAAATGTGGCTAAAAGGCTGTTGGCTCTGTAATTTAATCGTTGACCCAATGCTGGCACTTAACGTTGGCCCCATGGAATGGCCCAGTGTTGGCCCGGTGTCTGGGATTTTATTTGGTGTAATATTTGAAGAGCACTTTTTATAAAAAACATTTTGCATATTTGATCCATTCATTAGGTAGACCAGCCAGGTCATAGTACAGAATGGTTAAGGATAGTACAGAATGGAGCTGGTCAAGCAGGTCTCAAAAACATAGCATGAACTGGTAAGCAAAAGTGGTCAACAGGATTTTCCAGCAGGGTGATGAAAGCTTTCTATGAAGGTCACGAGCTGATTTGGTCCATGGGCTGTTATTTGCCAACCCAAAACATACCCTATCTCTTAGGCTTTCACACCTCAAACCACCAAAGGGTAGTTTATCCCTCTGTGAAAATTATTCTCAGGTCTTATTTTTCATCAAGTCTTAAAAATTTGAAATGGGAGTTGTAAAGTCCCTTTGTAGCTCCACCGATGTTGCACTCTTGCTCTGCTTTTTGCTCCTTCTCTCTTGTTTTTATCTTACTCTCCTTTCTATGTACTCTATAATCATTTGTCAACTTGGGTCTCTTCTAAAAGCCTCACAAAAATGTGACAATTCTTCAGAGACACTGTTAAAAGTCCATCAAATTGTCTGTCAAGTCTTTTCATACTGGCAAGTTATAATGCTGATAAGTTGTTTGTAACCAGGTTGTCCACACTGGCCGTCAGTGGACAGAAGAATAGCGCAGGGAATCAAGGTGAGAAAAAATGGACATGGTTTAATAAGCCAGAGAGCACCTGACAGTGGATTAAAAAGGGGCAGAGAATGAGAGGGATAGACAGAGATGAAGAGAGATGGAGAGGAGTGGCAGAATAAGGTATGGCCTTGAAGGTAATAGAGGACAGCACTTTTCAGGTCTAATAAAAGCTCTAAAACAGCCACAGTGACAGGACCCAGTCATCCTGCCTCATAGCCTATCACTGTGATATACACCCAGGCTACACACACACACCCACACACATACACACACACCAGCCTGACTCCTCTATTTTTCTATAACAGCTCTAAGTCGTGGGATTACCACCACAGTGACACAAGAGCTCTGTAATAGAAAAGAGCAGCAGAGGCTGGAGTGTCATCAGCCTCTCCACAGCGATGTCACCTCTTCACAAAAAGCACTTTAAACAAGGCATCAGGCAAAGCAGGAGTTGAGGGATGACATGCAAAGAATGTCTATTAGATACAGAGCCTTGGTACACCTACTAGTTCACATCATATAGATGGGATCTGCAATTTTATTATTATTATTATTTAATGATGCTCCAACTACTAACTTATTCTTTGTCACAGCTGTCATCATTATTATTTAGTTATAGTTATACAGCTGATTGACCAGTCACTTCAGTTGAATGGGTTACTTTTAATCCATTAACAATAAACTAGGAAACATGCTGTTATATACACTCACTGTCCACTTTATTAGGAACATCTGTACACCTGCACATTCATTCAGTTATCCAATCAGCCAATCATGTAGCAGCAGTGCAATGCATATAATCATGCAGATACAGGTCAAGAGCTTCAGTTAATGTTCACATCAAACATCAGAATGGGGAAAAAGTGTGATCTCTGTGACTTTGATCGTGGCGTGGATGTTGGTGCCAGAAGGGCCAGTTTGAGTATTTCATAAACTGCTGATCACTCGTGTATCTGCATAACTCTGCAATTTACAGAAACATACCCAGGGCTGTATTCAGCCCTGTATTTACATCCATTCATTCATCCTTAGTAACTGCCTGGTCAGAGCTGTGGTGGTTTAAATAAGGTTACTAGTTTGTTTATATTCTGGGAAATTTATCAGAAACTATTGTGGGCAGGTACAAACGAGTGGGATTTAAAAAAAAATAACAGCCTGAAAAAACAGCCAGAATTTTTTTTTTATATTCTCACACAAATATCTAAATATTTGGAGCACTAAACAGATACAGATAGTTCCACTGCATTATACCCCTAATATATACACATTTTATTTTATTTGTTTGTTTATGCCATCTGATTTCCACTGAAGCACTGGATTCAATAAAACACACCTTTTCACTCCATCATACACAACCACATCATAGATTCAGTTGGTGAAATTATAAGAATGAGAAGCTCTAATTTTTCCAATAAATAAAAATAGTGGTACATACATACTTACTGTTTGAATAGTTAGAATAAATCTCTACGGGGATCACAAGGAGCTCCCTCGAAATGTTTCTCACTAAAAAGGATTTCGGACTGCAACAGCAACAGATCAGCTGATGTAGAAGATCAGCACAAACACACACATTCTGTTCAGAGAACAGAAAGATCTTCAGTATTAAGTAGTCAAATGTTATAATTAAAAATTGAAACCTTCCTCCGCACTCACACATGCAGAAAATGTCAAATGAGTTGGAAGACTAATAGATACGATAGACAAAATATGAAATAAAACCCTGTAAGATCAGCCCTTTTACTGGCGCCATGAGGTCAGAATATATCTATCAAGACTGCCCTCTATCCTCCCTATCCTCTCCACTAATCCCCATAAACCATCACCAGACTCAATCCATCTAGACTCTTTTTCTTCTCTAATAGCTTGGGGTATGGATCATGTAGAAGCAAATTTCCTTGAGACTAAAATGAACCAACAACAAAAGCAGTGGACTGGAAGGCTGAAAATTAAGTTTATGTAACAACAGCAACGTAGCTTCCCCTTTTCTGGATTCTTACCCCGCGTTCACACTAGCGAGCAACAAATCAACCAGCAACTATTCATTTTCAATGTACACACGATACGGAGCCGCAATTTCAGCGAAGATTTTCTCCTTTTTATGTAAATTAGGTGTGAAGCGGTAAAGCGACAAACCCAAACCAAATTGGCTCGAAGGATGATCGTATGGTGTGCGTGGTACAATATTTTTTCATTCCCCCTCTCACTTTAGTTCCTACCTGCAATTAGCTCCTATGCAGACTTTTAAAAAGGAAGAAAAACTAATACAGTAGCTGTGTTTTCATCTTATCCTGTCATATACGACCTCTCATTACATATGTATAGAGACATTACAAAGAAAAATACAGCTTGGAAGGAAGCAGCAGAGATTGTTCGTGTCTCTGAAAAGTGTTTGTAGCCAGTACAGTTAGCTTGCACTTCTTATCTGCTAAGAGCATGATAATAACATTTAAATCAAACAACCAATTTTCACACTGATTAGTTCATTATTTCATTTAACTAGTTAGAAGAAGATATATGGATGTACAGGCATATGGTGGTGCCTTTGGTGAGTGTATGGAGCTAGTACAGCTAGTTTGCACCGCTAATCTGCTAACAAAACTAACATGAAGCCTGGCATGTAACGTACATCAGATAACCAATTCTGACACATTTTTCATTTTATTAAAATGTTAGAATACGTTTTAAAGACAAATAAATTGTATACTGTAAATCATGTGCTGTAAGCAATACATTTTGGCTACCGCCCTTTCTAATCAGAGCTAAAAATGCATCCATGCAAGCAATAACACTATAGCGCTGCTGATATATTATGTATATATATAGTGTGTGTACATATATATATATATATATATATATATATATATATATATATATATATATATAGATACACACCCGTATATAAGTAGCAAGTGCTATACATATATATATATATAGATAGATTTTACTCCCACTAGCCTGTTGTCCTGTACTGTAGGTCACCATTTTTTTTTCTGGAGATTTAGCACACAGACTTGGAGCTAGCTCATGTAAAGCCCACAGCATTCTATTCGACACATCTATTCAATTAGGCCTGTTTGATTTCCCCTGAGTGCACCCCCCTCTCTCCTCTCCTCAAAACGCATCATTAACACAGGCTTAGCCTTCCTATGGGACCTCCTGCCTCGAGTCAGACCCAAACTACAGAGCTGCTCTGAGTCCATGAAACAAACATAGCAGCCTGCTGCTTTCTGAGGAGGCACAGGAGCCCCATTCAGCTGGCTCTCAGTGATGCTTTATGAGCTGAAAACACATTAAGCCTGGAGAAGCCAGGCTTAAAGTCTTGACCAAATATCACTCACAGGCCCAACAGTTTAATTCAAGTCAACTCAGCTCAAGTTTATTGTTGTTACATTCTATAAAGCAGGGGTTTGCAAAGTGGGGTCTGTGAATCATAGCCGTGTGTGTGTGTGCGTGTGTGTGTGTGTATGTGGAATTACTTTACAGTTAAAGTGGTACTTGGCTGCAAAAGTTTGAGCACCTGCTTTGTTGATCTGGGAAATAAGGCACTGAAGGTATGGTGAGAAACTGTTGAACAGTTGCTGATTTGTTTTTAGAAAGAGCAAACCTCCAGGAAATGGACCAGAAAAACAGGCAACTGTGCTGCAAGCAGTAATCTCTCTGCTTCATCCAGAAGTCTACAATTGATTTCGAATTTTAGAGTACTGAAGCCCTACCCAGCATGCAAACTCCCCAGTAGTTCCCTCACTCACCCCTGACTTTTCATCGAAGATCCTGATCCCGCTGAAGGACACTGTAAGAAAAACTTTCTGCTTGTGTTCTCCTTTCGAGCGTGCTGAGGCTGCGATCCCCTACAGAAAACAGAAAAAAACACAAATTCACAAACTGATACACTGTATGCTGGGTCTTGGTATGTGGGTTTGGATAAACTGAAATTTCATGAACAAACATCAGTATCTTCAGTTATCACTGAAGTCTTTAAACAAATCTGCATCACCACCATTACTTCTCTTCCATGTTTCAAAATGAACAGTTCCACATTCCAGTAAATTTGATTGTAAACATGATATATATGACACAATTCACTCAAATCTAAAAAACAACTTGGATTGGTCAATCTCTGGTTTCTTTGCCAATGAGAATGTAGGGGAGTAGTAACAACTTCATTGGTCAAAGTCCATGACCCATTTTGACTTTCGTAAAGCTAACTCATGAAAAATGAGTACAAATGCTAACCCTTACCTTAACCATAACCTTCATAATTTTTTTAGATCATTTGTAGTTAGTATTTTTATGAATTTGCTGGTTTGTTGTTTCAGGCATTGTTGTTGCAATGAAAGATGTGGGAACATAAATGTGTATGTGTCAAACGATTAGTGAGGATAAATTACACTTTCCCAAACATTACACCCACATCTGTGCATTTTTTTTTTTTTTTGCATGTGCACATTTATTTTTTATGAAATATTGTGCTCTTTACTTTTAGCAACAAACTAACACCATTTTTCATGACGGCCTATGTGTGAGATTGTGACAGACAGTATGTTTTTGACAGTTAAGGACAAAAAGTATGTGCATGTGTCTGTCCAACTGTGTGCATGTGTGTACGTTTGCACACTAGAAACTGATCTACAAAATGTTGTTTCTTTTAACTACCCCGGGGGGACTCATTCCTTTCTCCCTCTGTTGTTCAATAACGTGATGCTGGTATCGATTGGTCCTGATTGGTGGAAGTCTGTGGGGCATATGAGTACACCTCCTTTAGAATAACATACAGTATATGTGTTCATTATTCACACCATGGTGCTGCACTTACTTGGAAAGCAACATCTGAAACATATTGAAGGCTGTGAAAAAACGTAGCACAGAAAAGTAGCAGCACAGAACTGACGTATACAAATGCTTTCTGATCATATCTGTTGGTGCGAGAAACTCCATTCAACCCAGGCCTGTTGATACTGTGACCTTAATGCCTGAAAGTCCAGTTAAGCAGGTAGTATAGAACTCAGTGCTTTTTTTTTTTCCCCTATCATGGCAACTCACACTCCTATATTCAAGGAGTGTATGCATATGTGTATGGTTAGTGAGAGACAGAAAGAGAGGGCAAGAGATTAGTAATGATAATGCAGGGGTGTTAGTTTACTAAGAAGTGAAGGATTGTGGGAATATGGTTATAGATTAGCTGCTGAAATGAGCGAAGGGATAAACAGCTGTGATGAATGGCAGCCTGACCTCCATTACAATTAAATAAAGATGCAAATCATGAAATGGTCCAACACTGCCATACACACACATGTACATATGGATGCACATACATACACATGTACAGTATACTGTATGTATTACTGCACATACATACGTACATACATATGTGTATTACTGCAGCTAAATAATGTTATCTTTCATTTAGTTTTTCCAAATAAAAGTTGCAGTTAAAATCCTTTCGTGAGGGGATTCATTTCCCAAAAAGAGTTAAATACATCCCCACACATACATGCACACACACACACACACACACACACACTTGGCTGGGCAGTGTTTACAGGGCTCATTAACTCAGCTGATGGATGTAGGGTATGAGAGATCATTCACATTGTGACTGCAGTTGTGCGCGCACACAAAAACACACACACACACATACGAGCAAGCACACACCTTTAGCTTCATCATTGAGTCCTGACAGAGCTTGTCTCCTCTTGCGGCGGTGACCTCATCAATGCCGATGAGCTTGGCCTTGTAGCGGACACCATCCCCTTTAAAGCGCTTTATCAGAGCTGCCTCAGTGCGGTCCTGCCCTGAGGAGGGGGAGAGAGAGACAAAAAAAAAGGGGATACAACTATTAATTAAAGCTCCCTGGTGATGCACATTTCACTAAAACATACAAAAAAAACTAAATATATTGGTTTTTGTCCCCGTTTGCTGTGAGCAATAATTATAACTATGATTACATGCCACATTTCACTCATCTATCCATTATAAAGGTACTACAGGAACACAGAGTGCATTAATGAAAGCAGTGTATACTGTACATTGTGTCTGCTTTCCGTAGCTTTGCATTATACACACCTGCTTGGGGTGACTGACAGTTCTTGTTGTTTACACCAAATTCCAGGAAAGTACATTGCATAAATATGATAAACACTCTCCTTCGAGGGCTGCACAATACTGTGCACAATAATGGCTAAATACTAATCACAATTATTTATCCTGTTTAGGAATAAAACTGTTTATCATTTCTTTATCATCAAATCTGCAGAGAACAACCTTTTATTTTCTCTATTTTTTGTTGTTTATTAAGGCCTTGATTTAGCAAATTCCCAAATTCAGTCATTCATCTTCAGTAACTATTTTATCCTGGTCAGGGATGTGGTGGATCTGGGAATACTGGGCGTGAGGCAAGAATACATCCTGGATGGAATGCCTGTCCAGCACAGTGCAGCACACACAAACACACACACACCCCTATAGGCAATTTAGAGCAGCCAGGATGTTTTTGGGAGATGTGAGAAAACCAGAGAACCCAGAGGAAACCCACACAAACACAGGGAGAATATGTGAAATTCAACACACACCATAACCTGAGCTCAGGATTGAACCAGGGACCATATACCTGCTGCACCACCTTGCCACCCAGATCCCAAATAAAGAGTACTAATAAGCATGTGAAATCTGATATATTTGCGTGTGTAGTTACTGGGTATGTTGTGGGTGATTTACAAAGAATAACTCCATACACTGTCCTAATTGTTCTCAATATCCACAGTGAATTTGGACCATAAAGACTTCTGGAACACTAAAACACATGCATTTGTGATTATGGGTCAAGTAAAACGCAGATTAAAGGTAATAAGATTTATCAAAATATTGTCCAAATACAATATGAATGCAAAATAAAGGCAGGTATACATGAGTTTTTGTTCTGCTCATAAAGTATGTGTAAAAGAATAAATAAAAAAAATAAAACCCAAACCTTTTCACAGGGTCTGTTCAAATGTTGTTGCCATTTAATGTACACATATATGTGGCAGATATATAATGTGAAATTTACACTTCTGCAGTAATAAATCATAATTCCAAGAAGCATTTTATTCTGACATACTGACACATAAGTTTGAGAAACTTAAAATAATGGTTTTATTTTGTCTTCACTTGGCAGAAACGGGTTTTGCACATTTAATACTTGCCCTTCAGCTGTATTAATTTGTGCATGCAATTGCAGATCCCAAAGTGACTTTTGGGCATAGTAAATTACACTGCACCCCAAATTGCATATTCATTAACGCAAACAGGCAAAATAGGGAAAAATTTATATTTTGCTCGTTTGAAATATGCAATACTATCTAAGCTCAGTTTGTAAAACAAGAAGTTTGCTCTTTTTTTTTTTAAAGCAAACCAGGGCCTATGAGTCTATATACACTCACCGGCCATTTCTGTACATCTGTACATCTGTACCCCTGCATACTCATGCAATTGTCCAATCAGCCAATCATGTGAAAACAGTGTAATGCACCAAATCATGCAGATACAGGTCAAGAGCTTCAGATCATGTTCACAACAAACATCCGAATGGGAAAAATGTGATATCAGTGACTCTGAAACAGCAGATCTCCTGGGATTTTCATGCAAAACAGTCTGTATATTTCACACAGAATGGAGCAATAACTGAAAAAAAAAACATCAGTGAGCAGCAGTTTTTCAGGTAGACACGTCTTGTTGATAAGAGAGGTCAGAGGACAATGGCCAGACTAGTCTGAGTTGACAGGAAGGCTTTAGTAACTGAAATACCCACTCTTTACAACCATGGTGAGCAGAAAAGCATCTCAGAACACATAACACATCTGACCTTCAGATGGATGAGCTACTGCAGCAGAAGAAATCATCAGGTTCCACTACTGTCTGCCAAGAACAGGAATCTGAGACTACAATGGGCACAGGCTCAAAGAAACTGGACAATTGAAGACTGGAAAAAGAGCAGGCAACATCTGTACATGTGTATATTGATTTAATTGTGATTTAATTATTTAGAGTCAGTAAAACCCAATATCTAAAGTTAATTAGCTAACATGTGCTAAGATCAAATGCATCCAAAAATTGTGATCATTTGCATTTACATTTATGGCATTTGGCAGATGCCCTTATCCAGAGCGACTTACAAAAGTGCTTTGAAGTCTATCAAAAATACATTCTGATACTGGCTCACTAGGTCACAAACTAGGAATACCATCAGTCCAAAACTCTGTTGGGGAGGTAATAGACAAGCGCTCAGACAATATATATATATATTTTGGTTTTGTAAGTGCTAACTAAAGTACCTTAGGAAGAGGTAAGTCTTTAGACGTCGTTTGAAGACTGCCAGTGACTCAGCTGTTCGGACATCTAGGGGAAGTTCATTCCACCACCTTGGGGTGCCAGAACAGAGAACAGTCTCGATGCATGCCTTCCTTGTACCCTGACAGATGGTGGGACCATTCGAGCAGTGCTAGAGGATCGGAGGGAGCGTGGTGCCGTGGTGCCGTGATCAGAATTGAAATATGCTGAATGAGCGAATGAAGGTATAGATTATAATTGTGAGCCAGTGCAACTGAATCCTATATGTTTAGAGAGATCACACTGAGATATATGTGTGGGGTATGTAGGTATATTTGATTTGAGATGATCAAAGGGTTCAGCTCACACATGAAAACAGCACCCAATCACAGTACAGAAGATAAAACCAGTCCCTCCTACACACTGGTCACATAGACTTTAATTGGCAACCTGGACTGACCAATCGATCGCTCCTATAGCACGGACGCCAATTAAATCGCCTGCACCCACCAGAGCGGAGACAACCAAAGCCAATTAATTCAGAATCTCCACACACACACACCTACAGGTAACTGACCCTGCTGATAACCCTGGGGACACACAGTAAACACCAACACTTTTAACTGGTTAATTGGAAGCATGGAGGTCAGAGGACAAAGAATGTGTGCTGCTTAAACAGTGAAATGCATTCATTACAGTATATTTAAAGCTTAACTCCCCTCCGGACATGTTCTCTTCTTTTAATACGTTAATCTGTATGACCAGGATTTTCGCAGGATTTTAATTCTCTCATCTTCTTTATCTCTGATGGTCGAGGCACATGACAATCCTGCTGTATCATCTGGCTCTCTCTCTCACGCTCACTCTCGCTCCTAGCTGCCGTATTGTCGCTCGTATCAGTAGCACTCTTGTGTTGACCTTGCTCTAACACACTCCTCAATGTTATCTATTGTGGCCACTCAATGGCTGTTCTTGTCTCAGAAAATACAGGGTCGGGATTTTATTAATCGAGTACAGGCTGAGAGAGAGTGTGTAGCGAGGCACAAGGCTGTAAATTCTTTGCATCGGACAGCAACTTTAATAAATGCTTGGGGAAAAAATATGAAAAAAATTAGTGGTGATGATAAATAGGATTAGAACCTTTCAAACAAATAGTTATTAAAGGGTTAAAAAGTCTGTGGTTTTCCAGAGGAAGGCATTAGCAATAATTCAGTATGAGTTCTGTCCATATTACATATAACTTCATAAAAGATGACTGAACATTAGTGGACAAAGCTCCTCTCTCCCAACCCGGCAAGGTTAATATAATTTTTAAGGTAATTTTATTGCCCTACAGACTCCTTACTGAACTGACTCATTACGCCAACTCACAGCTGGCATCGAGCATTAAGGAATCGTATTAAGGGAAAAAGTACCCATTTTCTACCTCATCTCTGTCTACTGCATCTGTAGCATGTAGTGTGTCATTACCAAGGACGCGACTTTTGATACTTTTTCCTCTAATACGAAAAGAACAGAAAACCTAAGGAAAGGGCGATTGTTGGGGAATCAAGTAACAATTATATGAAACATGTTTATAAGGTCGCTTTCATGAATCACTCATTCACTCAGTCACTCACTCATTTACTCTCTCACTCACTCACTCACTTTCTTACTCATTCACTCACTCACTCCGTCACTCATTTATTCACTCACTCACTTCCTTACTCAATCACTCACTCATTCACTTTCTTACTCACTCACTCGATCACTCACTCATTTACTCTCAATCACTCACTCATTCACTTTCTTACTCACTCACTCGATCACTCACTCATTCACTTTCTTACTCACTCACTCGATCACTCACTCATTTACTCTCACTCACTCACTCACTTTCTTACTCACTCACTCACTCATTCACTTTCTTACTCACTCACTCGATCACTCACTCATTTACTGTCTCACTCACTCACTCATTTACTCACTCACTTTCTTACTCACTCACCCACTCGCTCACACATTTACTCACTCACTCGATCACTCACTCATTTACTCTCACTCACTCACTCACTCACTCACTTTCTTACTCAATCACTCTCATTCACTTTCTTACTCACTCACTCGATCACTCACTCATTTACTCACTCACTTTCTTACTCACTCACCCACTCGCTCACACATTTACTCACTCACTTTCTTACTCACTCACTCACTTTCTTACTCAATCACTCACTCATTCACTTTCTTACTCACTCACTCGATCACTCACTCATTTACTCTCAATCACTCACTCATTCACT
>CM040472.1:4997877-5040798 GCA_022758105.1 Pangasianodon gigas | reverse complement strand
TCACTCATTTACTCTCAATCACTCACTCATTCACTTTCTTACTCACTCACTCGATCACTCACTCATTTACTCTCACTCACTCACTCACTCACTCACTTTCTTACTCAATCACTCTCATTCACTTTCTTACTCACTCACTCGATCACTCACTCATTTACTGTCTCACTCACTCACTCATTTACTCACTCACTTTCTTACTCACTCACCCACTCGCTCACACATTTACTCACTCACTTTCTGACTCATTCACTCACTCTCTTACTCAATCACTCACTCATTCACTTTCTTACTCACTCACTCGATCACTCACTCATTTACTCTCACTCACTCACTCACTCACTTTCTTACTCAATCACTCACTCATTCACTTTCTTACTCACTCACCCACTCGCTCACACATTTACTCACTCACTTTCTGACTCATTCACTCACTCTCTTACTCAATCACTCACTCATTCACTTTCTTACTCACTCACTCGATCACTCACTCATTTACTCTCACTCACTCACTCACTCACTTTCTTACTCAATCACTCACTCATTCACTTTCTTACTCGCTCACTCGATCACTCACTCATTTACTGTCTCACTCACTCACTCACTCACTCACTCACTCACTCACTTTCTTACTCGCTCACACATTTACTCACTCACTTTCTGACTCATTCACTCACTCTCTTACTCATTCACTCATTTTTGCTAATTTACTCACTCGCATATTCATCATTCACTCATCCATTTGCTCTCACTTGGTCACTCAGTCTATCACTCACTCTCTCAATCATTCATTCACTCATTCACATTCTCTAGCACCTTTTCTGACACATTTACTGACTCACTCATTCACTCTCTCCCTCACTTTCTCATTCATTCATTTTCTCAATCATTTACTCTCCCATGTATTCACTCTCTCACCCACTCACTTTCTTACTTGCTCATTCACTCAATCATTGACTTATTCACTCTTTTCCCACTCATTCGCTCACTCACCCACTCATAGACTCTCACTTACTCTCACTCACTCACTCACTCATCCAGTCAGTCAGTCACTCTCTCACTCACTCATTCATACACTAGAGATTTGTCTGATAAAAAGCCACTATCTGTTGCTGCTCTTTACATTTAGATTATTTACATTAAGAAATTATATATAAACAGAGAATGACAGAGAGGGAGAGAGAGACAGAGGAGAGAAAATGGAGGAATGAATTCTATAAGTGGACATAATGAGTTTGGATGTGTGTGGGTGCACCCGTGTGCAGGCTTGGAGACATCACATCATGTGAACTGTAATAGCTGAAGAGGACTGAGCATCAGCCTACATCTTTCTCCACAATCTACAGTCTCTCTGAATACATTACCAACAGATCTCCAGCCGCAGTGCTGAGGTCTCGCTTTACAACGTGAGCACTCTACTGCCCCCCAGTGCTCTGCTTTATACCTCATCAACAGCTGACCATCACTTACAGTTGCTGATCGAACAATAAAAAGCACAACAAAGCCATCAGCAAAAGACACACACCTCCATCATTAGCTACAAATAACCATCTACCACTAACCACTATGCATTCCTGAGTCAAGATATAAGAATGAAATCACAAGCTCAATTTTATTTTCATCTTTTAGGAAAATATCAAACATGAATTTAAAGAGATGATCCTTTCCATAAAAGCCGTCTGTATTATAAATCCTGTGTATCCAAAGATTTGTACAGACATGCAAAGTTTATAGGCTGCATTTGGGGCACTACATAGCAACCAATAACATGGAGATGCAATGAGACAGCAAGTATATACGGGCTATAACCAGCACACACACACACACACACACACACATTTCATTACTTGCAAGAAGGCTGATATCCCTGATGGCAGTGCTTCAGTGCCAGCTGAACACACACAACCTAATGACTTCCAACAAGACTTTTCATTTTCTTACAACGATGCACTCCGCTTCTTTATTAAATTAAGCATGCTGCTGTTTGTCTTCCCCTCCCACTTACTATACCTCTCTCTCTCTCTCTCTCTCTCTCCGTCCTCCCTCCATCCTCTGAGCCTCCATCCTCTCTTGGAATCTGCTTTAATGACGCTGCCACATTCCCCACGCATCCATCTCATCGTTTAACCTTGTCTTTCTCTTAAGGTCTATCAACTGTAACCTATTATCATTTATCAGAAAAAAAAAAAAAAAACAATATGCGGGTTGTCTGTTGTTTATCTTTCCTGGATTAAAGATAAAAAGTCAGAATTGGTATTCAGTGCCAAAGCTGTTTCAAAGGCTTGCTGTGCAACAGTGACTCTACCGTTTGAAGTGACTTTAAAATATCGAGTTCATTAAACTTCAAAGAACCGCGCGATGAATACATCACCAATATGACATGTCGTGGTCCCCCAAGATACAAGCAAGATACACAAGATACAAACAAACACACACACACCAACATGTTTGCACAACACACACAAAATTAGACTGCACATTCTGTTTGAAATTCATGTCATGTATCTGGAGCGGCCCGAGAGAGAAAGGCGGGCACATTTACGACGTGCTGCATTCATTCAGGATGCTGTCCGGAGATGGCTTTATATATATTCAGCCTCTTCAAGAAAAACAGCTCTGAAGAAGTATTTTAAAGGATTACTCCATGCTTTTCAATCTATTCTCTATCTACAGCACCTGTAATATACTGTAGTATGTATGATTACTGTGACATTGATTTTTCCCTGATCAGGATTTGTCATTTTTAAAAAAATCGCGATAAATGATTTAATCGTCCAGAACCAATACTGATAAAACCGATAAAAGAAGACAGGAAAATGAGCATTTCTACCAATACCGGCAGTGGTAATCATGAAAATGGTGGATTTTTAAGTGATTCTGCAGTAATGCGCAATAAACAAAAAACATAAAAAATAAAATAAAAAAAACAGTACGTTTTTGATCTATAGTACTTTTACAAATTGGTCCACGTGGCCGACATTTTCTCTGTTAATCTGCTGTTGCTCAAAGTGTTTGAATGCATCTGACTTGCAACTGGAAAAGGAAAAAAAACGGCATATTTATTCACTATCACGAGTAACACTTTTTGTCAAGTCAAGTCCGGTTTATTTGTAAAGCACATTTAAAAACAATGAATGTTGTACAAAAGCTCAAATAAAGTCAGTCAAGTTAAAAAAATTAAGTTGATAAAAAACTGATATAACAAATTGATTTTAAAAAAAGAATTGTACTAGAATAGGTAAATAAAAAAGAATAATAATTAAAAGTTAGATAAAAGTACAACATTACAATAGGTAAAATATTCATTTGAAACTTTTGTCTGACATGTTGAATCGCTGATCTCCCAGTTTATTCG
Source organism: Pangasianodon gigas (assembly GCA_022758105.1). NCBI lineage: Eukaryota > Metazoa > Chordata > Actinopteri > Siluriformes > Pangasiidae > Pangasianodon > Pangasianodon gigas. The sequence goes on along the minus strand of CM040472.1, from coordinate 5,037,446 downwards.
GGAAAGAAGAGCGTATTTTTGAGCGATAACTCACATTAGCAAACTCCAGTGTTAAATATGCAAAATGCATGAAGGTTGGCAGGTCTGGAAAAATAAATAAAATAATAAATTTGGAGGAAATGGTATGGATATTACGGCAGTGTAATATCATGTAGAGATGATTACATCGCATATTATATCACACAAGGCTACCGTAGATGGTATATTTGTTGACATGTGACTTACATAAAGGAAGTCTTCTTGTATTTAATGAAATACATAATTTTTAGAATACTTTTTTAAGATTCAGCATTTAAAGGTTTGTTTGTTTGTTTGTTGGAAATTAATATTGGACAACTTTTTGAAGGGAAGAATTTGTGGTTAATAGTGTTGGTCTAATCCTGTATAAATACCACAAAAGTGTAAATAACCATAATCGCTTTTTTATTGTATTGATCCAGTTTTGGTATGACGTTCTCCCATGTCTATGCTATCCTAAAAACTCTCTCGTTAGAGTGTTGTAGTTTAAAGTTCATGTTAAGTATTTAAATGGAACGGTCGTTCAACTCGGAAATCTACCTAGCCGAGTTCTAGGTCATAAACAAACCCGACGTCACAACAATATAGCGCACAGTGAATGGTAAACAGAATCCCCATTGCATTATTTTCTTCTACACGGTGTCCCAAAGCTCTCCATACATTGGGGAAATTAACACTTTTTAGCAAAATGTAACTTTATTTACAAAACGTCCTCTATATGATTGCCATTTCTTTGTACACACACACACGGAGTCGTCTCTCCTAACTTCAGCTCCCAGTTTGGTAACAGTGTGGTGTGTGATGTTCTTGCCATGTTTCCTGTTAAAGTCCATCGCAACCTTGTGACAGCTTCCTGATCCAGCCATGAGAATGATTTCAATATGTTCTTCTTTTGTCAAAGGCATTCTTAAAGACTATCTGAAAGAAATTTATAATATAAAATAAGTATGAAAGATTTTGGAAGACATTTTGCTAAAAAGTATTAATTTCCCCTATGTATGGAGACTTTTTTGACACCCTGTAGATAAAACCCGAAGCAACCACGAACAAGACAGTTCACCTGCATTGTACATCATTTCTCTTCATTATTCCCACAAATATAATTCATATAGATCTTATTAATATGTGTAGTAAATTCAGAGATTAGGCATAGAAATATGACTGAAGCACTGGAGTGCTTTTAGATCTGGATACGGAAAAATCGACTTGGAACTTTCCGAGTTCTGAGTACAATCGATTGCAGCATTAGACTTCCATTATCAGGAACTTTCAGGAAATTGGGTTTTGAGATCTTTTCCGTGTTGAAATCCTGCTCCATGGTAATCACACATACGCTACAGGTGTGCTAGAGACAGTTTAAGTTGAAAAACATTGGAATATTCCTTTAAGGCTAGCAGGAAAATGCAGACTTATTTTCCTCTCCATGACTAAGGTGCCCCTTCTGATTGATGAAGACAACTGCAAGCTATTAATCAGCTGGGGTATTAATCAGGGTGGTCTGTGTGTATTCATAGGTGCGTGTGTGTATACGTGTGTGGTATTCATCAATTCTCCATATGAGCACCTGGAATCTAATGCCATGGTGCTCATACAACCACTCATCATAAATCATTATAAATCAGTTTGGAGAACTGTGTGTGTGTGTTTGTGCGTGTGTGTGTGTATGTGTGTGTGCATACATATAAGGCTGACTATTGCTTCCTTCACCTTAAATAGTCATTGGCTTCACAGTTATACTTCTGATGAAAAATCACAGAAATCCATTCAGATGGATGCGTCGACACACAAGAGGACAAGTGGAAAACAAGAGAGACGGTGAGAGAAAGAGCAGAATCACTTTGTAGTCTTAGCTATTCAGCACATCTATCAGAAAGAATGGTTTTAAAGCGAGCTGACAACCTTCATTTCACTCATCCGCCATGCAGCACCATGAAGCACTTCATCCTGCACCGTCCTCTCTTCATTCTGCACCCTACAGCCTGTCAGTGAATTACAGCCGTCCTCTGAACATCAGCAGCACACTGACACAGAGCCGCAGAATTGAGGGATGGATAGAGAAAGTGTGTGTGAGAGAGAGAGAGAGAGAGAGAGAGAAATGCAAGGCGAGTGAGCAGAGAGAGTAATAAATGTCATAGTGAGACTCTGCAGTATTAAATAACCTGGACCTTTGTCCAGACAGACGCTGAGCTTATCACCCATTGGAGACACTGCAAGGTCCCACACACACACACACACACACACACACACACACACAGTTTGCCAAGTACTCCAGCTGAGTGTTTGATATCATTTTCTGGTGTGGGATCACGCTCAACATTCACACACCCTTCATGAGACCACTGCAACATCTCAGGAAGAAATAATTCATGAAGAGACAGAGACAGTGAGAGAGAGAGACAGAGTCATTGATTCTGCGGTAATTAAATCTCTCCTGTCGCTGCTGTAACCCTGGTGCACAATCTGACAAAATCATACAGAAAAGAAAAGAAAAAAAAGAAGGAGAAATATTCCTCACATGGAGATCGAGTCACTCTTTAGTAATAAGGAGAATAAGGAGCTAAAATGCTTGGCTTTGTGTCTCACTGGATAACTGATGGACAGTCAGGCAATTGCATGATAGAAAACAGTACATGACCTTTAATTTCCAGCTTAATGTAAATACAGAATTTGTACAGAACAAATTAATCAGACTTCAGGAGTAAAAAATGACTGTGTCTTGTTGAGCCAATAGGTAACGCTCACACTTCAAATCACTGCAAAAAGCTGAATTTAATAAGACATCGAGTTACAAAAATGTAAAACATTTTCGGTTGTTAAGACCATCATCAGTGCATAAATAATAATAATAAAAAATCCAAACCATTTTAAACCATTTTAAGCAAAAAGCCTCACCACAAGACCATTTAGCTTGATTGATGATAAACCAATTGGTCACAATTAATCCAATAAATAAATAAATAAATAAATAACAACAATCTTCCTATGACAATCCTTAGCATACTCATATCAGATGAGCTTATAGAGCAATTCAAAACATCACAACAGACATATGAATGAAGACGTATGCTGAAAAAACATTCAATCCACTAGGTTGGAATGATTACCAATAGAAAATCCAGTTTCACAATAAATAAAGTTAGTATTACTATTATTATTATTATTATTAGTAGTAGTAGTAGTAGTAGTATTTTGCTGACTAGGGAAGATCCATACCTATAGATCAATGACTACAAACTTCAAATCAGAAATACTGTGGATCGATAAAATAAAACATTGTGTGACCAGAGATTTTGAACCTTGTCTCCAAATAGAGCTGTGACGTTCCTAGTGCAGCATGTCTATTAAAAACCATATGAGCAGGTGAAGAACATCTACCCAGTTGGTTGAACTGCAATTCATTCATTCATTCAGCCTCCTTCGCTCTCTCGTTTACTGCTGTAACCAACAGCTTCCATGTACTTGAGGTTTATTCACAACAATATAGTCCACAACCCAAAATCACAGTAGCAAATCAGGTCAAAACATGATCAAGGAAAAACACAGACACAAAGAGAAAATCCAAAAGACTATTCATTCAATGAGGCAAAGGTCAGGATACGCATGAAGCAAAACTACGGCTCAGGTTCAGAAACTGCACATACAGAAATGGAGGCAAGACTTCGCAATGTGCATGAATGTGAATTGTTCTTATATGGTGAGCCAACAGGAACAGGAAGTTGTGTTAATATTTCAAAACTCTAGGGAGGGAGACCTCTGCTGGCTGCTTATTTTGAGCAATAATGCTGATAATATCAGGAAATAAATTTTTTTTTTCTATTGTGTAGATGTGGCATATGTACCTGTGTGTAGCTCTTTATCTTATACACTAGAGGAGAAGCTACATATAGTGCGGACGAGAAGTTCGCATGCATGCATATCTCTTTTTTTTTATTCTCCACCTGATGCATTGTGCAACTTTTTGTACCATATGTGATGCTCAGGTCTGTGCACAGGTGCTCCATGAAAGGGAACTTTAATGGGTGACTGGTGATCTGTCAATCACCACAACAACCCTGAGGCATCGCCGTCAGCAACTGTGACCCAGCGCTACTTGAGGGCACTTTTTCATTCCTCACACCATACCTATACTCGCTGTGCTGTCACTTTCTATTGATGCATTCATTCAATAACATCACCGACTTTACCTCAGCTAAACTGTCTCCCGAACCCTGCTTCAATCCTCCATTTGTGATTTCCCTCCACCCTTTCAGCATGAAGTACAAGTATTACAAATTCAACCAAAAAACGCAATGCATGATAATCACATGATAGTCCTGATAAAATTAAAAAAAGAAAAAAAAAGAAAAAGAAAATAGCTACTTTAGTCATGGTTTGAAAATGACATATTGGTCATATCTGGTATATGACAGTGATGACCGTGCCTCTGAACACACAATTATAAACCATTATAAACATCTGTGTTGAACAATAAATTATTTAATATGTTTTATTCAATGCCCAGTAAACTATTAAAGAATTTTAGGAGCATCTCTACACCTACACATAGCCTCATAAAGAATGCATGGACCTATGAATCTGCATGATATACAAATTAGAAATGACAGCATGGAATCTAAAGCCAGCCCGGAGATATCTGTTTACTGAAATAGGAAAATGAGTGATGTGTCAGTAGAGTTAATTCAGTTATTAACTTCCTATGATAGACATTGCTCACTGCTACTGTGTTGTAATTTATTGTGGGGAACAATAGCACACAGATAGCCAGCTAGTTAAATGCTGTTACAGGCAAATAATCAATGACAGGTCGAAGTGTTTTATTTCTCTTATACCACAGCAAACTGCTGACACAACCATTTTTTTATTGAAAGATTTATTTATTAAAGAATAACACACATTTTACTGTGAAACAATTTAGGTCCTGTTAGTCCCTTATGTAGCAGCTATAAACAGTCCTCACCAGCCTCTCTCTCTCTCAATGTAGTAAAACAAAAGAAAATGCAGTTTGTCATGTTATCGAGAAAGCGCAAAGATCTCTATCCTCAAGACTTTCTCATTTTTGGAAACTTCAAGTTACAGCTCGAATTCTGACTGTTACAAAGACCACACCACAAAAATTCTAAAGAAAAAATTCCTTACAGAAAACTTCACCACATCACGCATATTTTAAATCCATTTATGTTCAGCGTCTGCCGTACAAATCCCTGTGTAAGTTGTTACTATAGAAACGGTAACGTATTGTATTACAAGTGCATTACTTTAAACCTGTGATTTCCCAGCACTACTTTTGAGCCGTGATGTTTATAGAAAATTAATCAACACCTTCCGACCAATCAGAATCGAGAATTAAACAGCGCTATGGCATACAGTGGATATAAAAATTCTACACGCCCCTATTAAAATGGCTGAGTGGTGTAATATAATCAAAAGATGCCTCAAAAAAATTGTTTTTATTTGTTGAGGCACCTTTATTTAGTTTACCTAATTAGTTTAGGGGTGTGCACACTTATGCAACTAGGTTATTGTGAGTTTTTTATTTTTCCTATTTTTTCCTAAAATGTTTCTGATTGTTTTCCACTTCATTTCTATACGCTGTAATTTCACATTGAGAGTGGAAAGAGTTCTGATATGATTTATCTTGGTTTTATTATTATTTTTTTTTACATAACAAAATCCTGCCATTTTAACAGGGGTGTGTAGACTTTTTATATCCACTGTATGTAAGGAACAAAACACAATGGAGTGTGTTGTAATAGCAGAATAGTTATACTATACTATAAGCAGTCTTTTAAGTGTTAAAATGTTAAAATAAATAAATAAATAAATAAATAAATAAATAAATAAATACATTCATCTTGTCTTGTATGTCCTGAAGACTCTTCTGTGGTGGAAAACTTACAGACTGTTACGAATCACTGACGCCGAAGACTCATTCCATAAATGTTTAAATAAATGTCTACTAATATAAAACTTGACATCAACGATTAAATGTTTCTCTTTGTTAAATAACAACATATTTTTTTAATCCATTTATTATTAGCCTTAGATTATCAGATTGGATTTTCTGCCATACAAGTGCCTGTGAATGAGTTACTACAGAAATGACGAGTAAATATATACATTAATATAAAAATCTCATCTCATCTCATTACATAAACATTAATATAAACATCTTATTATCTCATCTCATTACATAAACATTAATAGAAAGATCTCATTATCTCATCTCTGTATATGAACATTAATATAACATTAACAGTATATAAACATTAATTTCAATCACAGATGGAACTACTGTCAGAGCCATGCTGTTATACAAAATTAATCCACACCTTCATATTCAAAAATTCAACAGCGCTGTGTTGGAAAGTTATATAAGTGTGGTATAGGTTTAACCCAGGTACTAATTTACATAATCTAAAAAAGACATCTTCAGTCAGAAGAGAACCAATGTTAAAAAATCTGTTTTTGAGTACTGTGTAACACTGCCTGAGGAACAATATGGCTGCTGCTAGATTCCACTGTGCCTATAAGTCAGTGTTAAGTGCCTTCCCAGTGGCCTGCCTCTCCCCGCACACATCATTTACTTTATGAAAACCTCATCCATGGAAAAATAAAAAGCAGCTTTATTGCAACAACAGCATCAGGTAAACACTGCAAGGGAAGAGTGCAATAACTCAGTATCAATAAAGCAATAAATCTATGGCATTCTGTTTCATACTCCTTTCATTGTATCAGGACTCGGAAAAGGCCTCTGATATGCAGTGTAATTGGAGTGTATTGTAAGCAGGGAGTACACTATGATCCCGTTTGAAGGGAGAAAAAAAACAGATTTTAATAACAGCCAACAAGGCCTGAGGGAGAAACAGTGCAAACACACACACACACACACACACACACAAAATGAGAAGATGTACAATATGCTTCAACGGAAGCAGGCACTTCATTCAATTGTCTGTTATATCTGCAAAAGGAGACAATTTATCAAGTAAGAATCACTGCCATATAGATTTTGTGAACACATCCAAACAGAAGCACAGAAAGAATATGCAACTGCTTTCTGGTATCAGATGTATTAGGACCTAATGTGATCTAATGAAATAGTTTGGATTAAATAAAAAAAAAAAAAACATTGTAATGGCTTTTTTGCTGCTTTGAAGACATGTAGTTTTATAGTATACATATATATATATATATATATATATATATATATATATATATATATATATATATACACACACACACATATATATATATATATACACACACACACACACACACACATATATATATATATATATATATATAGAAATAAACTGATTTGCTTTAGCCTACTTCTGGCCCTTGTTCGAATTGATTCCTTTTTTAAATGGGAGGCTGAAACTGCATTACTTGCTATTGTATTTCCCATTTTATATTTCTTTACTCTACACCAAATCCCACTGGAACCAAGGTCCACACAAACCTACGAATATTTCACAGTTTTTTAACCAGTTAACCCTAGCCCAGCTCTAATCATTGGCAAAATCCTGGGCAAGTGCCAGCAGAGGTTTACTGGACCAGTCATTTTGTCACATAATTTGTCATTCCCAACTCAACTGTCTTTGTATTGCTTGGTATAATCTATCTGATATTAGCTATGATATTAGCTTTCTGCTGTGCTGAATACTTAAGAATGTGCCAGAATGTTTACACATCCACCAGCGTTTACAGTAGAGTGTTGCGTAGACTGGCTTTCATTAAATGGACCAGGCATGCATGCGTAAAGCATTTCTTCTCCAGCTTGCCATACTGACACTTCCACTCTGCTCTCTTCTGTTAATAGACCATGGATGTTGATTGGCCACAGCTGCTGCATTCAGCCTATATTTATCGTGGATGATGACTAAAAGATGAAAGATAAAACCTCATAAAAACAAGCTTATCTGTTAGATTGTAGATATGACATTTTATTTATTTTATATTTTACATATTACACCAAAAATATGTTAGATGTAGACCTTCGGTTGGTTTTCCCACCCTTTTCCCACCCTCTGTCTGCCCTTTGGGCTTGCTCTTCCATAAAGGTCTTTAATCTAAACCCATGCTTTTGGGACAAGCAGGAGAACAAAGACACACTCAATAAAGAACCAGTTAAACAGTGAAGAATGGTGGGAGCTGAAGAGGATGGGATCATGTCTATCTTAAGAAATGGCAGAAACACCAGCAACAGAAATGTATATGGTATATCCTCTCATGGCTACAATATATTTCTCACTCTCTACTGGTGAGAAAGCACTGTCGTCTTGCTGTTTATGTTGATATTGCACTATGTGTAGTTAAAGAGAAGTAACACTCCAGCCGAAGTGAAAGCAATCCTATGAACGTAGTGTTAAACAAGCCTCCTATGTGCTTCACATTTTTCCACTCTATGTTGAAACTCCTGAAGCCACATTGCATTTCCACATATTGAAAACTACCTGCCAAAGACACACCCACACATAGTCTATACATCCACACTCAAACACACAAACAAAACGAAATGATTGGGACATCGGCCTTACGTAAAAGTAATACCATTCATTTTGGCTCACACTGTGTGCATCTGTAGAACATTGTTAGATCGTGTTTTAATAAGCGAGCCCAGGCTGCCTGTGCACACGTTCTCATCACGGAACGCGGGAGTGCACGTATTTGCTCTAAAGGAGACTTAAACCGCCACCAGCATGAACCTGAAAGGCTGTTTTTATTTCATTATTTCCCACCTTGTTCTCAGAGAAGCCATCTGAAGCTAAATTATCAGTGGTGAAATCACAACAGGACAGCACTTCATTATTTTAGGCTCGTGCTGCTCGCACGCATAGTCAAACAAGTTTCTGGTGATCATTATAGAAGCAGCCATGGATGGACCTGCAGCGTGTTTTTGTTTCAGTAATAGCAGGTTTTCTCCTCAGTGCTGGTATGTGCTACGCTATGCTAGCTCGCTTTAATAGCATGCTGTCAGAGAGGCCATGTCTCTGGTACAGAGTCGATCGATGGTTTGCAGAGCTTCTATGAATACTCAACCAAGTGCATCACAGAACAAGAAAAGGCATCTCTGTTCTCATTTAAGGACTTAACCAGGCTCCACTTGCTCTATCTTTCTCTCCTGCTTTCTCTTGATTCTGCACCCTATTGTGTAGGTATAGCTTTATATAATTTTGAAAGAAGTCATAATTTTGCAACTACATGACTGACATGACTACTCAAACATCAAGAAGATTACACTTATTGTATATAGATAGATAGATAGATAGATAGTAATAATGATGTATTTACACTCAGCCATCATTTTAATAGGAACACCTGATATGTACACCTGCTCATTTATGCAGTTATCCAATCAGCCAATCATGTGGCAGCAGCTCAATGCATAAAATCATGCAGATACAGGTCAACAGCTTCAGTTAATGTTCACATCAAATACCAGAATGAAGAAAAAGTGTGATCTCAGTGACTTTGATTGTGGCGTGGATGTTGGTACCAGACGGGCTGGTTTGAGTATTTCAGAAACTGCTGATCTCCTGAGATTTTCACACACAACAGTCTCTAGAGTTTACACAGCGTGGTGCGAAAAACAAATAACATCCTGTGTGTGGAGGGTCTACAGGCTGAACCAGCCTTGTTGATGAGATAGATCATATGAGAATGCCCAGATTGGTCTGAGCTGACAGGAAGTCTATAGTAACTTAAATAATCACTCTTTACAACCATGGTGAGCAGAAAAGCATCTCAGAAGGCACTACACATCGAACCTTGAGGTGGATGGGCTACAACAGCAGAAGACCACATCAGGTTTTACTCCTGTCAGCCAACAACAAGAATCTGAAGTTATCATGGGCACAGACTCACCCAAACTGGATAGCTGAAGACTGGAAAAAGACCAGGTGATTTTTTTTTCTAATCATCAAGCATGCTCGTACAGATATTTTTGCAGAGAACAGTTTGCAGTCTGCTTTGCAATGCTTTGGTAAGTCCAGATTGCCATTTCATGGCATCTGTTCATTAGCACAGCAACATAAGCCAATGTCTAAGCTTATGTCCCATAGTATTACATGGTATCAAATGTTGGTATTGGTGCAGTTGCAGTATTACGAATAAATGAGCTTGGTATCTCAGTATCAACATGTTCCTTGTATTAACCCTTTTCCCACTTATCTGACTAAACTAATGACAAAAAGTTCTGTTTCTTCATTACATTCAGCTATTCTTATTACTCTTTGAATTTCTTCTCAGTTAATTCAGTGCACGTTTCCTTCATATTGTTCACTAGATTCTTTAGTGTATTCAGTACACCAGTGCCTGTGATACCCCCTCATATCTCAGTGAAGCCACAATATAGTCTTGTCTTACATTGTTTCACCAGCCAACCTTTGCCATTCAGTGGCTAAGACTCATTATGTAGGCAAACAAGTGATTCAGTGGAGGCAGGACATTGCAGGAACAATTATTTTCCCTCCAGGATATCTTCTTTCATGTCTAAGAAAACACTAACTGCTAATAACTGCTATCCATGTTACTGAGCTAGTAAGCAGGCAATGTTATGCGTATCGCTAATGATATTTGACAATTGATGATGGGAGACGAGATGTGCAATTCAAATTTTAATACGTGTTCAAATACATAACACACTGCTTAGTAGCATATACACTCAAGACACATTCATACTCAATGTGTTAGATGGATCACTACTTTTACTCTGCCTACTGCTGTATTTGTTGTGATCCCATTAATTGGCAGGCCATTTGGAGAGGATGGAGAGAATAGAAGCTACTTCCAAAATGACAAAAAAGATAGAGAGGAGAGAGAGAGAGAGAGAGAGAGAGAGAAAGACAAGATGGGCCAAAGGGAGCATAAACAATTTTCATTACCAGGATCAAACAGTAGCTTCTGGCCTGTAGGGATGCTTTTACAACTCAAATCAATTGAGAAGGAACTAATACAGAGTGGCAAAGTGTGTGTGTGTGTGTGTGTGTGTTTGTGTGTGGATGAGCATTTATGTGTTTTTTAAGACTTGTTTGATTCATGCCCTCCTGGGTATAGCTGGCTCTTAAAAAGCTGCAACCTCAGGTGGTATGCGTTAAACTTTTATAGCTTCATAACAGTTGTTGCATTTGCATAAGTAGCATTTTTGTCACCCTGGACTGATGCAGTGGAGACATAATCCACCATAGACACTGGCACACAGCACTAGGTCAGGACACAGAGACCTATACAAAGAACCCCACATCATGACTCATAAGCCTTACATATTGACCTCCATGCACGCTGCATGTATGTTGAGTACGTTGTGACTCAGCATATGTATTTCACATTCCCTATTCATCGTCAATTTTTAAATTTTTTATATATACATACTTAAACACTTTAAATATGTTTATACTGAAATATTTTTGACATGCATAGTGGTGCTACTTGGATGGTTGATGTTGTATTTCTGTTATTCCCATGTCAGTTAGTGGTTGTCCATCATGCTGATGTCACAGATGCACAGTACAGTACTAACACACTGATGTTTAATACTAGAACAAAATACAATGACCTCAAACATAAGTGATAACAGTCAAGTTGAACACTGAACTCAAAGTTCCAGAATGCAATGCAGCCATACGACACACCTGCACTGAAATAAGACATCTCAGCTAGTTAATGATCTACGAGATGACTAGTACGATGACGTCGATGGCAGCATTAGCACGAAAGTTGAAGCTTTAGAACCTTATCTGTTTAAGCAGAGGGAACAGATGAGGAAGTGAGAGAGCTGGACGGCTTAAATGATTAAAGTGCTGCTGCATAGCTCTCTCAAGTGAAAGATGAAGCAAGGAGTAATTTCCACTGGTGCTACTTAGAAAAGGTGGTCAATCAGCATTGTGGGTGATTCAAGAAAAGACGTTTGAACTCATTATAAATCTTGGATGCCCCTGATGCTCATATGTAAGATTAATATATAAGTCTATATAAGAGTGGATTTTTCCATTACACGTGCACTTGTTATGTGTGTTATGATAATAGATTGTAGGTTCTCAGGTTATGCTGTGATGGTTAGTTCCTGTTTCTGCCTCTCCTCACTATATAATAAATAAATCCTACTCCAATTTGCATGCTATCTCCTTCTGGCTGTCTGCTCTCCAACCATCACTTTGACCATATGACCTCTCCATTCAGTAAAAACAAAGAATGCATGGAACTGTGACGTGCTAATACAAAGCCAAGAATAAAAAAAATGACTACAGTACAAAAGAGACCAGCTCATTTATGTATTTCAAGAACGTAATCAGTAGTTACTCAAAAACTAGCTCCTTTAGAGTCCTTTAACTGGCTGGTGGGCATCAATCTTTGAAATGCATTTCACTCAGTTCTCTTGACAGCTGCTAGGCACTTCTAGTTTAAAAAAAAAAAAAAAAAAAAAAAAAAACACTCTCTGGAGAGCCATTCATACAGCATGTGGTAAAATCAATGGCAGGTTATTCAGGCTTACAGGTATGTCTAGCATCAACAGACTGACCTTTATTTGCTACACATAGGCTTGTGTGCCAGTCAATGGGCTTTGGACCTAAACACACTTTCCCTGAGCAGTTAGCTTTCTAAATAAGAACTCACAGCAGTTATTGACAACATGGAGGCTTAAAAATTACCTGATGGCTCAGAATCGAAGCCACGCTCTGATTTTCATTGCTGTGGAATATTGAGGTGGAACGTATTGTGGCATTTGTATAAGAAAGGCAACTTTTTTTTCTGACCAAGCCAGTGATCTTACCAAGTCTGCAGTGGCAGTGACAAGGATGAAAGATAGACAGCTCAAAAGGATGCTAAACTAGCAATCAGCATCCTTAAAGCCTCCAGTGAAAGAATTTCATGCTACGCAAAACTGGTCTGGAAATTGAGGCCGATGTTTGAGTTCCTCAGGCAGTGTAACCCTAGTGACAACTCACAGGCTTGTGTATGTGACCTTTGGAGGACAAAGTCATGCTAAGCTACAATGTTAGCATAATGATGATGACGCTTCTACTTATCCCCAGGCAGGATGGAGCAGGCTGATTAGTCATTCTAAACTAGCCATGCGGAGATAGGCCTGCATATCACAGAGTTCATCAAATACACAGTACTCATGCTGACACACACACACACACACACATTCACACAATGGCTGGAAAGAGACTGAGTACAGACACTTCTGAGTGTACTATGTGGTGGTTGAAAGTTAAGGATAACGCAGATACACAGCTGCCAAGGGATAATATTTTCAAGAGGTTATGTTTTGAATAATCTGACAACCCTTTCTGGGGGAACTCTCAGACCGCCAGGCAAAACACGATGACAGTCTGCGACAGCCAAAAAATCACATCCTGTGTATAACAAACCTTTTACCATAGCGTCTACTGCTGTTAGCTTCATGACAGGAACGCTAGTGTGGCGCGTCCCATATCATGCCAAAAATGTCAAATAATACGCTTTGACAAAATGTTGAGCATCACTGGTTTTGCAAATCACTTAAGTGTTAGAAGTTTGGGTTCTTGATGACAGGAACGTTTCCTTCATGTGGGATCTGTTTTGCGTGCACTCCTGTCGTAGCAGGTCACTGCCTACCATGATAGACAACTTTGTCGGATAAGTCTGCTTTTCCCTTCACATGCTCTCACAGGAACTCACACTTTCTTTCTGTCTATTCTACAATCAATGGTAAGTCAGTGTGCTAGCAGATACAGTGGTGTGGTACCACCCCAAGGGTGATTATTTTCCAAATACAGCACACCCTGAACTGTTTAATTCCTCTTATCCCATAGCGTTTTGTCAACAATTACAATTTTTAATTTAGTAATGAACATCATGTCATGTTTTTTTTATTCATTTATAGTAACATTTAACGTTCATCTGTTCATCAGGTTAGCACCGATAGCGGCGCGGGACTACAGCACCCATCAGCCACTGCACAGTTTAAGTTCACATCACGCACCAAGTCACATGATCATGAACACCTGAACCATGTTTCTGCACAATGAGCACTAGTATTTATGCCATGTTTGTATAGCACCTTGTCTAGCGTCTGTTGTAAGTAGCGTTGTTGTTTATTGTCCTATCCATGCCACGTTTATGTTGATTCCATGCTTGTCTAGTTGGTGTTTACGTAGCCATTGATCTCATGTGTTTTACAATTAATGAAAGACTCTGCACTTGCTTCCATCTCCAAACTATCCGTGACATCATCCATAAGACAACTAAGTTCCTGATATCACTTATGTCATAACAGCTATGTACAAACTCTCGCTCTCTCACCTTCTTCTCTTTTTCTCTCTCTTTCTTCAAGGTAATAAGACAAAAAATGCAGCTTATCATGTTACTGAGAAATAGGAAAGTGTAAAGTCCTGTGTCCTGACGACTCTCCTGTGGCAGAAAATGTATAGGAAAAGTTTAATCTTTTACCTTTACAACATGCTCACACCTGAAACTCCTTTCATAAATATTAAATAACTGTCTCTTTAAAGAATGCTTGACCATATCAACAGTTATGCATTTGTCTTTGTTAAATAACAAGGTTTTTATCATTATTATTATTATTATTATTATTATTATTATTATTATTGTTGGCCCTAGATTATGTGTTGTGTCCACCATACAAGGCACTACTGTCAGAGTTGCTGTTATAGAAAGTAATAAACACCTATAATTTATCACTGTCTTGTCCAAATAATGTTTGTTTATTAATTTGTTTTGTAATGTTCTGCAACACGAAAACCTAGAGTCGAGTGTGGACAAATCCTAAATTCATTAAGTAGCCCACTAGGCAAGTGAATGAACAGCTGTACTTGCCAAATCACATGATTCGCCTCTGTAAATGTCAACCAAGCTAAAACGTGGTATCTAGCATAATTTACGCCAAATGTATGACAAGCTAGTTAGCTACTTATGTGCATTAAACAAAACGGTAAGAGCTGTACCAGCTGTACCATGCAGTAGCTAACAAAGAACTGGTATAGAAACCCTGACAAAACTGAAGCAAAAATGTTGAGTTAAGTACAAAAAGGTATCAGAGTTAATAGCTGAGATGTTAGCCAAACTTCTTCTTTCTGTTTTTTTTTTTTAAGACATAGTGGCTGAGCTGGCAAAATGACCAAAGCAAGTATCCATTAGTATCTAATTTATCTGATATTAGGTTTATCTAATTAGTAAAAAAATAATGCCTAATGATGGCCAGATTGCAGAAGCTGGGAAGTGTCATGGAGCATGTTTAGCAGAAAAAAGCACATAGGGAGGTTGGTTGATGGATGGGAGAAAAACACAGCAACTCAAACAAAGAATTTTTTTTTTTTTAAAGAAAGAAGTGGTGTCCAGGCTACTGACTTGTCCACACCTGTTGCTACAGTACAGTTATAATGCACACATTTATGTGCCATGAACACGAGCACTGATACTCCTGAGTGCCAGGTCCAAACTGCCAAAAAGCCCTTCACTCAAAAGTGTGTAGTAGCTCCTCTCAGCAGACGCTGGTGACACTGGGGTCAGAATGAACTCATCACTTCTGTCCCCTGAGCGCCATTCCCATAATCCTCTCTGTCCTGCTGCTGTCCTGCTGCCGCACCTGCCGCCAACTCATCTCCTGAGCTGTGGGGCTAACATATTGGCAAATTAGGTTGTTACTCTTGCCAAGACTTGCACACACACACACACACACACACACACACACACACACACACACACACCCCCACACATACCGCCTATACCAACTCCAGAAAACAGCACAGCCAGTTACTGAACCCAGCAATATCTTTAGCCACATTCATCACCTAAGAGGAATTTGGACTATCCTGCTACAAACCAAACAAACCTAAACTTCTGCATAAAAAAGGTGCTCTCAGACTTTGGACCCAGCAGTCATATAAATGTTTCTCTTTGTCAGTCCTGAAGATTGCCTTTACTGCATGGGCTTAATAATTAATGGGTATAGTGCTGTGCAGAGGGAGAATGAGAATGACATGACATATTAACCTTGCATGCCTCAGAAGCAAGAGACTATCATGCATATAAAACATAATGCTACAGCATGAAAAGACATCCTATACAATTGTGTGCTTCCAACTTTTTGGCAACAGTTTGGGGAAGGTGTGATGGTCAGGTTTTTGGCCATAAACTTTTGACCATATAATGAAAAAGGATCAGTTAATATTGCTTACTCTAACTGTTTACCATTATAAAGAAGGAGCAGTATAGCTGGTGTAATCTTGTATATTTGTATATTTCTGTAAATGGTAGTATTTGGCTGATGGTTTTTACAGAAGTGCTTGGTTGTCTATTTGGAAAAACTTTTTGTGCATTGTGGCAGCGGCAGTGTGGTCGAGCGTCAGCTGCGGATGGAGAGGATGCAGGTTGAACAGCAGGTAACGTGTGATGATTCTCACCTGTATCTTATTACCGCCAAGACACTTATTTGTGTTTCTTTGCGCTTTCAGTGACTCCTGTAACCAGCGAGAGAGAGTGGCGTAGCTGACGGAGCTTGCAAGACACACACATGCACGCACGCGTGCACACACACACACACACACACACACATGCAGGGAACACGAACGTGAGCCCTGAACTTGAATGGGGAGAAAGCCGCAAGCTAGTGACAGCCCCTTTTCTGTTAGTTTGTCCCTTTTTGTTGAGTTTTGAAAAGTGCACCGAAAAGCGTGGTGAAAATAAACATGAGCCCCGAGCTCTTATGACATTCCGCCTGCCTCCCGAGTCTTCCTCCATACACATCCACATTGGGGTTCTACATGCATATTTAGAGTTTATACAATTGCTTACTGAAGAAATGGGTCTTCAGTCTGCACTTGACAACAGCAAGAGCCAAATATTTGGATAATCAGGGGGAATTAATTCTACCACCTGGGTGCCAGTACAGTCTTGATGTATGTCATAAATTTTTTTTGTAGGCAGGCATCAGGATGTAAAATCTAATGAATATCGCAGAACTTCAGGCAGCTGCGTTCTGGATTAGTTGCAAGGACCTAGTGACGTGTTTGGACAACCAGCCAAGAGCGAGTGGCAGTAGTCAAATCTCAAGTGGCCTTCTTGGAGAGAAATGCTTAAATCCTTGCAACGCTGTACAGGATGAACCTGTATGACTGGGTAAGGCAAGAGAACATAAGCTGATCATCCAAAGGGAGTTTCTGAAGGTGACAGAAAGATGGATGCATGAGCATGATTTCCATGAATATAGAGCGGCTGAGTCTTGCTGGGGTTCAGCTGTACGTGATGACCTGCCATCCAAGATGCCTTCTTGAGTGACAAGTTTTCAAGCCACCAAAAGGCTGTGAATTCAAGTCCAAGGACTACCAGAGAGGCTTTGTTGGGATCTTACGCAAGACACCATCAACTGGTCACCTTTATGCTTGGATTGTAATCCACTTCAGTGGAAACTGATTGAGGTACGAGAACCTTCTAAATGAATAAGATTCAGATTTGATTAAGGGTTTTTATGGCTCTGTTTAAACTAAGCAGTTCAAACTAAACTTTCAACCAGTTCAAAGTTGATTCTCGTTACTACATGGTCTCACACACTACCTTACTGCTGTCTTCCTTTACAGATTAGCACACATTAACCACTGCCCGATGCCATCCGGTTAAACTCTCCCCTCATAATTAAAGTCTAGAATCTCTAAAGAGCAATGAAGAGAGAGTGATGTCTGGTCAAGCAACAGACTCAAGCAACAGGCACACATGACCTAGACGGATGCTACCGCACACAATCCATTGTGAGTAGTATAAGCAATCAATATGAAGAAAACAGGTGGCCTCCGAGGGGCCTGATGATGGGAACAACACTATAATCGGCTGAGAAAACTGCTTTACAAATTGATTCAGAAAAGGTGTTGAAGAAGCGTTAACAAATACTGTGTGTGACACAGAGGCTTGCAGATTAACACATTGCCGTATGTACGCATTAGTGCTGCCAGAATGAATTTTACTCTTTGAATATTACTTCCACAAGAGCATTTTCATCATATTTATGTATTTTTTGGATTCCATGTTTTATCTAGTTGCCTTACATACTGGAAGTCTTTTGAAATACACATTTACAAAACTTTTTGACCAAATTACATGGATGTTAAAGGGCTTTTAATGGAACTTTATTTTACATAGTATAACGCTTTTTTTAAACGTAAAGTAATTAGCAAGGAAGAATTTTCAAGACACTTGTTGGAGTTGCTCTTTTTTTCTGTGGTGTTCTGTCATGTAGTGTCGTGATGTTGGTTTTACACAGTCATCACATTAAAGCCTATGTTAAAATCATACACTGCCTTGCATAAGTATTCACCCCTACTGGACTTTTCCACATTTTGTAGTGTTACAACCCAGAACTGAAATGGAATTAACTGTGTTTTTTACACAACATTTTTCAAGGTGCAAAATAACTTTTTTTATTGTGACACAAAGGTTAAACAATAAAGTCGACATTTATTGGTTGCACTAGTATTCAACCCCCTGCGTCAACACTTGGTAGAACCCCCTTTCGCTGCAAGTCTTCTGGGATACATCTCTATCTACACATCTGGATCCTGTTTTTTTTTTTAACCAATTCTTCTTTACAAAATTGCTCAAGCTCTGTCAGATTGGATGAAGAATATTGATGAATAGCATTTTAAAAAAAGTTTTTAGTTTTTTGTTTGTAAATAATTTCACAAACTGGATTGATTATCTCCTTTCTCCTTCTCACATATACACAAACTCACATTTCAACACTGTGTCAGAACACACAGTGCATCACAGCTTGTTGCCTATGGGTCTGCGTAGTTTTCAGCAGGATAATGCACCCAGCTACACTGCAAAAATTGTTCAGGAATGGTTTGAGGAACATGATAAAGATTTGAAGGTGTTGATTTGGCCTCAAAATTCCCCAGATCTCAATCCGATCGAGCATCTGTGGGATGTGCTGGACAAACAAGTCCATGGAGGCCCCACCTCACAACTTACAGGACTTAAAGGATCTGCTGCTAACGTCTTGGTGCCAGATACCACAGCACACCTTCAGAGGTCTTGTGGAGTCCATGCCTCAACGGGTAGAACCCCCTTTTTGGTGTCACAAGGGGGACCTACACAATATTAGGCAGGTGGTTTTATTGTTTTGGCTGATCAGCATGTATTGTGATTAGGACATTTGAGAAATGTGTGCTGAAGAGGCTTCAAGACAGGTTGACCTTGATGGAGATTTACAGGGATAATGTAAGAAATGAAAAATCTAGTTAAAAATATTAGACACAAAAAATTAAGGTAAAAAAAACCCAATTAAATAAATACAAATGAATATCAAGATTTATATAAAGCATGATATTGCATCTCGATCTTTGCCTCTAGATTTACAAAGATTTATTTAGCACCAGATTGAAGCCTGAAGAAAAAAAGGAGGAAGGAAAGACAAATGGAAGAAAAGTAAAGCACAGGAAATGATCACCTTTCCTGTCTTAAGGAGGACAGATGGCACCAGATGGGGTGATGAATGAGTCAGCAGGCTGTGTGTACTTCTGTTTGTGTAGGCGTTTGTGTGTGAGAGTGGTTTGACCTCCTGCCTTCGTTTCTTGTCTCCTAAGGACAGTCTCCCAACTAAATGTACTGCAATGGCTGCGGGATATTAGCACAGCCAGGATGCTTATGTGACTTCCAAACTCTATCAGAAGAACCCACAGGCGGCTGGCCTTGAGATGGAAAGGGCCACAACATATCATCCTCTCTGCCTGTGGAGTCACCCAGCAAGAAAAAGCTAAAGCCTGATGAATGAAACTATGCACTCATGCACTGCTGAACACAGCCAGAAGTATCGCTGTCTGAAGTCTGGAGTCACTGTGCTTTTTTGTTCAGGTTTCTCAGACATTACATTGTATGTACACAGATGCAAGTGTAGCAATACACACAATGCATATCTCTAATAATTTGATCATCTGTAAGGATAGTTGCAGGTCATATTTACTAAACTAGTAAGACAGAAATGAAGATGTGACAGCAGTGCCCGGTGTAATATAAAAAAACATCGTGGAGTGTGTGCGATGAGCCGTGCATGTAGTGTCGCTTAATCTGCAAACCCGAGACACCGATTTATAGTTTAAGACTTTTAATAGGGACTTTTTGTCATCTAATTCCCCCACTTAGCACGTGCTGCAGGTCTCAGATGTACGTACATTTTCTTTTTCCCCTTTTTCTCTCAAATTTGAACATCTGCCAATTCCCACCCACCAGCCAGCTCTTCTCTCTCACTGCAGATACCAGCCAGGGAGGGTGAAGGCTATCACACACACTTCCTCTGAGACACATGAAGCCAGCTTTTTAAACTGCTGCTGATGCTGCGTCACAGAGCTGTGTAGCACACTCAGAGGTAATATACTCGTTATCTGTTATCTACCCTATTCCGCATACATGAGCTCACAGAAACCCATGAATGGTTAGTGTCCCTGTGATTGACAGGACACAGAGTGTGCCATCCCTCACACTCAGAGAGCACAGCCAATTGTGCTGCCTAGGTATATGGCCACACATAGCTGTGGCATTATCGTGATTAAAAATGGCAAAAAACTCCTGACCAAAAAATGTATATGCGTCTTTTGAGGAGTATATGCCACAGGAGCAGAGACTTCAGTACATGAATGCATCTTCAATCAGCTATCTAGCTCTCTAATATCTATGTTTATGGTTTGCATAATGTTTATACAACAGTGACCTTCTCTGTGGTAGGTGGAATTAATAGGATAGCTGTTCTCTTTCCTCAGACATGCACCAACCCACAGCAGAGAGAGAGAGAGAGAGAGAGAGAGAAATTATTATGAGTAGCTGTTCTTTGCCTCTCTGTCCTTTTTCTTTTCTACAAACCACAGGAGTCCCTCATCCAAAGCCCATCAGTCAGGCACTAGCAATGCAATGCTAAGCCAGCTGCCAAACCCTCCTCACTCTCTCCCTCTCTCCCTCTCTCACACACACACACACACAGCCTGCACTCTCGACATGCTGACTGGCAGATGATGAATGAATTGGCGATTCACTCTTTTCTTTCCACCTTCACAATTAATTAGGCTCACTGGCTCTACTGCCAGGGCTTCTCTCTGTTACACAGGCATATGCACACACACACACACACACACACACATGTTTGTCTTACTATTCTTGTGAGGACCCTCCATTTGCATAATTATTAATGCCGTTAATTAATGCTATACCTACACTTAAATTGATCCTCAACATTAACCTCAGTAACTAAAGGGAGACATTTCTGCTCTACAGTGTTGGTACAGAAGCAGTGTTTGTTCTTCACGGGAATGAGCTAAATATCCCCACAAGCTCAAAACTGTCAGGTATTCATCTGGTCCCCACCAAGATATAGAAACATACAAACCCACACACACACACACAATAAAGTGTGTTGCACACTCCTACACACTTTATTGTGCTAGATGCCTAAAATATAACTCTTCTGTTTTCTCTCTTTGACAGAAAGTGAGGAGCCTCAAGAAAAGACTACAACAGAGAAAGAGCTATAACAAAAAACAAAAAAAAAATATTCTACACATATAGGATGAGTGTGAGAGAGTGAGGGAGGTGCTCATATTGTCAGTGTTATTTTAATTACAAGCCAATTAGTTTCACAAATGGAGGGGAACAGTGGCCATGGCAAAATACTGTACATCAAATTGTCTTATCTGCACCATTATGCAACACAAAATAACACATTTTACGATGTAGGCTATGATTAAGAACAGCGTAGGTGATACTCTCAGAGACTAGAGAGAGACTAGAACAAGTTTTCTAGACCATTCCCTTAAATGATTATGGAAATATTACTGCATTTTAAAACTTAATGTTCATCCACTGAATCCGTAGCATTTGTATGCTTACTGCTTATGAGAATTTTGACGTTTCCAGTTATTTCAGTTGCTAATACCTGAAATTCTGTGCTACACAAAACTCCACCCCCACGATAATGATATGTTATGATAACACGCAACTATGTATGATCCATAGTTTTATCTCTGAAAGAATGAATTATTCAGAATTATTTGGATCTAGAGATAACTGAAGAATTCATGAAAGCATTCTGCAAAAATATATTTTGCATAAGTATTTACAGACTGCTCCAAAAATCTGCCTTTAGACTACCATTATGAATGCATTTTGAATCAGTGGGATTTCTGTTCTTTTTTTTTTCACTACAGGGAAACTTGTTGAAATTGTGCAAATTCTCACAGTGATTGGCATTTTTCTGTAAGTCAAACTGTGAGACTTGGTTTGGGCAAGAGCAGCATAATTTTTAGGTTTTTAATTTCTTTTTTAAGTAGAAGGCGCCAACAAGTCTTCTGTCTCTGCTAGGACGAGTTTCAGTAAAACACACGAAAACCAGTCATCTGTCTTTTGGTATTCATGAAAATTTGGTATTCATGAAAATCCTGTTAGTTTGGAAAAAACATATACTGTATATCCTAGGAGAGCTCCTGAGTTTGTGTAAATTTACGTATAAATAGATTCACTAATGTAAACCTTGACTGATAAGCTTCATATTGCAATTTTATATAGAGATCACATTGTCAAGTTTAAATAACATAATTTAATGAAAGATTGGGTGAAACCCAAGACACGCTGCAATGGCTTAGTTGGTGTATCAGTCAGTTCTGTTTGCCACAGCGTCTTGTTTTAATGCTGTGCAACATATTCGAGCCAGAACTAAGTGACTGATAAGTGATCGATCTGGTATGTCTCAATCTGCAAAGTGCTATATACTCCCTAGTGTGCCATGTGCCATTATCGAGCATTCTGAATATATCAGGTTTCCTAATGACACTTGCCCTCCTGCTTTTCCAATACGGCATTGAATTGGTGAGCGAGACATTCCAAAGTGTGTGAGAAGATTGAGGAACACGTTGTCATGAGAGGCCGAAAGTCAATGAGACACTTAAAAGAAACCTAGCAGTGTGTGAGATGATTGGTATCCATAATCACCTGGGTAGAGTGTAGATCTTTCTCCATTTTCATGTCAACCTATTTTCTTTTCACATGACTTAATTCGTACCTAATTCACATTTTCTGCAGTTTGTCTCCAGATATTAGCCTTTTCTGGTGCTGTTATGCTGTTAAATAATATTTTTTTAATAGTGTAGAGTCAAAATAGCTTCCACTTCTTTTTAGCTGAGTGTTCAGTACAAGAATTCTTATAGCAAATAGCAAATAAATCTTAAATCTCTTATCTTCTGCCTTGAGAAATTCCTTTTCCTCTCACCACTTTGTCTTCATTTTGCATTTTGTAGCTTTTATGGAGTTTTTTCACTAAATGCAAATGAGCTGTGGCATGCATGGTGATTGGCATTCATCAACATGCGCACGAGTATGAAATAAATCAGCATTATCAAAATTTTTGTAAATCTGGCATAAAGTTTTCATTCAGTTTGGCCTACAGAAACATTTACACACCACCGAGGCCCATTTTCTCTGTCTCCTTGTTTATCCTTTCTCAGAATGTCCACCGCTCCAGATCTCCACCTCGTGCCTCAGTTTTTTTGTGCTGCTGTTCTGAATGCTGTGAGCTTAATGAAGGATTGCAGTTGTGCTGCTGCTCTAATCAAGGCACCAATTACTGCGCACATGTTCCCTTAGCTGGGTAAACACAATTACAGATATCTGATTAGCCTGCTACCAAACAAACCCAACACACACACGCATACACATGCATAACACAACACCCACAAACACCTGAACCCATAGAAGGGATAACAGTAGACCACATAATTTGTCTGTAAATCAGAAAGCCATTTCACTGTAAAATGATTAATAATGACAGGGCTGGCATAGCTCTTTCTGCACACCATGGCAGCTTCAGAGCAGGACAGCTGGCTGAGCGGCTGATCGATGGCTTGACTGATGAGTGACATTGATTTCAGAATCAAAGCAGATTGCAGGTGGCTACTAAGCTCTGCTTAATGATACTGAGCTCAACATGTCACTTATGCCTATGACAAAGCTGTTTTCCAAAGAATTGAGCTGTCATGGCGTGACTACTTGTAATATGAATCAGAGGTGGTTAACTCTGAGGATTTTGCCTCTTTATTTAGACTAATTTATTTTAGAGAATCTCTGAATTCATTCACTTTACAGTAACAGTACATGAATAATCATGCACTAATACCTGAATTAATACTTACTTTAATATGAACTAATGATGAGTTAAGGCATGTACTAATCACGAAATAATGAACAGCTAACCTTAACAACGTGTACATATACTAACATGTACCTTAAGTACATGTTAGTATATGTTTGTTCGTTTATGTACTAAATAACACATAGGGGTAAACGAAATCGAACATGCTCTATAAGAAAGAATATGAATTTCAAATTGTTTATCTAATTTGCAGCTGCGTACACGAACATCATTGGATGGCACTGGATTACTTTCATAATTTACACTGATCCTCCTTATTGAACGTAGAAAGACACGCTAATAATAAACACCTATAATTTCATCTCAATCCGTTTTGCATCATTCTCCATCCATTCCTCTTCAAACCCTAGTACTAGTACGTGCTCTGGGTGGCTAGTGCCTGGGGCATTGCTCCTTTGCCTACAAGGGTTAAATTAATACAGTAACATTTATTCATTTAGCTATTATCTATTAACACTTAAACCCAGTGATCTATAAGAGTATTTTCTGGCGTTTTAGTCTCGGTGTCTATTATTATTTTATTATTATTATTATTCCTAAGACTCAGGTCATAGTTAAGGTTAGCTCTTCATTAGTTTGTGATTAGTACATGCCTTAACTCATCATTAGTTCATAATTATGTAATTATTAATTCAGGTGTTAGTGCATGATTATTCATGTACTGTTATTGTAAAGTGTTACCGCAAATCTTTACTCGTTTAAAATGACAGGCAGCGGTCCAAACAGGAAAAAAAACCCCATCAGGACATAGCTACAAAACTGAAAACTAAGAAATAAGAAACTAAGAACAGTAGGAGAAACAATAGTAAGTACAAACTGTCCTATGACAAAGGCAGATGTCTTCACAACACAACAAACAAATTATTATATAGCCACAGTATTTTTCTTCTGACCTCAATATTTTAAGAGATGTGCAAAATTTCTCACTGGGAAGTGGAAGCGTCATGTCATGATCATAAAGACTCACGAAAGTACAATAACGTGTAAGGTAAAATCTCCTCTAGGTGTGAGTAAAAATGATCAGCACCACGGTCTAGGAGTTCACTTTCAGCTACATTCAGTCAAACTGACAAAATAATTTAAAAAAGTGATATGTATCTGGATGAATATATGAGTATGATGCTCTCTGTCTGTCTGGATCTCCTATGTTTCTATGTTTCCCTTCAGCCAGTGATAAGGCTCTATTTTTGCTTTTAAATAAATGGATGTTGGCCTGGGTAAACCTCACCTTCACATGGTCAAATTGTGACATTTATTAATAATTATGAAAATAATTACAAACTTTCCTCAACTGAATTCGGTGTCTTAGCATTTTAAAATCTGGTTACCTCCAAAAGTGAAGACGGAGAAACTGACAAAAAAAATTCCACTAAAGGATGCCTGGCCTACCTTTACATTAATAACAGAATTTACTTATGGTAATACAACGTTAATGCCAAATTGTAAAGAATTTATAAGTGTACAATGGGAAATAATAATAAGCATCATCCACATCAGTCTCTGTCTCATCACGTGAGGTAAACACGAGCCTCATTGTTGTCTCTTCACCTGACTGCTCATTGGCGGGGGAAAAAATCACTGAATAATTCAGTAAGTTATTTTCTGCTGGTTAAATTTCTTGTTATTAATGCCTTTTTTGGGGTAATTTAAACAAATCTTTGTACCCTGTCATCTGTAGAGAGTGTGTAAGCGCTTTTCTCTGTAACAGAGCATCACAGACATTCCATCTGATGGTATCTGATCACAAACTGAACTGATTAAACTTATGTTATGATCATAAGCTATGTTCATGATCAAAGTGTGACATTCACTGTGTGAGAAAATCACACTTAGCTACTACGTTTTTTAACATCTATAGGCAGACTGAATGTACTTACCGATGCATTTGTTAAACCAGCTACTTAGCTAATGTGATCATTGCAGGCAGACAGCAAGGAAAGGTTAGACTGTAACCAAAATAACAACATTTCCACATTGTTTTGGTAAAATATATTTATGTTCTCTTAAAGCAGAAATATTACCAACAGAAAAACCTGAATCTGACTTTTTCCAGAATTCTGCCACAGCGAAATCCGACTTGTTTTCTCAGACCGCCACACATAATTGTTTACAGTCTTCACTAGACTTGACTCGCTTGAAATTACTCAAGGGCAGGTTTATTTCAGGTTTATTTATCCATCCCATCCATCCATCCATTTTCTGTACCGCTTCTCCTACACAGGGTCGCAGGGAGCCTGGAGCCTATCCCAGGAGACTCGGGGCACAAGGCGGGGGACAACCCTTGATGGGGTGCCAACCTATCGCAGGGCACAATCACACACTCACACACTATGGACAAATCAGAAACCGGAGTACCTGGAGGAAAGCCGTGAAGCCTGTGAAACCTGTGAAACTCCGCACACACATGGGGGAGGTGTGAATCGAACCCCCAACCCCGGAGGTGCAAGGCAAACATAATGGCTAAGATAATGTGGTGACCAAGCCAAGTTAACAATACTGTACCTTCCCCTATCCTTCCTCTAACTGCTACAGTAGTATTGCTCCCATATAAGAAACACCTAACAAATGGTCATATAGCTATAAGCTAATAAACAAATTATACCACAAATATCCCAAATTCATCACCCTTGATGTTACATGGGTATGCAAGGCTGAGGATACTGTGCATATGCACAGGTGTAAGCTGTGGTCAGGGATATTGTCAGGGAGGACAAGTGAAGTAGAGAGGAAAAGATGAAGCACACAGAAGGGACGTGACAATATGGATGTACCCCAAACAGTACTGTGTGATAAAACAGAAGTTCCAAGAAGGCATTCCAAGAAGTAATCATGAATAGCCAAAACAATTTGCCGATTGGTAGTGTTAAACTGACATAAACGTGCAGAAGGTAACGAGGAAGGCTGAGGGGTTTGGATATAAACACCGGCTTTATTACAGCAAATCCAAAACGTTTGGCTGAGTCGAAGTCAAGTCATGCATGGGTCAACAGGTATACTGTATGTAGGCTAGGCACAGAGATGAAGGTCAAAATAACAAAGTACAGACAATATTAATAAACGACTCCGAAATTCACAAAGATAAACCATGATAAAACGTCACAATATGAGTGTGATTGTGGCTTGCATATATAATCCTCCTAATGAGAGTCAGAAATGAGCAACAGCAAAGGAGTAATGGCCAAACTGGCCCAAAACAGGGGTCTGTGCTTACGATGTGTTTTGACAAAGATCTGGGTATGACATGGGTAATACTCTCAGCTCCTCTCAAAATAATGAGTCTTGTTATGCATTTTGAGCACTCTAGGTGTTTTTTAAATGGCTCATGTTCTGCAAAGGACATTTACCAGTGGTTGCTTTCACAAACCAGGACACAGGCCGATTCAACTGCTTTTAAAATTGGACAAAACACAGCAACATAATGAGGGCTATAATAAAGAACATTCTATAATAACAACTTTAAGAAGTAGTTTCCATCTGTTGTTTTGCCAGTGAAAGGAAAGGACAAATAAGACCAAATAATGAATTGACCTGGATGGTGTGAGTGAATCACTGATGACATTTAACTTCTATTAGGCTGCAATGGAGACAGCTGGATGCCTCATCACGAACACAGACATGGTCATTTGTCATGAATAACATAAACATGCATGTTAACACATCAGGCGTGTGATGCAAATGTGGTAAAAGGGGGTTTGATCTATATACTGTTATTTGAGCAGCTCAGAGAACAAACACCAACGGTTACTATGGAGACGTCGAGCTGCCAAAGTGGACAAAATAAATGACATGTTAGACGTGAGGGAAGGCTTACTCAGAGGAAATGGCCACTCAAAACACAGACACAAACAATATTGTATACGAACTAAATATACGACAATGCCCTGGGCTGCTCTTTATTCTGACACACAGGCTCCCAGAAGTGAATAATGTTCTTTCTATGGAGCGAAAGGGAACACATATAAAATGCCCATGACTCGTGACGAAGAAAGACAAACAGAAAATACCTGCACTGAATACACAAATGCATCATCGACTGTCGGATAAGTCAAAATAAATCAATAACGGATGACTTAAGGTCTTTGTGGGTTTTCTTTTCTTATGCATGAAATAGTATCACATTTATAGCCTGTTAAACCTGTAACATCAGAGACCTGAAAACAAAGACATACACAGTATGATGCATTAGATTATTTTCTGAAATGTTGGTATACTGCTTATTTCATGCATTTATTTCTAGAAAGAAGCAAAATAATCCACCAACATAACAAGACAATTTCAATTTGAACTTGTCTACAAATAGTCTTAATAATTTTGTACTTGTTTTATCATAATATCATAATGAGAAATGTTAGAGAGATTTGGGTATATTCAAAAGATTTTCGCTTCATAAGATATTTTTTGCAGTTTTAGCTTGACATTTAGTCAAATTGATCTTCCTAACAACAGTCTCCTCCTTGCCTCAGTGCATAATCTCACCTGGATACTGTAGGCTTCTACCTAAGAACTGCTGCTGTAATCGTAAGGACTTCCCAGGACTCTTATTTACAATCTGCTCATACTGAATGCACTTTCAACTCGAACTCATTTTGCCTTTACTCTTCTATACTTGTGTAATGTAATGATTTATAATCCCACTATCTGGTGTCACTCAGAAACGGGTTCCTTGTTTTTCCTTGTCACTGTCACCTCTGGATTGCTCATTAGAGATCTACATTTGGATTTGTATAAAGCTGCTTGGTGACAGTGCCCTTATGCAAATAAAATTAAGCCTTGTCCCACCAGTTGATTCAAAACAAACTCATTTGTAAGCCATGAGGAAGCTGAAAGCAATGTCCGCAAAAAAATTTTATGTACTCCCAAGTGGCGCAACCGAAGCGTTCGCCCTATCGTCTGGATCCCAACAATGACACGGCCGTTTGTGGTGGGGATTCCAAGAGAGCAAAACTGACCATGTTCTCTGGGTGGGAGGGATGGCATACTCTCTGCCACCTGTCAATCACAGCAACACTAGCCAATGTATGTGTGCTCATGTATGTGGAAGAGGGCAGATAGCGCCTTCCTGTTCAAAAAGATGCAGTCGCATTTCGAAAAGATGTGGTTGGCTGGCTTCATGTAGGAAGCCTGTGTCTGCCTTCACCCTCCCTGATTCATAGCTGTTGTGTGATAGGGAGAGCTGGCTAGCAGACAGCGACTGGTAAATGACCAAATTGGGCAGAAAAAAAGTGATATTTTTATGTAGACTGCGATTTAATATTCCACTTCTAATAATAAATCATCTCTGACACACAGCAGCTCTTTACTATTTGTATATGAAGTAAAAATGTACGTTTAAGCCCAGCAGGAGCCCTGCAGGAAGTCTCTAACTGCTTCACACACACACACACACACACACACACAGCCGAATGCCGGGTCATCTGAGGCTTCTTCTCCACAGGGATATTAGCAGCTAGAAGGTATAGATATGAATCTCTCTCCTTTGATAAATTATCCAACTAGAATCACATTTTGCTCTCAAAAGCCAATAGGCATTTTGTGTGATAAGTCAAGAGATAAGCCAACACAGCATAAGAAACCTCACTGTTCAAATTTCACAACAGTATCACAAAAAAGAAAAGTGAATTTTAATCAAATAACGTTTGAGGAAAAAAGGTTAGCGGTATTCTGTTTAAAACATGAAATTATATTTTCTTATCTTTAGTACGAAGGCTCTATGCCACTGAAACCCGTCCTAAAGGTCATACGGTGCCATAGAGCTTTCTTTTTTACTGCATATTTAATCTTGATATCCTTGCATGCACCAAGTCCTACAGAGCTCGTTTTGCTGCCTATTAATTTTTTCTTACAAGACAAGACTCAATGAGGCTGATCTAATTACACACACGTAATACAGCGAGGTCAGCTTAAACACACAGCTCAAACTGCAAGTCATGGCCTCAGCAAACACACCACAGACCTGCGTGAGCGAATTAGTTCAGAATCATACTGTATATTACAGTTATATAATATGTTAGGAGTAATATATGCAGGGCTGATTAAGGAAAAGATTGCTTTAAAATAAAATAATAATAAGTTGCTTTTTTAAATGTCAGATGTTTTATGAAGAAATCATAAGCAGTAAGCTTTAGATTTTAGGCTTTCAGATCTCACACACACACACTGTACCAGCGACCAAATAAATATGACTTGACACATTAACAAGTGCACTTTGATGCAAGATCTGCCAGTGTATTAACACACAGAAGGGAACGCACACACATTCACTTAAACACACACGCTCAGACAGTCTTTCTACTGTGTATTATTTGCTTACCCATCTCAGCAGGCTGTGTTGTAATGTGGCGTAATTATTCCTGATTGTCAGAGAGAGAAATCAGACATAAATGCTCGTTTAATTACAGCAGAGGAGAGGGAGAGAGACAAAAAGAGACAGACCCTAGGGTCTGAAGGAATGAGGCATGAAGCTTCCTGCGGGCAACTGCAGACTGGTTGATTTTCAACCTCCAAGGAAGAATATTGCCTCTAAAACGGAAGACCTTCTGCACATATCAGAATAAAGTAATTTCACAAGGCTGGTGCTAAAGGTCTCCTCACAACACCATTACAATTTACTGTGCAAAGGTTAGCTGAAAGAACAGTCTTATCACGTGAGGGTACCTGCACCTGCTGACGTCCTTAGGACGTCACCAATAGTGAGAGGTCAGAATAATTGTGTATTGCTTATGGATCCTGCCTTTAAATTTGAACCATCCTCAAGCTCATCCTTTGGGTCACACTGAGCAATCAAACTACAGCAATTAAAATAAATGTATTAACGTTACAAACTCATTTGAATATTTAGCTAACTTGACTTGTAGGCTTTCAGTGTGGAAAAAGAAAGACTAAACATCATCACTTTTATCCATCTGACCTAATGACCCCAACATAAAGTGAACACACTCAGTTCTTTAAATCTAAGCTTTTAAGTTCCTCCAGAACAGATGAGGCACAAAGTGTGAAAAGACCTGAGAAATACCAGCTGTCCTCAAATCCCACTCCTGCTGCCTTTGAGTTTTAATTACAGCACCCTAAAGCCATCATTTGAGGACGGTCACACTGGACGATCTGCGTCAATTAAAGTAAACATGAAGGTTACGGAATGAGATAGAAAACATAAAATTAAATTGTTTCTTGTGCTCCTTGGTCCCAGTGTGTAATCAGAGAGTTGACAGCACATAAATTAACTGGCATTTTAATTACAGAGAGACATGAGGGGCTGGAGTGACCTCAGTGGTGTTGACCAAACTTGCTGTTTGGCTCAATTACAGAGAAGCCGATACAAGTGTAGGGAGGAAACAATATGATACTAGTCTTTTGGTGATTGCCAACATTTCCTATGAATCCAGTATATATAATGTATTATAAATACATATCTATATTAGATATGTATATCTAAAATATAATAATGTCTATAATAATATTATAAATACATATCTGGAGCCTATCCCAGGGGACTCGAGGCACAAGGTGGGGGAAGCCCTGGAGGGCACAATCGCTCACTATGGACAATTTAGAGATGCCAATCAGCCTACAATGCATGTTTTTGGACTGGGGGAGGAAAGCCCTGAAGCAAGGGGAGAACATGCGAACTCCACGTGCACTGGAAGGAGGTGGGAATCGAACCCCCATATGGCAGTGCATACATATACATAACACCTCATAACACCTGACATTAACCAGTATATGCACTCAAAGTTACATGCAATAACACTATATAAAGCCTATAACACCAGTTACACTAATAATGCATTATATAAAACACATTTGGTTTCTCAAATCCACGTTTATTTTCTCAGATGTACTCAACTCCTGTGATTATAATGCATTTTATATCATTATGCCTGGTCAATGCAGCTGTAAATAAAGTGTCATTTTATTAATCATCATTTAAATTGGAATGAAATTTTCTTTCATACATAAAACCTTACAAGGCACTATAAATGCTCTTTACATTGACATGAGAAAATATGTAACTTAGTACTTCATACTCAACTGTAGATCATTTATTTAAGTAAAAACGATGTTATCTGTCCATAGGAATAATGCATGTATGCTATAAATGCATCCATAATGCATTATAAATACTAGTGTCCAGTACTCGTGTTTGCAAGTGTCCATTAGGCAGTGCCTAAAAATGACTACTTCTGTCCTTTCACATCTTTGGCTAAACACTCCAACTAATCAAACTCATTTGGAAAGCGATCATAATCCACTTGTTGAAAATATTCCACTCTGGCTGACTGGTTTCAACGATGCAAACAAGGCTAGTGTAAAGAGTTTAAAAGGTTTAAGAGGATTGTTTTGGGAACTGATTAAGTAGCTTTCAAACTGCACTCCACTCTATATACACGAGCCAAATCCTTCAGATCCCATTCAGTCTTCTTAGTAATTATCCAATCAGCAGCTGAGGTCTCTGTATCACTGCTGGGGTCCTCTGCCACTAGTGTGAAGTTCATCTGCCAAAACAGATTTCAGATTTTCTCACTAGACAAGGCTAGGAAGGGGTGTCCTGTCAAGCCTTATCACTGGCTACAGTATCACATTACTGTATCTTATTCCAGTTCCAGCACCACTACTGCATGCCAGTGCAAAAGATTTGCAAAGAGTAAATATACTACCTAGTGTACCACCATAAAAGCAACGCCTTAACATTTCTGTCACAGTTGCTCTCTCCATCACACCAGATTCTCCTCTGTTATTCCTCTGCCTGTACAGAGTCATACTACACTTACAACACACAAAGTAACTGTCAACAAAAAGCAGCAGTTTCCAAGATCACAAGTCTAAAGCTGCCACTCACAGCCCTTTGAATAAAAGAAAAAAACAATGTATGAATGAAGTTGAAAAATGGAAGATTGTGATCAAGAGAGATAAATTGGGAGCTTAATGATCAAGCTTACGGCTTAATACACTGCTGCTGGCTGATTCTGAAAGGCAGAATACATGGGGAAAAAGGGCAGATGTGAAATAAATCAAATAATCCTTCCGTTCTGCTGATTGGGGTACCTCTGTCTAAACAATATCAGTGTGATTACTGGTAAGAGAAGCCCATTCATGTCAAACACACTCATGCAAACACACAGAAAACACACACACACTCTCTCTCTTCCTCTATCCAGTGTGTTACGTTATGAATGATTATGGGGTTAGCGCTTTCCTACATATTGCCAGCATTCATATAAAATCCACAAAATCAAAAATACAAATTATGTTTGAAATCAGGGTAGCCATCTGCAGTTTTCTATCTTTATACTATGAGACAATATCAGATATAATAATATAATATATTATATTATATTGTCTTATATATAAGACAAAAACCATCATCAGAATTAACTGTTTTCTAGTGTCTGGTTTTAGAAACTGGAATTTGCTAACTGGTATTGGATTAGCAATAGATGATGTATTAGTCTGCTATTGATTTTAAATATACATGCAATACCGACATACACAGTGAGGGCCAGATATTACAACGTGTCACGACTTAGCAGCAGACTGAACAAACTATGACAACAACCATGAAAATGGAAAAAATAAATAAATCAACTAAAAAACTAAAAATGCTCATACCAAATTAGCCACACTGCAGAACAGTTGGCATGAAATGGTTAACATTTAACAGTTTCTGGTGGAAACCTGGTACCTAATGGGTAGTGGATCTAGCTTTTAATCCTCCAGATACACCACAAGTATGCAGATGTGTATGCAGCTGTGTGCACAGATGCATGCAGTTATGCATAAAGTATAACTCCAGGCTTACATAGAGGCTTGACATACATTATAATACATGCACACTGAAGATGCTTATGTGTACGCTTATACTCAATGTGTGGTGGCCTGGGAAAACCCTTCTCATGCTGAAATTTTGACATTCTGTTCTATATACTGTATAATTCTGAAAACTACAGACCTGAAATGTGTTTCTTTCTTGCACAAGTTTTAGCCTTTTAAAGTCATCTCTAGAAGTGATAAGGGAGAAAACTGCATTTAAAGATTTCATTCCCAGTGCAGTGTTAGAGCATCATGAACGCCTTTTTTGCTAAAATTTGTCAAGTGTATTAACGTCAGAAAAATAACATTTTGATAAAAACTTGTTTTTTTGTCCTTTCTGGCTGTTGTGCAGAATTCAGCCACAGTGACTTCCAATGGGTTTTCCCAGATGTATGATTCATCACCACACATGATTCAGAAAGCCTGATCCGACCTGCTCAGCTGAGCAATCTCTATGATTTGCTGCTTTTGAGATGGTCACAGAGTGTGATCACGATACTGAATGTGACACATGGAGTTCTCTTCCCTGCATCTCACATTTTGCTTCTGCTGGACCAGTTCTGCACTCACCTGCTTTACAATTTTACCATTTCTTTCCTGGTGCTCCCTTTTTTATTTGTTCATTCTTTTCAATTCTTTTGTAACTCTTCGCCTCCAATCCTTATGCATACAAGTATACACTCATTGAGCACTTTATTAGGAACACTTGTATACCTACACATTCATGCAATTAATTAATCGGCCAATCGTGTAGCAGCAGTGCAATTCAAAAAATCATGTGGATACGGGCCAGCAGCTTCGGGCGATGTTCAAATCAACCATTAGAATGGGGAAAAAAATGTGATCTTAGTGATTTTGACTGTGGCATGATTGTTGGTGCCAGACAGGCTGATCTCCTGGGATTTTCATGCACCACAGTCTCTAGAGTATAGTCAGAATGGTGCAATAAAGAAAAAACATACAGCTCTGCAGGCAGAAACGCCTTGTTGATGACAGAGGTCAACAGAGAATGGCCAGATTGGTATGGGCTGACAGAAAGGAGTACAGTAACTTAGATAATCACTCTGTACAATTGTGGTGAGCAGAAAAGCATCTCAGAATGCACAACACATCGAACCTTGAAGCGGGTGGGCTACAACAGCAGAAGACCATGTCAGGTTCCACTCCTGTCAGCCAAGAACAGAAAGCTGAGGCTGCAGTGGGCACAGGCTCACCAAAACTGGACAGCTGAAGACTGGGAAAATGTAGCCTGGTCTGATGAATCTCCCTTTTGGCTGGGAGGGTCAGAATTTGGCACCAACAGCATGAATCACCCAGATGAGGATGGGTTCCGTTTTTCCCTTTTATCCCTAGCTTGCTGATTAGGGATAAATTCACATATTTACAATTTATTTTGATTTAATTTAATTTGAATGTATTTATTTCTGTAAAGCTGCTTTGTGACAATACCCATTGTTAGAAGCGCTATACAAATCAAACTGAATTGAATTGAATCCATGGATCCAACCTGCCTTGTGTCAACAGTCTGGTGGAGGTGGTGTAATGGTGTGTGGAATGTTTTCTTGGCACACTTTGGGCCATTATTACCAATCAATCATCGCTTGAATGCCACAGCCTATTTGAGTATTGTTGTTGACCATGGACATCCCTTCTTGGCCATAATTTACCCATCTTCTAAACTGGTTTCATGAACATGACAATGAGTTCAGTGTTCTTCCGTGGCCTTCCCAGTCACCGGACCTGAATCCAGTAGAACACCTTTGGGTTGTGGTAGAACGGGAGAGTCACAGCATGAAAGCGCACCTGAAAAATCTGCAGGAATTACGTGATGCAATCATGTCAACATGGACCAGAATCTCAAAGGAATGTTTCCAACATCTTGTGGAATCCATGCCATGAAGTATTGAGGCTGTTTTGAGAGCAAAGGGAGGCCTTACCCCGTATTAGCATAGTGTTCCTAATAAAGTGCTTGGTAAGTGTTTGTGCAAGTTTTACTCTATATTCATTGCTTTTACTTCCCACACTCCTTTGTATTTCATATAACATCATACAAATGCTTATTATCCAGAGGGCAAAAACTGAGAGGAAGCAGGAGGTTCAGAAGCGCTGTTTTCATTAGGCTTTGTTTATTAGTCATGCTGCATCTCCAACTGTCCCTGGCTGCATTCACCTCCTCAACATTCCAATGTGCATCAATGACATTCATATTCATTAAATCCAGCCCCAAGAGCAGGCTCGCTGTGTTTCTGTGTGCGTCTGTCTGTGTGAGATCCTTTTTTTATTATTACGCCCCTCGTACAAACCTCAGGGATCTGAACGCACATAAAATGCTCATTCATTATACCTCAATTAATTTCGCGGCATGTTTGAAAGCCATCCCGCGTGTGTGTGTATCCATCTCACTCATGTTTGTGTGTTCATAGAGTGTGTGTCAGCTGTGCTCAGTAGCCAGATGGCTGGCAATGTGGAAACACTGCAGTCTGAATACTTCACAGATAAGGACTCCTACTCTTGGGCCTCTAAATGAGTGCATACTCCATGCATGCTGGGTAATGTAGTTGCTACACTAATGGGGTAAATTAAAGCTCCAGTAACTGTAACTTCAGTGCTATAAATGAGATGAGGCTTATTAATTACATGTCACAGAGCATATTGAACTGCAGTGCCACTGATATAAACAGGTCATTAGTAGCAGTAAGGTTACTTTGCTGTTAGAGCTACAAGGTTGAGACAGGTTGTAATATAATGGTTACCATGGGAATAGAGGCAGCTGTTATTACAACACGGTTCAGACTGGGTTGGTTTCCATGGGAATAGTGATGCAGGTCAGAGTCATTAGCAACAACCGCTCCTGTCAAGGATGATTGATGTTTCCTTAGAGACGGATAGAGCAGGAGGCAGATGTTGAGTTGGATAGTAAGTAGTTAAATGTGCAAGCTGCAACAGACTGTGTTCACATTATCTATTTTTTTTTTTCTTCAAGAAAAAAGCTACCTGGAGCACTTTTTGTGATGATATGAAAAAAGAGGCTAAACAACCTGCACACTATAGCCACAACACTGCTAGCTAGCTCGCTATTATTATTTAACTGATCATTTTCATTATTATGCAGCATGTGACTATTTTTAACCTGCCCCTGTGAAGATTTTCCTACAAATATATGGCATATAAGGGGATGAAAAAAAAAACATAAACACATGACATTAATATATTAATATCAAAAACCTCATAAAGTCAGCATTTGTCTTTGAACAACTTTAATTATTCTTGCTGTCTTAAATGTCCTGAATGGTTTGCGGTCTGAGCTCCAGAACTTCCTAATAAAGATTCAATGATGTTAAAATCTGATGAATGTGGAGGACATGGAATGCACCTGACTTCTTTCTGGTGTTCATCAACCAAATAATTTAGCAGTATGTATGGGGACATTGGGCCTCATTTATCAAATGAACAGATTTCGTTCATAGGTGCATTTATACAAAAGAAATCTGGTATTCAGGAAAATCCTGGAAGTTCAGAAAAAAAAAAACATTTGTATCCTACTAATGCTCCTACAAGTATATGGAAATTTATACATAAGAAGACTAACTGATGAAACTTTTGTGAAACCCAGTTGTTTCATATGAATGGCTTTAGAAATATTAAATATAAAGAAATATTAAATATGAAACAAATTAAAGAAAGCAAGCCAACATAAATTCACAAATTAAGATAAATTAGAGTAGTCATTAAATTAAGAAGAAATGCAGCTGTATAAAAGAAGGGCATGATGCAATGACTCAGTGTATAAGATTGCTCCATTTGCCATGGCATCTTCTGTTAATGCTATGCAACACTTTGTCAGAGCCAGTGAGCGATAAGTGACCGATCTGGTATGTCTCAAGCTGCAATGTGTTGTATACTCCACAGTGTGCTGTGTGCCATCATCGGCTTACTTACACACCCTCATGCTTTCCCAACACAGCATCAGGGATGGCACATTGGTGTGTGAGGAATTTCTGACTGACAGTCACTGAGTCACTTTGCTTTGAGAAAAAAATAGCAGATCTATGATCACCTGGGTAGAGTAGTTATAAATCTTTTATCCATGTTCAGGACTAACTTCTTTCATTTCCCCTCAATTAACTCATGTCTAATTCACCTTTTCTGATATTTGGCTCCTGATTTTAGCCCTTTCACCTGCTGTTACATTGTTAGAAAATATATTATTTATTGTCATAGACGTGAGTCAAAATAAATTTCCATCTACACCTGAGAAGGTTTGCCATTTATTTGTCGTTTCAGCTGTCTGAGCTTTGACCTTTTATGGAGCTTTGTGGGTGTCACCAAATGCAACCCATTAATTTATGGGTGATTCAACGGTGATTGTCATGGCTGCGCCGAACACAGCACAGGACTACGACCCCTCTCAGCCACTGCACCTCACCTGATCACAACACTCATGTCACATGACTGCACATGATCCATGTTTATGTTTAATGAGCACTAGTAGTTAAGTCAGGTCTTGTACAGCACTCAGTGTCTTTTTTCCTCTGTTGTCGTTGTCATTGTACTTACTCATGTCATGTTCACGTTGTTACTTTGCTTCGCTAATCCGCGTTTTGTTTCTTGGTCTTTGTATTTTGTGTTTTGTCACTATCAATAAACTAAATCTGCACTTGCATCTCAGTTTGGCTTATACAAAAAATTACACACAACTTTGCTAAAAGATTGACAAATAAGGCCCATTATCATCCTGTAATACAGGACATCATCAAGACATAGTGTTTGCACCACAGAGTGCCTAGTTCTGTAAAATTTCTGCATAATTATTAGCTGTTATACGACCACACACAGCAGTCATCAGGCCTAATGATTTCCACAAGATTGCTGCCCAGAACATTATGGATCCTGCACCATACCTAACAGCTGGCAGCAGACATTGTGGGTTAAAGGCGTCCTCTGGTTTCCTCCAAACATACAGTAAATACATCTAGATATAGGAAATGTGATAAAAGTTGGTTTATCACTCCCACATTATTACTTTCTTCATTCCTCATGGGTCATGGACTTTGTGCTCCTCATATCATGTTATGTGTCTTCTTGCATTGGCCTTTGATACAAAAAGATAGCATGCCTGCCATGAACTGCAGCTTTGTGTAGGGTTTTGTTGAGATTGGACCAAAGAGGTTATTTTTGTAGCTGTGCTTTTTGGGGCATTTAGAAAACAATCTGTAAAGGGTCCATTCTTGTCATTGGGCAAGTGGTGACTAACAAAATGCTGAGACATGCTGATAGTTGGCAATCAGCATAATACAACTCGTCCATGTAGCAGTGATGGTAATTGTGATTTAGTCACTTCAACGTCAGAGTCCTTTTTCTTGTATTTTTCAGTTATTTTTGTCCACATTTTTGATGTGTATACAGCTTTCTTCAGGGTTTTTTCTATCCCTTTTTCTTTTTCTTCCTTTCTATGCAAAGGGGTCTAGAAGCTCCTGATCTGAGGCTGCCAAGTTTACAGAAAATTTGTCGGGAAACAAAAAGTCCTTCTTCCTGTTTACTGACCTACAATTCATCA
>CM040472.1:4973038-4997777 GCA_022758105.1 Pangasianodon gigas | reverse complement strand
ATCACAACAAAAATGTGACCCACATTCTTATTTCACAGTGTTATGCTCAAATCAGCTGGATGCACTGCACAGAGTGGGTAGGAATATGTTCTTTACATGAAGGGATCTTTTTAAATGGACTAATTGTCAGCTTTAGCTTGTACAAGCAGCATTATTCAATCACAGAATAAGTATTTGGTTGTTGTGCCCTGGAATGCTGACCTGCCCAATCACACATGCAGTACATGGCTCTCCAGGTGAAGTGCTTCTCAACATAATAAAGTGTGCACATATCAGTTGTGCTAGTCCTAGTCTGACCTTGAGAGTCGTGAAAACAAAAGGGAGCTAACTGGAGCAGTGGGTGTCCAATGAGGGACAGGTGGCACATCACAAGAGGGCTCTGCTACACAGCTGGTTACAGCATGAGACAAGAGCATGCCCTAGGGCACGTGTTAAAGTCAAGGCCTGTGAGAAAAACACAGCCCGCTACCACAAACACACAAAAAAATAATACTGAAACGGCCCGCACTATCAATAATCTCTAGAATTCACACCATGACCATAGCATACTAACCCCCCACATCCCATATGCTCCACTGTAACACACATGTGGGCTCACATCTAACAGAAACGCTGAAACGCTGGTTCAAGTCAGATCTGTGTCTAAAAATGATTCTGAAACACATCATGTTGGGATTTAGTGTGATTCAGTGACTAACTGAAATCCCAAAATAAAATCCAGAAGACAAGAGTACAGAAGTGCATTGCTGCAAATAAATCCCCATCTCTTTATTATAAGAAAAGCATCATGTTATGTTTCCATAGTTACTTTTCCATAGTACACTTCATATAAAGTGATAGTCCCTGGAGGACTAGTGGTGAGGCCTCGACGCTCTCACTGCCGCGGCCCGGGTTCGATTCCTGACCACAGAACCAAGACAGTGCACTTCCAGTGCCGGACCCAAGCCTGGATAAAACTGGGGAGGGTCAGGAAGGGCATCCGGGGTAAAAACTGTGCCAAATCAAATATGCGGACCAATGATCCACTGTGGCGAGCCCTAACGAGAGCAGCCGAAAGAAGAAGAACAACAACAGCAACTTCATATAAAGTGATATCAAGGTGAAAACTTTCCATTAAAGTAAAGAAAATAAAAAATATATAAACTTCCCCAGGGCTGTCTTACATAATGTGCAGTTTTCTGTAGAACTGGCTTCATTTACCTTGAAGTATTACATTTAGACTTCTTTAGACTGCTTTCTTTACCACCTGCCTCAATGTTTTCTCCATTGGCCCGACTAGTCGACCTCCCTACAGCGGCAACTAGGCAACTACGCTATGGTGCATACAGTTTAATAGTTTATATTAACCCTTCTTTTACTTACTATTCTACTTTCATAGCCTACGTTATTCGTGTTAATTGAGAGGATAGATAATAATACGTTAAAAAATGAATAGCCTTCGTTTATGGCGCTTCAAAGGCTCACAAAAATACTGATGTGGCCTGGGCAGAATTTCAGATTGACACCAATGCCCTAGGACATCATTACATCACACCGAGACAGCGTTCAGTACTCTGGCAGTGACAAGACACAGAAATGCTTTTCAGTAGTCATTAGAGGATTGGCCCAGCAGGCCAAATTGAAACAAACAAACAAACACACACACTACATTCCATTTGGAGTGTTTGCCCTCATGGGAGGCCCCAGTGTGAGTTACAGAAATAAGGGCTGAGATGGCTAGAGCTCCTCCAAATCAGTAAGAACATAAAACCACAGGAACACGACTGTCATAACCATACTGCTCATGCCATTTGTCCTCATGCCACAAATGAGACTGCTTTTCTGCTCCAAATGGCTGTGTTACAGTCCAAACAAGCAAATAGCTCCTTCAATCCATGCAGGGCTTAAAATGAACTTTGTAACACACCAAATGGCATGGTGTGGTGAATTTAGCAGCCAGTTACCCATTTTATTAGCCAGAGAATTGCAACCCAGAATGTAATGTAAATAAATGTATTTATTTATTTATTAATAATATATTGGAATACTAAATATGTTTGGAATAACATATAGCAGTTGAGTACCGCAAGGACATTATGTGCACTCAGAAAAATGGATCAGTCAAGTGTTTTGATTTTTGTTTTTTTTGTTTTTTAGGGTGGTTACAGTTCTAGCTTTCTACAGAGTGAATCTTTCTGACAGGAGACCCTCTGTTGTTTTTTTAGGGTTTTTGTAGGGTATTACAGAGTATCTTAAATCTGGTCATAAATCATCTTAAATCTTAAATCATCTGGTTCGTGTAAATGGACAACCTAAAAACCTGATGAACAAAAAACTGACGCTAATAAGCCACCACAAAGTGTGCTAAATTCATAAAACAGAGGTCACCATGTAGTTACGGATAATTATTATTATTATTATTATTATTATTATTATTATTATCTGCTTTGTTTCCATTTGTCAACACTGAGAGTCTTGACAGAATGTTAGCTTGGATAACTTACGACCTGTCCACCTCACTGACACATTTGCTTTTTTATCTTTTCGTGTTTCCTTATCATTTTATATCTTCATGTTCTTTTGAACTCTTGAGTGTCTTGTCATTATTTGACCTGATCTCGTCATATCTACTATGTCAGCATTTGGTTTAGCTAGGTTTTCCAAGGTAAGAACAGATGAACCATACAGAAACTGCATTTTACATATCTGGCTATTAGATAAACTGGAAAACAGCCAAAGCAGAGCTTTTAATCTTGCTGAACGTGCATGGAGACTACAAGCAGCACATATATCAGTAACCAGTATATCAGTATATCAGGGGTCCTCAAACTTTTTGCAGATAAGGACATCTTTAAATGTACAATAAACTTCATGTATCCCCTCTATACACATTTTTTTTATGAAAACAATCTAACTATTCAAATATTAGGTTCATGATTTAGATATGTACAGTGATATTTGGGCTATTTAATGGAGGCATAGAGCTTTTTTTAATTATACAACTTTTTCTGAGTTATTGAGGATTGGATTACCCACTGAATCCCATTCAATTCTAGTGAGTAGTCTAATTGGATAAAATTAAAAATAATAATTTTGAGAAATAGTGAATTGTGATTGCCACTACTTTTCAAAAAAAAAAATAATAAATCCAGGACCCCTTGGCTATGCTTCAGGTACCCTTGCTGGTCACTGGACACCAATTCAAGAACCACTAGACTACACAATACTTAAATACAGGAGCACCCTAACCATATATGACTTATGGGTATTTATATTATACTAAATTCACCCTGTGTTTTGATACAGCTGTTATATGCATGTGTGTATGTAGGTACTGTGATATAGCACTGCAGAATGGCACTCACTGAACAACCACAAAAACGATCTCTGCATCTCTGCATCGCACATTTCAGAAAAAAAAAAATCATTGTGCACTTGTTCAGTGACTATTTATGTGTGAATATTCAGTAAGTATATATATACACATTCAAAGAGTGTGTTTGTGTACACCTGCTGTATATCTGCCAGCCTCCTACCTCTCCTCTTGGAATCCTTTTTGACGCTGGGTCTGGCAGCAGGCTGGAGCTCGGCCTCTGTTGACATATTAAGTGGTTATTCCTGTACTGTGCGGCTGGGTGCCTGTGGCTGGCTCATCCAGAGGGGCTTCCCCACTGCCTCACGCTCACTCTGCCGCTGCCTCTAGCCTCGACGCTGCATCTCGAGCTCTCCCTGCAGTGGCTGCGCACACAACACATGAAAACATTTAAAGGACCACTGTGGGAAAATATCATTACAATTCTATTTTATATTGATTAGTATGACTTGGAAGATATATAAATGAGCTGCATTTTAGGAATGTATACTTGTCATGT
The DNA here is from genome assembly GCA_022758105.1 of Pangasianodon gigas. Lineage (NCBI taxonomy): Eukaryota > Metazoa > Chordata > Actinopteri > Siluriformes > Pangasiidae > Pangasianodon > Pangasianodon gigas. Next base: position 4,993,926 of record CM040472.1, on the reverse strand, counting down.
GAAATGTCTTAATCATCACACCAATGACTTTTCAGACTATTAGATCAGGATTGGCAAACATGCTAAAACTAAAGGCGCCAGTGATTGGAACATTTTAAGGGAAAAGGATGCTGACTTGTGCACTCTCAGGAAAAACAGATTCTAAACTGGGAACAAACCGATAGTGTTACTGGTGTGGTACCGTCAAGCGTACATCTTTTCTACCTAATATAATTGTAGAGGAACATCAATCATCATGGACCACTGTTGTACCTTTGCAGGTACATTTCCATGTATGTATCTTAAAGAGAGAAAAACTACCCATAAAGTACTCATGTGATGAGGAACTTAAGGGTTTCAGAGAGATCTTGAGAAGATCAGTAGAATATAACATTTTTAGGGATTGATGTATGACTGTTTTGTTCTCATACTCCCTTACACATCCTAGCCATAGTTTAAGAAATGTGAACAATACACTGAGAGGAAACAGACAGCACTAGCCAGGGCTAAATCGCCACACATACCAGATCACTTTCAACTACAGGGACTGTGTTACAATTGAGCTGGTTATCTAGATTAGATAGAAAGATTCCTAGACTTGCCATTTGCATTCATGTGGAGCTTTCTAGTTAGCTAAGTTATCTTGGATCCAATTACACATCGTTTGGATTCTAAAACCTGGGCCACATGTTCCCAGTCCTAGTCATGGGGTACCCCTTGTCCTTTATATTTTAGTTTTTTCCCTTATTCCCTTATCTTATGCAACTAATCAGGTGATTAACAGCCGTTCCTGAGTTGAAATTGGTGTCTTAGAGCTTAACTTCCTCATTTGTCATTAGTGCGCTAGAATGTGGAGCCAAATGCTCTTTCAGACACACCTCCACTAAGCCCCCATGCCCTCACTCCTACACCAATTCAGCCGACTCCTGGTACCACTTGGGCAGCGGGCGTCAACTTTCATGTACTAATTGGTCTCAGCGGCACAGTGGCATTTCTGTAAAATGACAGATCAAAAGCCTTGCTACACACCAAGCAGAATATGAGGAAAGCTCAGGGACCAGCATATAGCAGGCAGCCCGCCTCGCAGCACTACACCACTCTGATGATGAGCAAAGAGCTACCGTTACCTAAACAATTCCAAAAAGACTCATTTACTCATATTCAAGCAGTTTTTTTTTGTTTGTTTGTAGTTTTATTTGCAATATTGTTGAGCATTTCTGGAAATGATCCAGATAATTAGTTCGAGGCAAGCATCAACAAAATGATGAATTATCTCATTTTGTTTTACAGAAGTTAAATCCCAAACACAATATAGCAGGGAGCTGCACCTCAAAAGGAAAGTCCTTACAAATCCGGGAGAGTGTACTAAGATTTAGAGCTCCTTCCAGCAGTTTGGAGAAGTGTTGCGGTGTAAGCCGGAGCAGAGAGGATTTACACAGCCATTTCATAGCCAGAGCTGGAACCCGGAGCCCTGAGACAGAGCCACTGCCTGGCCACGTGCCTCTCATTGTGTGGAGAACATTTAATTCCAAATGGAGAGAGCGTGTAGCCGAGCACCAGGGAATCACACAGCACTCTTTATCTTTGTGAAACACACAGAGAGCCTGCAAGTCTGTCCAATTACTGCCATTATCTCTCTGAGAGACAAACACACAAAGCGAGAGAGAGGTTGAGGTGACTGAGAGAGAGAGAGAGAGAGAGAGAGAGGGAGTGAGAGAGAGAGGGGTGAGAGAGCAACACAGCTACTTACGAATCTGCTTTGTATGTCTTTTAGTCCAACTGTCTCTCTGTTAGATTCTCCTGGTTTTTGGTTCTGAGCCATACTGAGTAATTAAGTTTTAGAGGGATCAAGCAAAGATTTTTGTAGTTTAGACTGAAATGTCTTGATAATGAAAATTCCAAAAAAGCCAGATATTTCTTTTATTCTCAGTATGAAATAGGTACTTGATGGTTCCTTGGTTTGTCCCTCAGTGGAACCCTTTGACTTTCTATGTTGAACCCTACAACTGAGAGTTTCTCTTTCAGAAAAGATTCCAAGAAGAATCCATTCAAACGACTCTTTTATTTTTCTGAGAATGTATAATGTCCTTAGCTAGGACACTGGTAGGGTAAGTACAGCCATGCACCAGAGCAGAGGAGTCCACTGAAAACTGAAGCCGGGGTTCTTGCTTTTTAGTTACCCTCGGTAAGCTCTGGGTAATGAGGGAGCAGCAGGCTCAGATGTACTTCCAGTTCCAGGCAAAAGTTCCTGAGCATTAGGCATCTTTTCAAAAACTAGAACACTGTCAGGTCAGAAAGGGGACAAAAAGGTTGTTGCTGCTGTATAGGCCAGCATCTGTTGCTATCAATAAAAGAGCAGTTCTGCCAAATATGTTGTACGTTTTTACACCATACTTTTAAAATAAAAGCAGGTTTGAACCTGTTAACTTTGTTAAAGCAGGCCATAATATACATCTTTAACAGTAAAAACCTCTGAAAACCTGAAATTCCAAAAGGATTTCTCAGAGGAACAAACTGAAGAACGCTTTATCATACTACGAGGAACCATTTTTTATGATACAGTGTACTGTGGTTTGGTCATTCAGGGATCCTCCAAGCATACACACAACTAGACAACTCTATACAACTGCATTCTTAGGCCATTTTCACATTTGCATTTTTGTTCTGGACTCTGGGTCATTTGAGCCTCGAATGGTGAAGTGTGAGCACAGTTTTTGAGTCCGGGAGCAGTCAGAGGTCCTCTCGAAAGTGATGGTCTGGGGTTCGCTTCAACTAAGCCTTGTTGTGGTCCACATCATATACAAAACCAGACTTTCTTAGGATAGGAGTGCTGTAATCAGCTCACGTTTGTGGTGTGAGTGCTTGCACTGAGAGCACTACAAAAAATGAATGTCCCCTGACAGCTCCTTGTTTGCAGGTATTCTTGTCTGGTTCAGCTCAGCTACCAAATCTGATCTCAGAAGACTGTAGAGGATCGTCCGGACTGCTGAGCGAATCACTGGTACACCCCTCCCCACTCTCCAAGAACTGGACTTATCCAGAGTGAGCAAAAGGGCTGGCAAAATCACTCTGGACCCCTCACATCCAGCACACTCCCTCTTTGAACTGTTGCCGTTTGGTCGACGCTACAGAGTACTGAGCACCAGAACAGCCAGGCACAGGAACAGTTACTCCCCTCAGGCAATCCATCTCATGAACACTTGACAATAAAACGTGGAACACACAACACTATCATACATTTATTTACTTAACACACATACTTATTTACTTTTCAAATTTGCACATAACATACCTGTACATACAAAATTGTCTATTTTGTATATTGTCTATTTGTATATTTGTACATTATTCTTTTTATTATCTGTGTCTTGTCTTGTCACTGTCATTCTGTTGCACTGTGGAGCTTCTGTCACTAAAACAAATTCCTCGTATGTGTAAACATACCTGGCAATAAAGCTCATTCTGATTCTGATTCTGATTCTGACAATGCACAATGTCATGCATCCAAAAAGCTCTGATCTTCACAGCTTCAGTGTTGGTACCACAGGAAAATAATTAAAAAACAGTAAACGGTTCAACCTAGTGCCTACCATTTTACAGACCTGTGTGCACAAACTGCTCAATCAAAAGGAATTCTTCAATGTGAACGCAAACATGAAATTAAGAGCCCCTTCCCCAGACGAGCCCAAAAGCTGTTAGACCATTAGATTCATGTCTATACATCTGTGCTCTACACATGTCTACACATCTGAAATTTAATCCTAATGACAGACAAATCCCATAATACGCAAGTTTGATGGAATATCACCGTGACAAAGGTGTGTAAACTAAAGTAAACTAAGGAGTGTTGTTCACTGGATTTAGCTTTTTGTGCTATTTCTTTAGTTAGATGCTAAAGAGCTGTCTTACTCGCCCCCATAATGTAATTGATGTGGAGTTCTCCATGGTGCTAAAGCCCTTGTGTGGGCAGCTTCCTGTCACTGTGATATGCTACCGTTCTTATCAATCCATTCTCCTTTTGCTGTAGCTTAAATTCATTGTGAATTTAGGAGGCAATGAAATGACACGTTAACTACCAAAAGGCAATTTTTTCATCAAAAACCTTTCAATGTAGGCTTTGTGATGGACGCCCACTTGCACACTACTGGAAGTAAAAGTACAACCTAAGCTAAAGTATTAGACTACAAATAGGCTAAATCAATCTTTCAAGGGAATCCGTGACCCTGACTACCTACACACGCACACACACACACACACACACACACACACACACACACCAACTCCACCAGACATTCAGCCATACTAGGTTGTGCTCTCCTGAGGCGAGAAAGAACTATTTTGAAAATCTAGGCTAAGGTCTCCTCCGGGACATGCCACATATTCAGAGACAGAGGGAAGAGAGAAGGCAAAAGTACAAGTGTCTGGCTTTACACTGTCTGAGACACCGGTGACTAATGCCTCCTCCATGCCTGCAAAACAGAAACCGAAATCGCTTTTGCTGTTTTCCTGTCTTGACACATTCCTCATTTTTATAACTTGACCAAAGCTCAGCCGAGGACGCTAGACACTATCCGATGTCTGAGAGGAGATAACATGTCATTAGTTTTGTCCCGATGATGCTGTTTAGCTGCGGCTATCTCAGATATTAAGGTCAGATATTTTCCTGCTACCAGCCTCAATATGGGATACACACAACAACCACACTTTGACACAGGAGACTGGGCTTGTTTACTTGTATTCAGCAAAATCTCCAATGAATTAACACATTTGCATAGTTATTAGCACAGAAGAAGGAAAAAACAGATGTATGTGCCTTTTTCTTGTCCTGGAAAACATTAAAAGGAGGCTCTTTTCTTGTGTACATCATTCAGAGGAAGCGAGCTTAATTTAATCTTCTATTTCCGCAGTAATTACATTATTAACAAATTTGCATTTTGCATACGAAACAAAATGCAAGCAGAGCACAGCATGCAGTAGATACAGTAATTAACCCTGTCACTTTGGTTAAATGGTTAAAGAATAGCATGGCTTCTGTGTTAGAAATACAGACCACATGTCACGACTGCAATTAGAAATAGTGGGTGGGTGGGTGGGTGCATGGGTGAGAAGGCTAATAACTAATGATGCAATTAAAATAAGGAAGAATACCGTCCATAATTTTCTTCAGTTGGGCCACACTTCGAGAACTGATACCAATGAAATGCAAAGAATTCCAAAATTACACCAACAAAGGCCTGGGATGTGATCTGTAACATCACGACAACTTTCTTAACCTAAAGGTAGCATGTGGTCGCCTAACTCAAGCCCGCTGATACTGACTGAAGCCCTACAAAAAAGAGCCTATGATGCCAATGCTCAATGTTAGATATCTTTCTCTGTGCCAGAACTTGAAGAGGAAGAGAAGCAGACGGTGGAAGCTTGGGAAGGAGGAAAAGCAGGAGCAAGAGGAGAAGGAGCAGACATTAAATTGGACGGACGTGAGTAGTAGGCTGCCAGCAAACACACTTAATCCCCATAAATCACCCAGCACCGATGGGCAGACGGTGCCAGAGGCACTGGGCACTGCGGCCAGTTGTTTGAGCCTGTGTTGATGCTCACTCCCCTGTCTGTGTCTGAGGCTGGGGTACTATACTAAGCTTCTTCCACCTATGCACTAGCTCCAAAAGCCTGCTCCAAGAAGAGATGATGCAATTTAAAGCAACGTTTAAGCTTATGTATTCATCGTTCCACGCACTTCCATGCATATGCTTAAACTCAGACGCTCTTAGATGCTCTCAATCAGTATAGCTGTTTCTATAAACAGGATATCCATTCTCTTGTTTTCCATCGTAGTACACTGAAATAGCAACACATAAAAACACACACACACACACACACATCTCATCACTGCATGACAAGACATGACAGGCATTGTTCTCTTTCCCTTCACCATCTGTGCTGTATCGTTGTTCACTTTGTTGATTGGTGCACATGCAGGGAATATATTACACATATTTAGGAGACATGCAAGAACATGTAAGTCAAGTTTTGCAGTTTAGAGATACAGCATATACTCTTTGTATAAGTTTGAAACGTTGTAAATAGTATGTTCAGAAATATACACTCACTAGTACAAGCCCAAACTGTCATATATATTCATCATCCACTTTATTAAGAACACCTATACACCTCCACCTTCATGCAATTATCTAATCAGCCAATCGTGTGAGAGCAGCTCAATGTATAAAATAGCAGATACAGGTCAAGAGCTTCAGTTCATGTTCACATCAAACATCTGAATGGGGAAAAATGTGATCTCAGTGACTTTGATCATGACATGGTTGTTGGTGCTCGATGGGTTGGTTTGAATATTTCAGAAACTGCTGAACTCCTGGGATTTTCACACACAACAGTCTCTACAGTTTACTCAGAATGTTGCAAAAAACAAAAAAACATCCTGTGGGCACAGAAAACATTCTGCAGGCTGAAACTCCTTGTTGATGAGAGAGATCAGAGGAGAATGACCAGTCTGGTCTGAGCTGACAGGAAGTCTACAGTAACTCAAATAAGCACTTTTTACAACCGTGGTGAGCAGAAAAGCATCTCAGAACACACAACACATCAAAACTTGAGGCAGAGGGGCTACAGACCAAGACCACATCAGGTTCCATTCCTGTCAGTCAAAAACAGGAATCTGAGGCTATAGTGGGCACAGACTCACTGAAACTGGACAGTTGAACACTGGAAAAACACGTCACCTGGTCTGATATTCAGACCTACAGATACTTAGAATAATATTATGTAATATTTAATATGGAATGTAAACGTATATACTGTATTTATGTAGATATTTATACAAATCACAATAAAACAATATTAACCTAAGAAGTGTGAATCATTTTTGGACTATATCCAGACTATATCACGTGGATCTTATCTCCTACCTTTGATTTCATGTTCATTCCTCATGGATGAGTGTGTACATGCGATTGTGAAAGAGCACCTTAATACAGTCTGCTATTTGGGTCACGATGCCTCTCGGTCTGCTCCAATTTGTTCCTATCTCTCCCATCACTGATTGTCTCTTCTCATTTAGGTCAAAGCTAATAAACTCAAAAGCCTACTTAACCCATTAAGCAGAAAAAGAAAGAGAAAATGACAGATGAGAGCAGAATGATAGCTTGAATGTGGGAAAGAGAGAGAGCTAAGATAGTAGACGATAAAGAGAAGACAAAAAAGAAGAAACAGAAAGACGGGTTTGGAGTTTGTCCTACTTAAACATGAATTTGTTCCTTTTTTTCCCACTCCCTCTCCCTCTGTGAGCCATATCTTTCGTTTGTGCTTTGTGTCTGTCAACTGGCCGACTAGATTAGCTCTCCTACATGTTTGAGCAGCATGAGTCCTAAATAATGATGATATGTGTTTTATCCCTTACAGAAATTCTTGCAGTAGAATTACGCTGGTCTCAAAGGTGCATCTATGATGCATGAGGGTGTCCAAAAGGCTTATGCACTTCTAATGATGCTGTTGCCTCTAGACATTTCATTATGAAACAAAGCACCTCGGATTTGTACAGGCCATTGCTGTAATAAATGGGTTGAGCTGTACTGTGTGTGTGTGTGTGTGTGTGTGTGTGTCCAGGGTCTTGTTCAAGTAAGCACGTTCCCATAAATGTGTAGGATCGTATGTTTTCTTTAATTCTTTCAATTTATAATTTCTAGGCACAAACCAACGCAAGCAAGAAATATTTCCCACTATGGACACAATTTTCCCACAATACTCTGAGAAGAACCGAAGGAAATTAGTGCAAATTCAATCTTATTGTTCAAGTTTGCACGTGGACTATTGCTTTAAGTTCCCTGCTGGCATATTTCTTTTGTTTTCTCTCCCCTTACATGTCTACCTATATGTCTCTTCCATACGTAATGTATCATCACTCTATCTTTTTCACAATCAAACATCTCTTTTCCTCTCATACACCATTCCTCTTTCTTTCGCTCGAATCTCACAATGGGTCGATGTCAGCTCTATTGAGCGAAAGCTGACCTGCTGTTCCAACACAGTAGCGTGATGGTATCTGCCCAGCAGGTAAACAACACAAACAAGTATGCCCAATCCTGTGTGACCTTGTCTGAGAGAGGTGTGTGTATCTGTGTGTGAGGTTCAGCAGAGTGAGTGATAGGGAGGGCTTGGCTGTTGAAATGGTAATTTAGAGTTAGTGTTGAGGGGGCACAGAGGGGCTTGGCATGACTTGATGGGTATATGTGCGAGTCTGGCACCTGTTACAGAGTCCCCATGCTCCAGATGGCACTGTCAGGGCTTATGATATCGGCTAGCTCAAAGAGGACAGCGACCACTGGGGAACATGTCGACACTCGCCTGGGCCAAAAGCATGGAGGTCTGACACTACTGTCTCGTAAAAAAAGTACATGTGGGGAACAGCCAGATGTCACACAAGGTCCAATGCTGCCATTGGTTGTACTTGGAACTCAGAAAAACCAAACCTCAGACACAGAAAAGTGCAACGGAATGGTTATTCAACTCCAAGTCGAGAACTCGGGCAAGGTAGATGTTGACATAAACAAACCTTGAAAGATCTTATGAATGCATGTGTTTCAGAGAATAGGAATACAAATAAGACCTTGCTCTGGGCAGCCATGTTTTTTACAAGCCAAAGCAGTGGAATGCCTTTACTCGGGAAAATCGACTTGGCACTTTCCGAGTTCCGAGTACAACGGACTGCAGCAAAACCCCAACAATAATAACAACCACTATAATAACGGCAATTCAAAGCTCCAAGTGGTATACTCTACCAGTGAAGCTCTTTGGATAAAACAAACATAGGACATACCAAAAGGTTTCTGACGTAGTTTAACCCAATTTCCCAACACTGAAACAAATCAATAAAATGTCACTTTGCTTAGTCATACTTTCCCTAAGGTTTAGTGGTATGTAAACCAAAACTGAGGCACTTTTGTGTTTACTTGTCGTTGCTTACACTGATAATGCATACCCACAAATTCAAGTAGACTCCATTCTTGAAAGGAGACTTTTTCATATTTAGAGCTTCATTTACAAACAACTAAGTATGGAATTCATGAACACATACTACAAAACAAGTAGCACGGGATGACTCTGTCACCAACAAGTCTAGTAGTCCTTAACTTTATCAGATATTTGATCTTGCTGTGACCTTGATCTGGTTTGGATCATTTCCAAAATTTAATCAGTTCACCTCCTATTTACAATGATGATTCCATATAAATCCTACAAACATTCAACCACTCGTTCCTGAGATATTGCACATTATACTACAGATGCTACAGACTGACATTAGATTGAAAAAATATCGGTGTATTCCTTTAAGCTATCAACAAAATATAAAACATGATTTACATTACAGTTTATGTATATATCACACTGCTGTCTTCTGCATACCCACTGTATTTACCCTCTGTATACTCCCTGTACTTCCTTTCTATCCTCTGTATACACTCTGCACTTCCTTTTTGTCCTCTGCTACCCAGTAGATTTCCATTTTGTTCTCTTTATACCCTCTGCACTTCCTTTTTGTCCTCATGTATAGTCTGTATTTCCTTTTTGTCCTCTTTATACTCTCTGTATTTCCTTTTTGTCCTCTTTATACTCTCTGTATTTCCTCTTTGTCCTCTTTATTCTCTCTGTATTTCCTCTTTGTCCTCTTTATACTCTCTGTATTTCCTCTTTGTCCTCTGTATACCCTCTGCACTTCCTTTTTGTCCTCTTGTTACCCCTGTACTTCATTTTTGTCCTCTTTATACTCTCTGTATTTCCTTTTTGTCCTCTTTATACTCTCTGTATTTCCTGTTTGTCCTCTTTATACTCTCTGTATTTCCTGTTTGTCCTCTTATACTCTCTGTATTTCCTGTTTGTCCTCTTTATACTCTCTGTATTTCCTCTTTGTCCTCTTTATATTCTCTGTATTTCCTCTTTGTCCTCTGTATACCCTCTGCACTTCCTTTTTGTCCTCTTGTTACCCCTGCACTTCATTTTTGTCCTCGTGTATAGTCTCTGTACTTCATTTTTGTCCTCTTTATACTCTCTGTATTTCCTTTTTGTCCTATTTATACTCTCTGTACTTCATTTTTGTCCTCTTTATACTCTCTGTATTTCCTCTTTGTCCTCTGTATACCCTCTGCACTTCCTTTTTGTCCTCTTGTTACCCCTGTACTTCATTTTTGTTCTCTTTATACTCTCTGTATTTCCTTTTTGTCCTCTTTATACTCTCTGTACTTTCTCTTTGTTCTCTTTATACTCTCTGTATTTCCTCTTTGTCCTCTTTATATTCTCTGCTTTTCCTCTTTGTCCTCTGGTTACCCTTTCTATTTCTTTCTTTTCACCTCAGTACCCCCTCTGTATTTCATTTTTCACTTTGGTTACGCTGTACTCAATTTTTGTCCTCTTGTTACCCTCATACTTCCTTTTAATCCTCTGCATACCCTCTGTCTCTCCTTTTTTGTCCTCTGCGACCCTCTGTATTTTCTTTTTGTTCTCTCCATACCCATTGCATTTCCTCTTTATTCTCTATATACATTCTGTACTTCCTTTTTGTCCTCCATATACTCTTTCTACTTCCTTTTTCCCCCTCTATATAGCCTTTGTACTTCCTTTTTGTCCTCTGTATACCCTCTGTATTTCTTATTATTATTTTTTACTTCAGTGTCCCCTCTGTATTTCATTTTTGCCACCTGGTACCCTTTGTACTTTGTTTTTGTCTTCTTGTTACCCTTGAACTTCCCTCTTGTTCTCTGTGTATCTTATGTACTTTCTATTCCCTCAGTATTTCTTCTCCTTTTTCCCCTTCTGCATATGCCGGCTTATTCTGTATACACTTACTTTCCTCTCAGTGGCTTGGAATTTCATATTTTAATAACACACAGCACCCACTTCAAGAGATTTTAACCATAAACAGCTAAACAGATTTTCATTAAGCCGCAGATATAGATGATGAAAAATTAATTACACCACTCTGAGTGTAGGCGAGAACGCAGATTCCTCTGCAGTAATCCAAATCGAATAAGCACCCCGTTTGAGCTAAAATGCTCCGTTAGTGTATGCAGAGTGTCACTTTACACAAAGCAGGAGTACAAGAAGAATGGAGAGAGGAATGGAAGAACAGTGGGAGAGAGGGAGAATGGAAAGAGAGGCATCTGGCTGGTGAATAATGATGGGCTTTAGTTTTCAGAGCACCTGGAACCTTACAGCGTATGATCGGAGGTGTCCTGCTAACATGCCGTTTCAGACTCATTATTCCCTCCCAGACTGACATCCCATTTAACACACATGTGTCAACTGCCATTCACCACCCTGGCCTGTCAATCATTCTCCCCGTTGCCCTTTTGATATTATAGATATATCCCAGCTGGCTCATCACTGCCTATCACTACGGCATCATCAGTAGGAGCTGATAAGACCACTTAACCCCCACTCTTGTTTTTCTTCTTCTTCCTTCTGTCTTCACGTTTCCTCCATCACTTTCTATTTGGCTTACAAGTGTTCCCCATGTAGTCTGTACATGTTTTCTGACTAAGTGCATCATATCCTGATGGATATATGCCCATGTTTTGCTCAGTTAAACATATCTAGCTGACTAAAATATCTTTGATGAAGGCTCCAGTGCTAGTTTCATTATGCACTGGACCGAGAATGCTTGAGTGGCTTTTATGGTGGCTTTGCTCATCTCTAATGATGCACTTTGCACTATGATGTACAAATGCAGAACCTCTCATCCACCACACACACACACACACACACACACACGTACGTTTATCTTTCAGTGACTACATTTACATGCACATCAAATTCAGTTTAAGGTCTGTATTCGGGTTGCAGCCATATTCCAAATACGATGTTTATATGCGTACAGGCATCGGAATATTCCTGTATACATGGTTGTTGTAAGTATGCCGATCTGCACATACACTTTTCCTTCCCGGCTGTTACTTCCCAGGAGATTCACAATGCTGCCGCTGGTTATAGAGTATGCTCAGTTATTAGTTTTATTACCACTTTTTCACACTAATTTAATTAGGACTCTAACACTTCTCACCATCAAAAATGCCCGACAACCCCGCCTCAAAATGGAAAGGGACGGGTAAGCATCTGTTAAGCTAAGCATCTGTTAGTACCCACAATTCCTTGTGGACTGAGCATGCTCATATATCTCCTTTCAGTGGATTTTCTGAATAAGGTGTTTACATGCAACACATTTCTGATTAAAACAGGCATACTCCAGGTATGGGAATCAGAATTTGGGGAATGAGGATATTATTTTAATCTGCATCAGGCAATCGGATTGCAGCTTTTACCTGACTAAGTAGAATTGCCAAATTCCAATTAATATCGGAATATTGATGTGCATGTAAATGTAGTCACTGACATAATGCATACACCTAACCCTAACCTTTTCCTCTGTAACCAAAAAGAAAATCTTGGCTCGTTTACCACTTTACCATTTTTTTTCATCTTATATTTATTATTAACAAGCCTTTTTCTGCACCAAGGTCAGTGTTTCAAAACGTTATCTTTACACAGTTAGCAAACTGTAAATAGAGTTTTTTTGTTGTTCTGACACAAAATGCATCAACATTTGCAATCTTTTTTCTTTTACTTTTTTTCACTCAATTTCTACCACCAGCAATACGATGTATCTCTAAAGTCTGATTTACAAATGTTTTCATACACTGATCAAAATTGATTACACTCAAGTTCAAAAACCAAATGGATAGGATTTTGGATGTCATGTTGACAGCAGTTGGCTAAGTAACAGTATAATGAACTAAACCAACACCCTAAAGATTATTATAGAGACATAAAAAGACAAAATGGCCACAGTGAATGTTCTGAGTCAGAGAGATACCAACAACATAGTGCATGCAGTAATATCCTACTACAAATCCTCAATCAGTACAAGTACAGAGCCTTATTTCTTTTCATTAATTTCATTTTCCGATGAGCTCTACAGAAGGAAATAGCTAGGAAAAGCTTCAAACACTGGCATTTCACCATCCTCACCTACATTATTTACCACAGAAGAGGATAAAGATTATGATCGTTTATTTTTTCTATTACAGTTCAAATTTTAGATTTTGTTTCTAGCACTTTTGATTTGCAACTGTTTTTCTTATTGAGTGTGGTATATACTGTACAAATATGTGTAAATATGTGCCAGTGTGTGTGTGTGTGTGTGTGTGTGTGTAATTGAAAGTAAAGTTAAAATATCAGCCAAGAGAAAATAACAATAACAATACTTACAATACAGAACAAACTACATCATGAATAATACAGTATCATACAGCAGCCACCAGTTGTTTTAATAAAAGTTTATTCTGAGATTTGTTTGTTGTAATTTTATAGTCATTCATTAATTCGTTCATGACTATTAAAACATAATAATCATATCTCAAAATAAACTCTTTTCTCACAAATTTACTTACATTTAAATAGGGACCTAGAAATAGTGCAGAATCTAGAAGATTAAATATTCAAAATATTGAACACTTTTTTGTTTCAAATATTTCAAAATATATTTATATAAATTCACATTAATGAAATCAAAACAAAACCAGCCGAAAGATTACTAATGCAAGATGTTGGAAGGGGGCGGGACTTCCAGGGCTGTCAGTTAATATTGGAGTGTTCAGAACACCTGCATAACTGTCAATCATTCCAGATTCATACGTCGATCTTTTGTTTTTGTTGGAGAAAAAGGAAGACTGTTCTTTTCATGTATTTTTGCAGGTTTGATACAGTCATTTAAATATTTATTTTTTATTTTCCACCTCAGTCATCATCGGCCTACTCAATATTCCTTTCAGGAACTGGCCGGCTTCCCCTAAGGCCCAGATATCATTCTGGCAAACCAGGAAGTGTACTTAATTATAGATCCCCCAAATGAGGACTGAGAGGTAGTGAAAATCACAGACCCTATCCATAATAAGAATTTTAAATACAGAGTTATGCACATTTTTTTCTTATATGGCTTATATTTATTGTCTTATGATTAATCTACGATTTATATAAAAAAATGTCTTGTTTTGATTTTGTATTCCTAAATGAATATGTAAATGCTCATGTATTTCAATTTTGTTGAACTGATGTGTGTCAAATAAAGGAAAAATATGAGAGGGTGTCTCTAAAAAGAGTGTTCTTGTACTGTAAAATGTTATTTACATTTCCCCTATGCTCTGTGGTACCCATATGTGACCAGGCCAAAAAATATGCATTTATGTGTTTATTTTGAACTCCAAATTAGCTGCTGTTTGAATCTCAGCTGATAGACATGTGCTTCTGGTTTTACTTTAATACTATTTAAAGCTTCATTTACAAATACCATCCACTGAATAATATATGAAAGGTTTTTATCCAAATAAAGGGTCCACATAAATGTTTATTGACTGGCCCAGTAAGTACCCTTAGACTTCCATTAAAAGTGAGTTTCACATAATGCAGTATTCTGTTCCTGTCTTAAGGAGAGCTTATGAATTATTACGGTAACTGCATGTATGGTACAGGTGTGGTAGATAGAGATTGCGTGAGGAAAAAAAATGGTAGACTATTCCTTAAACCATTTCCAGTCTGTTGTGAAAGACTGTTTGAGCAGGCAATGGTAATTATTATACCAATATATATCATTTGAGTTCATTATATGATTGTGATTATGTACATGGCATAATTAATGTGTGTAACTAGTGTAATTAGTTGTGGGTGTAAAATTTCCATTCAAACCTGCTGCACACTAGAAATTCCTGCCTATTTTCAACCGGTAAAGTCTGATCTAACTTAATCTAATCTGACTCATGAGTCTGTACAAGTGTGCATGTGCATGGTGTTTCTGTGTTTCATGTGCAGATGCCTGTGTTTCTGTCCTCTGTTGTTTTCAGGTTGAAAGACTACAGCTGGGATTAGCACGAAGCTCCTGTTTGCTCACTAACACGTCACAGCAAAGCACACCTTGGCAGAAACATCTCTCCATCAACACTCGCCAGGCGTTGTTTGTTCACCCTTGTGTTTCTATAGGGGATTAGTGGCTTTACGGTCGTGTACTCACGATGCATGAATTGAACGTCCAATATTCAGAGATCTTGCTGTCCTCAGGTTAAGTATGACAGCTCAGAAAGAAGAACTCAGATAAATCTGGTTGTCATAATTGAGCCCGTGTGTGTGTGTGTGTGTTAGTAGTCTTCCTGTAGCCAATTTATCAAAATGAAGAGAGAAAACAAAATTAAATCGTTATTCTGAGAGTGATTACCGAAGAGAAAGAGATTAGAGTGGATTCACTTCTCTTTCTCTCCCTCACTCTCATCTGTGCAGAGACATGGCAGATATCAAACAGTCTGATCCTTCTTAAGGAAAATCCAGTGTTTTAGATGGAGAGGAAGAAAAAAAAAGGAAATCCTGCTCACCGATGAGTTGTGCCTCGTTCTTCAGTTTAAACGTAATTTGGACTTGCTTGCAGCCTTTTTCTCACATGCACCTTTTGTGAGGTGAGAGAATTTAAAAAAAGACAAAGGAGAAAAACAAGTAGAGAAAAATATATATATTTTTGTCTTTTTGTGCCTTAATTAGTGATATCTGCCCTCTTTTATTCTTTCCTTCATTAGACTCTCCTCTACACACTTACTGTTCTTTTTTTTCACTTCCTTCACCTGAAAGAAGGACAACAGTATTTGATTCCTCTTTTTTCTTCTTCTCATATTTCTTGTATTAAAGCGGTCCACTGAAATATCACGGGGAATTAAACTGAAGAAAATACAGTTCTGCTCACTTCCCACTGAAAATCATATACTACAGTGATGAGAATTTCACAAAGAGTTTAATACTTTTTGACCAATTCATGTAAAGATTAAGTCAGTAAACATTATCCCATAACCCTGGCTATTAAAACATATTTTCAAAATGTGGAACCTGCCGAAGTATTACATAACTTCTCATAATATAGGACCTAGGTGTTCTCCGGAGCTGAGGAAACTGCTGTATAATAAGGAATGCCATTATTAATTATTCAGAAGATGTAAACACATTGCACAGTGCAATCTGATAAAGAATGACAAAGCTAGGGCACTTCATTCACAGGGTGCTCCCTGAAGGGCTGCTTGCGAATCGGTTGCTTTCAGAGTTGCTTTCCACACCATTTCCCCATCGTCCAGACCCCAAGCAAGAGGCAGAAACTCCAAAGTCACGTCTGTGCATCACTGTCACAGCGCATCTTTTCTGCTTTCCCAAACTCACTAAATAATGGAGACATTCGCAACCACTTTCTGCCAGTCACTCACAAAAAAGACATCTGGAGAAGAAAAAAAAAAACACTACCCCAGGGGCCCTTACTGATCATTTGGAGTTTCTGCAGAAGTGTTAAAGACGTGCTAATCGCTCAGTATGGCAGTGCTTCTGCATCACACTGAAAGCTGATGTCATGGTACACTGAGCTCAATTTGGATTAAGAAGATTAGTAAATGATATCAAATTGACCCCATGAAAAAGACCACCAAGTGATTTTTAAATGTGCTTTTCTTGGATAGGAAAATCTGCAATCACACTAAACTTGTTGCAAATCCCCTGACATAAGCTGTCACGGAAGGCCTGTAGTTCATGCTGAGCTAGGTATAAGCAATTTTCCAACTCAGAGAAAACAAAAGTATGGGACATTTCGTATTCTCTAGAGGAAAAAAAAAAGATTTAGAGTAATAAATAGATGTGTGGAACTCCTGCCCTCTCAAGACAACTGCCACTGGCTTCTAATCTGAATTCAATAACAGATGGTTAAATATTTTATGGAGCGCAAAGTGTGGATAATTGGTGAGCTTAAATGACATTTTATCACTCCTAGTTGTGCAATGTTTAACCTTTGCCTCAGAGCAAGCTACTAATCGGTAAAGGGGCTGCTTTTGATTGGGATCAATCAGGCGACTCGTTCAGAGACTTTTAGATTCGTTTTCAATTTCCACGCTCGCACTGACAATGAGCCTCTTACATTCGACTGGGTTTAGAAGAGGGAAAGAAAGAGAGGAAAAGAGAGAGAGAGAGCGAGAGAGAGAGAGAGAGAGAGAGAGAGAGAGAGAGAGAGAGAGGCAGGGAACTAGGTAGGGTAGGAGGGTGGAGGCCATGCAGGCTTTTTTTTTTTTAAGACTTTCATCAACAGTGCATGAAGCTGTGCACATTAAGAAATTTGGAACTGCATAATAAACTCAAAATTAACTGACAGTAACACTTTTAAAATTGTTTTTTTTAAGTGTTTTATTAGTGTAATTTATGAAATTTGAATTGAAAAATTGAAATATTAAATTTGGCTTGTTTGAGCACAAATACAGTCTTTCCTTCTCTTCCTATAGTCCAAATGGTGCAACTTTGGTCCTCATTTTTTCATTTCCACGAGGTGTGCAAGGCCATATTTTATATTTTATGGCTCAAATGGCGCTCTCTTGAATGTGCTAGTTTGGTGAAGCCCCCACTGATGCAGACTAAACAGTGATCTCCTACCCAATACCCTTTGCGATTTTGGCTAGAATCAATCACAGCAGATGGGGTAGTTAACATCAGAGGGCAACATGGCAGATGCAACAACATTAAAGCCAATGATGAAAAAAAGAGATATTCAAATGTTTGTTAAACTGTCTCCTGTCATTCATTTACCTTGCCATTGAGCATCATTACGGTTGTAACTCATGTGGAAGAAAAATGTAAAACAGCAGATTAAACAGAGCACTATCAATTATGCAATTCCATCTATGATCAACTGACATGGAGTGTAATACCATACTATAATATGTGAAGACAATTTCAGGAGACACAGCATGCGATGATATTTAGGTCATAAACAACATCAGCACATCAGTACACGCAGAGCACTAGCACTGATACACAAAAAGTATTATTTTAATGATTAAATTATTACATACATTTTTTAAACAAGAGCCGCACTGGGCTGTATTCAAAGATTTATGTCGTCAACTTAAATTCAAAAGTTACACCTCCGGATTAAGTTAGACTAAAAATCTTAGGCAAAGATTCAAATAAATATCTAATAGTAGTTGTCTGATATATTGCAAATATATTAAGGGTGATTGTCATGAACAGGATGCAAATAGGATATAGGCTGATAGCTTGCCTTTAGTAGGCCTAGGTGAAGTTCCTAATTTTATTATAATAATCGATGAGCCATAAAAAATTCTGTCCTCAATATAAATATTGTTGGTAATTAACATACCAGCTTCTTTGGCCTCCTCTGTGCCCAGCAAAAAAAAAAAAAAAAAAGAAAAAAAAAAAGGGACGATTAATACAACTAATTAATTCATATTATACAACAGTTAGTTCTGGGCCACTAATCTGATTGGTCAAGCTGCGTTCCAAGAGTGCTTATATTTAGTATAACCACACAGGGATCTGGGTTCACTACGTAAAATTCCACTTCCTTGTTCGAAACGGTTACTACAGTAGTGTTAGTGACATCATCAGCGGAAATGGCAAATGATACTTTTCATGAAAATAACTTTTGACTTAAAATATGAAAGCTTGTCAGACGAAGATGTAAAGGAAGAAGGGAAGCCAATTTTACCAGAAGCACCATTAACGGGACAATGTACAAATCAGTGTGAGCTAGCCGACGCGCTATAAAGTGAGTGTAGCTTCTTTGGGATAAACTTCCGCTAACAAAAAATAAATATTGTGAGATTTTGTGTCCGAAATGTCAGTTACTCGGTATTCATTTCTTGTTTGTAGAACTGTTGTATATAGTTACACTACACTATTATACAGGCCGTGCTGATATTCAGTATAACCTCACTCTTGCTGTGCAATATGCTTAAATGTCTCATCTATACAGTATAATTAATACTGCCTTCAGATGCTATTCCACTATGTTTGAGTATATTGTCATTGTGCAAAATTATTGTTATCTCAGCATGACATATTGAGGTTACATCCAACTATCAGACAATGGCTCTGGACTTTAATGCTGCTCCTCGTTCAAGCCCATATCGTGCAAGAAAAATGAGCTTACTGTAAGTCAAGGTCAGAACTGACTGCACCTGAGACACGCCTCTTTTTTCATCAAACTCCACAGTGTGTGCAATTCTCATGCAGCTGTCTAAGTAGTGCTTACGTCTGTAGTTAGATCTGAGGTCGGAATACTGATGTGCACATTTATGGTACAGTATTAACTCCTCACTAGACTTGCGTAACTCAATTCCGAATACAGCCTGAACTCTGAATGTTACTGATGATACCTGCAGCACACAGTGTACTGTGACATTATTATGATCACAATAACACTACCATATCAGCCAGCCATAATAAACAGTGTACTAGACTAGAACTGTGGTTAATGAACACTGAAGCTGATATTTTACTCTTAATTTCCCCCAATGTGAATATATGCAGCATTTCTAGTAGACACCATTACAGAAAATGGTATAGAAAAAAAGGATGATGTCTTGGAAGGATTTAGTGTAAGAGAGAGAGATAAAGGGAGAGTATTTGAGGGACATTTTTAAAGTTGGTGAAGGTGAAACTGACTCTGTATGATGTAAACTGTAACTTAAGCCTTAACCCAAGCCTTGTGTGTGTGTGTGTGTGTGTGTGTGTGTGTATATGTATATATATATACAGTCGGGTCCGGAAGTATTTGGACAATGACAGAGTTTTTGTGATTTTGCCTTTATACACCACCACAATGGATTTGAAATAAAACAATCAAGATGTGATCGAAGTGTAGACTTTCAGCTTTATTTTAAGAGGTGCCACAAAAATATGGCATTTACCATTTAGGAATTACAGCCATTTTCAACAAAGTACCTCAATTTTCAGGGGCTCAAAGCTATTTGGACAAAGTGACATAATTGTAAATATAAACATAATTTTAATACTTGGATGAAAATCCTTTGCAGTCTATGACTGCCTGAAGTCTGGAGCTCATGTTCTCAAAACTCAAATTCTGAGTTTCCTCCCTGGAAACTGGAAGCCTGTTCCATTGGCAGCCATATATGCCCATGCCATAACACTGCCTCCACCATGTTTGACACATGATGTGGTATACTTTGGATCATGAGCTGTTCCTTTCTTTCACCATACTTTTCTCTTCCCATCATTCTGGTACAAGTTAATCTTGGTTTCATCAGTCCAAAGAATCTTATTCCAGAAAATGGGAGGCTTTTTTAGATGTTTTCTGGCAAAGTCTAATCTGGCTTTCCTGTTCTTGAATGTTACCAGTGGTTTGCAACTTGTTGTAAACCATCTTCATTTACATTCATGAAGGCGTCTCGTGATTGTAGATTCTGACAAAGATTCTGATGCCTACCTTCTCCAGAGTATTCTTGACTTCTGTTGATGTTGTGAAGGGGTTTTTCTTCACCAAGGAAAGGATTCTGCGATCCACCACTTTAGTTGTCTTCCGTGGTCTTACAGGCCTTTCGATGTTGTTGAGCTCGCCAGTACTTTCTTTCTTTTTAAGAATGTACCCAACTGTTGATTTGGCCACACCTAAGGTTTTTCCTATCTCTCTTGTAGATTTCTGTTGTTTTTTTCAGCCTAATGATGGCCTCCTTCACTTGCATTGAGATCTCCTTGGACTTCATATTGGTAGCTCCAGTCGAACAGCTGCCAAATGCCAACTCAATACCTGATATCAACTCCAGACCTTTTATCTGCTTCATTTGTCTTGAAGTAACGAGGGAATGGACCGCACCTGGTCAATTAACTTGTCAGTCAATTGTCCAAATACCTTTGAGCCCCTGAAAATGGAAGTACTTTGCTTAAAATGGCTGTAATTCCTAAATGGTAAATGCCATATTTTTGTGGAACCTCTTAAAATAAAGCTGAAAGTCTACACTTCGATCACATCTTGATTGTTTTATTTCAAATCCATTGTGGTGGTGTATAAAGGCAAAATCACAAAA